>OV281297.1:17907500-18415000 GCA_923062465.1 Acleris sparsana
AATAAGGAACAAGGTTCACTAATGTTTGACCAAATCATCATTTGACAAACGTATCATTTTACAAACTTTCATTTCACAAAGAGATACTTCCCGCCGTATTATTTTTAAGTTTTTGTGGTCGATATTGTAACCTAACCTAACTTATTTAATAAGCTGATGTAACCTATGCAATATGTAATGGTTTAACCACAAACACGTTTTTGCGAAATGAAAGTTTGTATCATACGTTCGTCTAACGTACTTTTAGTCAAACGAACGGACCCCAAGGAACAATGATGGACACGACACTTGATTCTTATGGTACAGGAGATAAGGGTTATTCAGTTATTTTGAGATAATCAATATGTAACCTTATGAATATTACGTTATGATCCTTGAATTAAGAGTTAAGTGTCCATTATTGGCGCCTTCAACTAAAAGTGTCATTGGTGCTGTCACCCTAAAGCTTTCGGCTGGCTATCGCTAGCAGTGTGTCATAGCAAAAAGAAGATTGCCAGGAAGCAATTTTTTTCATCATTATCATCAAAGGTGGGCATTAGTCCCCGTAATTTATGCTACTCGTTCTAAACATTTTACAGAAAACACATAAAAACTTAATTCTTCTTGCGTATCGTTCCAATGGTTTCGCCGTCGTTATTGTACCTATATTCCAGGGCGCGATGTACGCGTTCCCGCGCTTCGATTTGTCACCGAAAGCCATCGAGGCTGCGAAGGCCGCCGGCAAGGCGCCCGACGTGTTCTACGCCTTCAAACTGCTCGAAGATACAGGTACCTACATCATTCGCCTGGCATCTGCCATGCGCATGATGAACTGTTAGATCAAAGCAGTCTAACTCAAAATACAACTGTATTTTAAAATCAACTAAAACTACTTCTATGAACTTGAAAACAAGTAGAAAGGATTTTGAGTTGTTACTCTTTCGATCTAGCAGTGCGTGTATCTGTTAGAACAGCTGCAGAATTGAGGGGCATGGGGTACGACAAAATACGTAATTAAGGGTGAATCGAAACGAGCGTAATTTCTAGTTCATACAGTCCAGCTGATTTTCCGTCGCCTATGAACAAAACAGGACTTTTATATGAAACCCTGACAAAATGACCAGAAGCGCTCATCCTGCAGCTTACGTCAATCTTTAACATTATCGATTACTATAACATTTTCCGATTCGCATTCACAACAAAAAATCCTAAGATTGCAAATGCGTTGCCAACCCTGAGGACTAAGATGGAATGCCTCTATGCTAGTTATTACACCGGCATTCTAATCCCCAAACCGGAACACAACAATGCTAATACTGCTGTTTGGCGGTAGGTTAATGGATAAGATTAGATTTATAATACTGCTATAAGACAAATGTTGGTATCTCTGACTAAACTCTTGTAGCAACTGCCACTATATTACTACCGAGTAAAGATTGAATCTGCTTTAGTTATAATATTTGATATACAATAATAAATACGTAACACTAATTTGCGTGACAAAATGTAAAAGTTATCGGTTCTTAATTTTCGTTCATAACTTGGTACTAAAACTGCGTCTAAATACCGCTCTTTTACTGTTGAAGAACTATTGGCTCTAAAGACAGGATTCACCACTATATCGGGGGTATTGATCTATTCAATATTGTCTAGTAATCATTCTGATATGACTGGCTATTTAAGACAACTGCTGGACGTTGTTTGGCAGGGATCTGCGTGGTGGCGGGGTCCGGGTTCAGGCAGAGGCCCGGCACCTACCACTTCCGCACCACCATCCTGCCGCAGCCCGCCCTGCTCCAGGAAATGCTCACAATCTTCAAGGACTTCCACGCAAAGTTCAACAAGGAGTTCAAGTAAACGACAGTTTACTTGTGTGCAAGTGTTTATAGTTTATCTTCGTTTCGCAGAAAAATCGTTTTGCCGCAACGCTACTGGCTTAAGTTGCGTTTGTTCTGGCTGAAACTTAAGCCTATTTTAAGGTAAATTTACATTGAGAATTGCTTGCGATAAAATAAGTACATCTATTCGCAACAACCGTCTAGACAAATCAGAAGCAGCGATAGGATGTACCTATGTCGCGATGGGTACACTGCATAATTCAGGAGAGTGATAATTCCGAATGCAATGTTTTGATTAAAAACTTTGTTTCGCTATAAATCAAACATAACCTAACCTATCTCACAGAAAGCAAGCAGTTCATATTTTATTGTGCGCAAATATCTATTGTGAATACGTGAATCCACAGCACAAAATAAGTAAAAGCACAAGTCAGCGTCACGATCCGCCTGCATCCAAGCATCGACTCTTTATACTGCTGCCAATTATTGAGATACTATCGGGAATATTATAGGCAAATACAGTTGTTTTAATCTCAAGAGAGCGTGTTGGCCATACTTGTAGTGGTAACACGTATAGACACGCACACTTCGACGTCACACAGCGACGAGAGCTACGCACACAGACAACGTGCGCGTGCACACACAAGTATGGCCCACCCGCTTTTATGCTGCTAGAGGACACCGTGACTTTGGTACGCGTAGAATTAGTTTTCCGCTACTCCCTCACTTCTTCCCACTGGGGGTCGATATTGAAAAGAAAAAAAAAAAGAAAAGAAATTATTAATTATTTTCGGGTAGGTAATCCTTTCTTACTGCACTCTGAGACCTCATAAGGAACCTATGTACCAAATTTGGAATCTTCAGACTCAGTAGCGGTTTGGGTATTTGTATTGCACCAAGCTTTTATGTCAGATCAACATTTTTTGAATAAAATTGAATTGAGTTTTTAAACATGTGTCAAAATAAAATGTAATATAATCAAAAGCACTAAGGAGTACTGATATCTACCCGATTTTTATCCCCTTAGGGGATGAATTTCAATAATATACGAATTACGTCTTCCATTAATTTTGTTAAATAATGTTTATGCGAAATTGTCCGTTGGTCCGTCAGTCAGTAAATCCGTCAGTCAGTCAATCAGTCAGTTAGTCATTCAGGACAAAGCATTTTATATGTATAGAGATGTTATTGCCCGAAATTTGCACTGAGAAAACATACAGAGCGTTGAGGTCGCCGTGTGTTTCAAGCTTTATTTGCACATTAACTATAGTAGTTTTCTAGTCGCGAACCCTGTAAGTACATCTGTTAACATATTTGTAAGAAAAATTGGCAATGTAGAGTTGCTAAGAAACGAAAATTCTGCGAGACGAATGTTTGTATTTGTAATTCAGCCGTCGTTGTAAGTGTACGCTTTTGGAGTTTATGATGTTCGAAATAAAGACAATGTGGTTAGAAATGATTTATTATTTAAAAATATAGGCCCGCGTTGTAAAGTCGACTACAAAGGGTTATACCCATCCTGTATCCACATCTTATTGCATTGTAATAATAAGGTCCACAAGTGGATACCTAAATCTTTTTGTAGTCGACTGTACGGTCACGAACGTTAATTTGCTAGGTACCCATTTCAAAGAAAATCTGCTTGAAGATGGCATTGTCATTAGAGATGACAAGTCCTTTGTAATTGATAGGAAACTCAACCTTATTGCTGTAGAGTTTCAGATAGACTTTGGAACTAAGGTGGGTCACAAATTTAATTCCTTGACTGCACTAGTACTAACTGTAACGTAGAAAATACCAAAGACGAAATGAATGCGCTTAAGCTTAAGCCATTCGCAGAAATTTGTTTATTTTCTCAGTAAATAACAGCCAAAAATAAAATTTGAGTCATATCTCCAAAACCATGTTTTTTTCCGAACACCGTTTAAAAAAGTTCCTGAGGTGTGTTTGACCGTCTGTCTCTACGCCCACCCGCAAATCGCATGTCACGTCACGTTACGAATGGATTCTCCGATTAGCCTTCTTGTAAAAAGCCTGAGTTAGACACTAAGGACAACTTCACCACCGGGTGGGCTTATATTATATTATTTATATTATATACGTATACACCGAATCCCTCCACTCCCTACCAACTAGGCTAATCACGTATCACGTCGTCTATGTATCGCGTATATTTTTGTTTTACAAGCCTATTGTTTTTAACTCCAGGTTGCACACGACATCTAGCAACGTGCACTCTCGTTTTCTTTTCCCTTCTGGCGCTGACGAGCAGTTATCGTACTACGTCACTAGATGTCACGGCGTTACTAGTACTAGCGAGTTCATCATAAGTATTTTTATAGTATCATAACTCTGAAACCCCACGCACGTGATAGATTCTATCATATACTTAGCGTCTTTTGCAAAGATTAGGCAACTTAAGTCAGGTACATCAACCAGAATTGTGATTTGGTCTAAATCTGTTTCAGCGATGTATTATACCAATACAATTTAGTTGAAGTAATTTAGGCTAGATGGCGCGCGAATTAAAATATTTTACTGGCAAATTTTATTCCATAGAGGTTCAATACGTCAGTTGATTGACTGTACGTACTCTGTGCACAAAGTGTTGCATGCTAAAAAATACTTATATATGTTATTTCCGCTTTTATTATAAAATTTGGCCAAATTTACACAATTTAAAAACCCACATACGATCATAGAAGTAATAATAAGTATTTAAATATTAGTCATGCAACTGCAATGTGCACTGTAGTGGTGTCTGTGGCAGTACTTTTTACAATTGTAACTCCATGCCTCAATTTAGTATACCTACAGGTTATTAATCTGTGGCCTCAATGATCATTCATTAGCGATCATAATCAATTGATGACATTAATTCAAATATACATGACGGTGTCAAATAAATTTTCACAAAGTATACAAATTTTACTAACAAATTTAATATTACTAAGACCTAGTATGAAATAGTTTTATTGGGTCCGGTTTTATAGTAATAATTTTCAAAGTTTATTCAACCAAGACTTAATAAAACTTTGGCAGTGGAATCATTGAAATAAAAATACTTGCCCAATTATTTATTTTTTGTGGTCGAGTGAGACAGATTGAACAAATATCCTTTTATTGCAGGACAGTCTAATTGGAATCATAATGGAAGGTACGTTTTTCAGCACAGTCCTATCTTATCTTGTGCTTTTGGACTGTTTAAATTTTCTGATTGTGTAAGTACCTATTGAAAACATAAACGATCGTAACTATTATAGCTCGAAGGCTATAGTAATTATGAGCGGCTGCAAGGTACGCTTTATAAGCCTCACAGCCCATTTTGGCAAGTTTCGAATTTAGCGCTTCTTAGTAACCATCCTGGGGCCCTACCATGGAAATCGAAGTTCGCAGTTATGTTACTTAGCTCCATCCCGGTCTTACTAAGAAGCGCTAAATTCGAAACTTTGGATTCTTCGTCCCTTTCATCCATCATCACGAATCAAGGCGCTATGTCGAAAGAAAGGGATAGAGCTTACGTAAAGGTTCGAACTTCGGTTTTTAAAGTAGAGCCCCTGCTTGGCAAAATAGATTTTGTAAAATGTGGGCGCTCTTCGCAATAGAATTGGCAACATGATCCAATTTTATCCCTAAAAACTGCAGTTTGAGATCATGTGGTTGTTGTCCCTCAAACATATTGTAGTACCTAATTGTGTACAAATCGAAAGCATTCATATCTACACAGCCAGCCAATAATTATGTATTATTAGTGGCATGGCGTAAGTAGGTTGGAGCGTGTAGATATTTTTGCAGTTTTGGGAACGTTTATTATATTTACGACTTTAACTATACCTACGTACCTAAAACTACTTATTTAGCGAGCTGTGTACATTACGTGAACGTTAAAATTACATAATGAGTCCGAGACACGCACACATCACTCTTTTATTCAGCGTTCTTATATCAAAGGGATGTTTAACTCCCAGAATTTTCAGTCTAGAAAGCCAGAATGACTACTAATATCTACACAAACTACGAATCATTATAATAGCAATACAACAGCATTAAAAAAGTTAGGCGCGACCATGCGTTACTAGATACTAGGTACGTAATAGTTAGACATACCTTAATAATCTGTGCGTAATAGTTACTTATGTTATGACCAAAACATGTCCAAAGAGTGTTGTTAAGTTGTTATGTCAAAAACAGCTGATCGAAGAATGTTGCCATGTCATTCAATAGCTTTTCCATTTTTCCAAACAAACACAGAATCACAGACAGAATGCATTCAGTACATTCATTTCATTTCTTCAAATTACGTAACTTACGTAATACCGCAAGTACTTGTTTTTGAATTTTCTTTTCCTTTTTTACGCATTATTCGTTCTATTTTATTTGCGTGATAACGAAATAGTTCGGTTATCATTACGGTGCTTGTTATTTCAGTATTATTTTCAGTAATCAGATAACCCTAACCTTATAACTTGACTCTTGATAAGACAAGCACTAAATTATTAAATGAAGTAAAATAATAAAATCGTTTCGACATCTAGTTGACTAGTGGTTTTGTGGTAATACACACGACCGAACGTACCAAACAAATTATATCGATCGATCGAAATCTTGGTCTATCTTTGCAAGCATTGCGATGTTCACTGAGAAAAGTCTCATCTAAAGAAGATAATTAAAGAAAACAGTGCCTTTAATTCTTTTGTTTTTTATACCAGTGTTTAGAGTGCCGTGCGCCTAGTAGTTAGGTAGTGACGTGTTGAAAGTAGTGTGACTGATTGCAGTAAATCATGTCGGGGTTGAGGCTGATAAGCCGCAGTCGATTGTTGTCCGGCGCGGCGGCACATTTGGAGACTGTTAACGCTGTGCTACCGCCGAGGAATCACAGGATACAACTCAGGATGTCGTCGAAAGCGATCACGTTAGAGAATGTCAACCCTAACATTGTCAAACTGGAATATGCCGTCCGCGGGCCGCTGGTCATCCGAGCGGCGGAAATCGAAAAGGAGCTCGAAAAGGTACAAATTTAAATTTAAATTCTACTTCACGGTAATATAGACTGCATTAAAAAATACAAACTATATTATTTTCAAAATATTTGACATTGCCTTAGTGAAAGGGGCCAATAAAAATCGCAAGGCCGCTCCGTTTAACACCGCAAAACTCGTTTTAATTATTCAGTATAATGCAGTTGCCTCGCAATAAATTACAACTGCGTGTGGCCCTGACAATGAATTTAAATTCTTTACTCTCTACTCTTTGACATATCAGTTCAATTAGTGGCTTCCTAGTTAACCCCTTATATATTTAGGCACAGACCCGTGCTTAAAATTTGAATTTCTTTTTGTATTTTTTTAAGCTTAGTTTTATGGTCTTGATCATAATCAGAAGAGACTACAACTTGGTACTTTTACGAGGGGTTAAACACAGTGCGGTATGATCACATTGGAAGAGTTAGGTTTTCTATAATATCATTTTAATTGTAACATGGGTTGCTGAAAAAGAAACATTTCTGGGATGACTCGTAGCCTTTATAACTTTCCGACTATCTGATGTCTTTGCAAACCATTACTTTAAACTGATGTTTCACGTTGATGACAAGGAATGATATCCAAAAACACTTTTCATATTATATGGCAGATCAATATTTACAACAACACTGAATAATAAAATCTCCTGTTTGTATGGGTATATTGCAAGTAAATTTTTAAATCAATTCCAATTAAGTATTTTGGAATTATGTGTTCACATAAGAAAGTGAAAACTTTAATATTACAGTGCTATAACCCTTTAAAATACCTTGCGATCTCTGAGTATATTTGATAACAGCATAGGTACTGTTAACTTAAATTCAATTTGCTTAAAGCATCTTTACTTTATGCATATGGAAGTTTTAGGTATTGACCTCAAATTATAGTATGTGTTAATTGCATCATTTGTACTTTAACCAAATTGAAAATTAAGGTATAAATATGAGAGTCACTCTGGCCACTGGCTGAGAGGAAAGAACAAACCCAAATATATTAAGATTTGATGCACTGATTGATATGTGTGTTGAACTTTCAATCTAGTGCTGAAGTATAAAATTAGTCATAGGAACTCTGTAGTTACTGAAGACTCATGGTGTATGAACCATGTTAGATTGCTCTTGATTCGAAGATTTGATTATGAAGCTTGACTTTTACATAACTATATGTGAACCTGAAAATATTGCATAAACTTTCTATCTTTTTATGACATAATGAACGTCAACAAACATTACTTATCTGAAGTACACGTTTTATAATATTGTATGTATATCAGTGGTAGAGGTACTCATGACAACATCAAATGATAAGGTTATGGTGATTGGAATTGTGTTGAAAACAGAAAGTTTAAAAAAATACTGGCTTTCTGACATTAAATGCCAGATGTCTATACAAAATAGCCTAGCGGGAACGCTTGCTATGAATATTTTTGTTTACTTATAATTTTGGTTCTTTATATGTTTATAAAGGAGGTATTCTATTAGATTTATGTTGAAAATTGGATACTACGATGGAGATAACACTTTTAGGTACATTAAAAGTAGGTCCACTTATGCTGCGAGTGAGAGATTTCATTTGTACTGCATAATGACTATAAACTTGTCACAAGTTTATGAAGCACATCATATTTTTCTCGTTTATCTATAAATAATCTGGTAAATACCAGTAAATATGGTTAATTAAAAAAAATAGGTACAATTTATAAAAACTGATGAATCTTGAGTGGCTATAGGGCCTATAGATAGTCTTGAACCCCGTGAAACAAACTTAAAAAAAATCAGTTCTTATTTAAAATGGTAAATGACACAGGCCCTGGGTGGTGACAAATGGATAGACAAAGCCTTAATTTCTCTTATTGGTGGGTCATTTAGATAAAGCATTACTGTTGGTTCCCTTTCTTTGTTTCTAAAATAGTTACATAAGTAAGTATTGTTTTAAAAAAAGTCCTGGATTGTAAAAACGAAGTTCTTAAGATAAAAGTACACAAAGGAAGTCGACAAAGAGTTTGGCAAGTATCCAAACCCTAATTAATAAGGCCAATTTAAAATATTTTGGGAACATCATGTGCAATTGGGTTTCAAATATTTGTATTTTTTTATTGAATTTTAAAAGTGTTTGTTGTTTAGCGATTAGTCTTATGATTGTAGTCTTGAGAATGCAAAAATGTGCGTCTCAGATCGCACTAAGGTACTAAAAAACCGGAAAAAATAATACTCTGTATTGTGAATATTATGCATCAAACTTAGTGTCTATTTAACTGTAAATTATGAACTAAATTATTGATTTTTGAATAAATTAAATATTAAAATGAACACTGACAAGGGCATACTCACCGCAAGCTGCGTGTGGTTTGCCGCTGTTTATGCAACGCCAATTAATGCTGGTGTGCTAATTGACTTTGTTTAGCACGTTTTAGTATTCCTAACACTTGGTCCTTTAACATTAGGTATTGTGCTCTAGGCTTTATTAACTGTATTGAAACCAGTAGTGGAAACTGTTTTATGGCCATTATGCTTGCTAAAATGTATTGACATTTTTTATTGTAAATTGCAGTTTGTTTTCCTTGATAAATAAATAAATTACCTACTAAATTTAATAATGTCACATTTAACTTCTTAATAAATACAATTAGAACGAAAGTCGTAGATCGACGTGATATTTGGAATAGGAAAATCAAAGAGCTTCCCAAGGAACAGCGATATTCTTGTAAATTAAATGGCAGCAGTAAGACTTGCATTGGTAATCTTTGTATGCCTGCCACTAGGTAGGTATAATTCCGTTGAATAAGTTTATTGCCGTTTCCTCGGAGTCGTCAACATTTCCAAAATAAAGCGTAAATTCATTTTATTTTGAAAGGACGCCAAAAAAACACACTTTGTTCATAATATTTATTAGTCCATCCCGTATCCGAGTGGTAATTTGAAGTATGACGCCACATATATGTAGATTCAAAGTGTAGAAGCAACTGTTAGCTTTAATCTAGGTACTCGTACTGCTTTATAATAATGTAGTTACATAAATATCAGATAGAAATCATCAACACAAAGCATTGTTCTACCCAACAAAGGTTTACCTTATTTGCACTGGCTATGCGTTCGTATTGATAACGCTCCATCTAGCCCACAAACGTACCATCACTAATGGCCATCGCCTCGAGAGCACAAGGCCTGCTGCCACTGTCGCTGATATGATAACGAGGTGAAATGGATACTGTTTGCATAATTAACTGCCTGTACAGTCGGTCAAAATATGCTTTTAGAGAGCATGGCCATCAAAATCGATATGAAACAAAGTAGGTAGCAGAGACCTTGAAGTAGCCTAGTTAAGCAGATCTACTATGCATTAGAAATAAAAGTTCAAAGAAACAGAAAAACTGCCTTCAAAAATGCAATAAAATAACTTCTTGTAAAAAAACAAACAACCGCCTTCAAAATTGCAAAAAATAACTTCTTATAAAATGGTGGGTAGGTCAGTACAACTGTATTCGGCTATTGGTATAAAATATTGTAGGACGCCAACTTCATTTGTACTGACCTACCTACCATTTTATAAGAAGTTATTTTTTGCATTTTTGAAGGTGGATGTTTGTTTTTTTATAGTATTTTTTTAATACTTTATAGTGATCTTATATATGCTGTTATGTAGTTCCACTTAATCGAGATATCTTATCGCCACCCTTTAAATAGGTACCGTTAAGGAGTTCCGGGGGCCATCTGTGGTCTTCATCATCCACTTCACCATATAGTACTTTTCAGAAGCAAATGCGCGAGTAACAGTGAAAAATACCGAAATCGCTAGAGGTGTGCCTATAATATTTGAGGAGTTCCCTTGATTTCTCCCATCGCATCATCAGATCCTGACATGTTGACAATTGGACCAACTACAAAGTATACTCATATACTCATATACTCATATACTCATTTATTCATAATATTTACAGAATATTACATGTCACAATCATTACAAAAATATTTCATTTAAAGTCAAGGTACAATAATGGGTATTAATGATTAAGTAATATATATGTTATTGATATTTATCCGGTACATTATTACTAGTAAAATCGAAGAATTCCGATATTTCATGGAATGCGTTACTAATAAGTATTTTTTTCAATGCGTTTTTAAAGGAATTTTCGTTTGACAATTTTTTGATGCCGTCAGGTAAGGCGTTGTAAATTTTCGGGCCGATTACGTGGGTAGTTTTGGTAGACTTAGCCAGTTTACAGGTCACCGTCTTGATACCCATTCAAACAATGATTATTTTTTTCTAATCTGTCCACTGGTCTGTTAAAAAACCGATCAATTGCGAGTTGAACACGCGAATCTCGGTGCGACGCCGAAAACAACACGTTTCTTGTATGGACTTGGAGAGCCCCTTTTATGCTTAAATTTATCTTTATCATTTATTTTTTGTTTAAGCGGCTTTAGTAATTAATACATATTCTGTAAAAGTTACAAGTGTTTAGCTATTACGGTTCATGAGATAAAGCCCGCTGACAGACGGACAGACAGATAAACAGAGATCTGAGTGCTGGTAGCGGCAAATACCTTGGTTTACCAGGGAAACATTTAAACAGTTTTGACGCTGCTGGAAGCTTAATTAACCCGTTTATGGCGGCCTTTTTAAATTATCTGAGTTCCACGGTTCCACCTGTCACCCTTCCGTCGTTGGATATCATTTTCGCATTATGATACTCTTATTCACAAAATATCATACAAACAAAACATCTTATTCGCAAAATATGACGTTCGCAAATCATCATAGTAGCAAAACATCACATTAGCAAAACATCATTATTAGTATGACACGAATTAGGCAGAGCTCCGCTGCCGCGGTACTTTTAGTTAGATAGATAGATAGATAGATAAACATCTTTATTTTTCACAAAACATGCACATGGCTGATAAAGCCAAATCAAAATTACAAAAAATGCAAATAACCAGTTAAAAACTACTTAATAAATAACATAACACTAAAATGTAATTTATAAAGAAAAGTAAGTAATCCATTACGTTTGAAAAAGAGCCATGTGATGCTGCGAAAAAAAGGCGCTGGCTCAGCATAAAACTGCGGAACCCGCAGCACTGGTATTCTGCCAGAACCTTTGAAGTAGTGACGCTGCCATTATTATGTAATACGTGTGTACGTGCCCATTAAGACCTAATTATACGAGCGGGTAAAGTCTACCCTTTATTTAAAAAATATAAATTAAGGGATTTGTCAAAAACGAGTGTGCAAATGATCTGATTTAATACCATCATACATTTTATTAATTTATATTGTTAAAAGATAATTATACTTATTTAATATTGAAGTATAACATAGTATTTAAATAGTGTAATGGGGAAGAATCAGGATAATATTTTTTGTAAGCTTAATAGATATAATTTATATTTAACTCTAAAAAGGGACTTTGATTTGCAATTGCGTATAGGTGGTGGGATGTTATTCCAGCACTTTGTCGCTTGGTACTTGAAACTCCCCCTAAAAGCACAAGTCCTGTGGGGCGGTACCATCAGCACCACTGCACGAGACGTTCTGGTATTGTGTTTACACCAAGTGAATTTTTTGAACAGGTAACTTGGGGTTTCCGACTTAACAATGTCAAATAACAAACACGATAGTAAAAGATCGTAGCGAGATGAAATTTTTAAAATATCTGCGTTATTTAAATAAGAAGTAACATGTGTGCGTGGCGGTATTTTGAAACAAAATCTAGCGCAGGCATTTTGGACTTTTTGAAGGAGACGGCGGGACCGTTCCAGGAGGCACGGCCAGAACGTGGTAAGGCAGTAGTTTAACTTGGACAGTACAAGTGCTTCACATAGTCTCACTCTAAGTTCTACGCTAAGATAATCTCTAACGTTGTAGAGAACCTTCAACCGGTAGAAACAGTTTCGGGCTAACTCAACAACGTGACGTTCAAAACGTAAATTACTGTCGACAAGTAAGCCAAGATTACGCGCTTCAGACACACATTCAACACAAACGCTGTCAATCATTATTTTGGGATCAGAACTTGCAATTTTCGCTGTTTGATTTTTGGAGCCCAGGGTCATGTACTTGGTTTTTAGAGCATTTAGAACTAAACAGTTTTTGGTGGCCCAGTCATTTATCCGTTCAAGATCTTCGTTTATTTTAGAGACTGCTTCATTTGTATTCGCGGGATCGAATGATAGGTAAATTTGAAGATCGTCCGCATAAAGATGAAAATTACACTGTCGAACACACTGAGTAATGTCTGCGCTATAAAGAATAAACAAAAGTGGACCCAAAATTGAACCCTGAGGAACTCCTCTAGTAACGAGACTAGGATCAGATAACAAACTACTACCATCACCACGCGAGATTTTTACTAATTGCCGCCTGTTCTCAAAGTAACTACTGAACCACTCAATAGTAGCGTGATCAAAACCGTAGTAATGCAGTTCTGGGTGGTTTGGCCCTCCGAGCCTACTGTAAATCTAACATAATCTAAATCTACCTACGGTTCTCTAACCAAACCCAATTATTTGTAGATATCATGTTTTGCGAATATCTTGTTTTGGATGTTATGCGTGTATGATGTTCTGCTAGTATGATGTTTTGCGAATGTGATATTCTGCGTAGTAACGGCCTGCGTCAAACAATTTTTATGCCTATCTATGTATACATACACGATAAGTGTCGAGGTCCCTGGGATTGCTCCATGATGTGAGGTGATTAGATTAATGATAATACCCCGTATTGTGGCATATTAATAGATCACGTTATTTGCTGCCCACTTCATTATTATTATCGCGGATAATACGTAGCTGCATAATGTTGATGGTAATGTACACTCGGGTTATTTTTAGAGCACGAGTTAATGGGCCGCTGGAGGTTAGCGTCATTAGAAAATTATGGTAATTTTACAGCTGTGCGCGTGCCAAAAATAATATTAGTCGGTACGTAGTATGAACTTTACCAAATACCTATAATCTGTTTCATCTAGGATGATTCCTGTGGCAGCCGTATTTCGTCATTTCAATCACCTATACTGGGTTATTCCCACCTGTTACCGCTGGTAACAACAGGGATTTTTTTTCCCACCTATTATTGTAAATACTGGGAATATTTTAGTGGTAACAAATGGGAAAAATATTCCCACTTGTTACCACCGAGTACTTTAGTGGTAACAGGTGGGAAAAAAAATCCCAGCTGTTACCAGTGGTAACCAATTGGTGGTAACAGGTGGGATAATAACCCCCTATACTCACATGCGAGGTACTTAAAAAAAGGCGATTAACTATTTAAGTTGCTGAACGGCGTCGCTAGGTGTGTACCTACCAATGTAGTATTTATAGGTACCTATGTAAAGTTAAAGAAACAAGTGTAATACGTTTTTATATGAGCTGTCACAGGAATCTACTTAGATAAAACAGAGTGTAGGTGGCGTTCAACTTCAACGATCTGGATTTTACAATAATCCTACATGTATACGTAATTGACATACCGTCACGCCTTCATCCCAGAGTGGGGTAGGCAGAGCTACAGAATTACCAACAACTCTAACAATAATCTTCTATCTCTAAAATTTGATCTAATAAGGGATACTAGACGAACCTTGAACAGACACAAGCCAGTTTTTACCTATAATACATTTGAATACGAGAGCAGAGTGAGGTGTGAAGAAAAACAATAGGAATACATATCGCTCTTGTTTAAGTGTCTTTTAAAAGGTTTTATGATAAAAATCATGCTTATCATGTTTTTCTCAAAAGCATATTGTTTACTGAGAAAATATAAATCGAATATTATCGGTGTTTGATACGCTGGTTTGTAACAGAGTTATGGTTTTTTTTTTAAAATAAGTACTAACTGTGACGTAGAAAATACCATGTGGCGGTTAGGCTCTTTAGCCATTAGCAGCAAGGGGTTTGGGTAAAAGTGTTGTCTTTTTCAAAAGTCATATTTTCAAGGTGAGCGACCATTCGTTAATGTGGTAAATTATGATAGAATTATTCAGATTAAACATATTTTGTTATGAAATGTAATACTCTTTAGCGCATCGAAGCCGAGATATTTAAATATTCATACCTGGGCGTACTTTTAGTGCAAAAACTGAATACCTAAATCTTTAATTTCTCCGCTCCGTTATTATTTAACGCCATAAATAATATATATCTATGTGTATTTAGAGGTCCTCTAAATAACTATGGAAAAATCATCCGTGGCTGCTGAAAAAAGAGACAATTTTCTTCATACATACTTACCCAATGACCTGTGTTATTTTAATTTGATAAAGGGCCGAATCCTAACTACCCGCAACCGCTGTACATGCATGACTCGATGTATGAATGTGGAAGAAGCGAAAGAGATCTGGTAGGATCGGAGCAGGTGGAAAGAAATGGTCTCTGTCTACCTCTCTGAGAAACCGGATTTAATGTCATGTAATATGTAAGTACTTAAGTAGTTTTATAATAAACATTTAAAAACATGAAGACTTTTGAGACATACCACTATTAGCATGTTTTATTAGAATATCATTTAAATATAGTTCCTTAATGCTGTCCAGCCTTAATGCTGCCTCGAGACGCGTTGGGCTCGGGATGAACTTGGACAAGACTAAGGTCATGTTCAATGAGCACATCGTCCCTGAGCCCCTCTCCGTCGAAGGTGTAGCCCTCGAAGTTGTCCAGAAGTACGTCTACCTAGGACACAAGTTACAGCTGGGTAGAGACAACTTTGAGGGTGAAATCACCAGAAGAGTGCAGCTTGGTTGGGCAGCATTTGGAAAGTTGCGTCACGTCTTTGAGTCACCCTTGCCGCAATGCCTGAAGACCAAGGTATTCAATCAGTGCGTCCTGCCGGTCATGACATACGGAGCCGAGACGTGGAACCTGACAGTGAAACTAGCCCACCGACTACACGTCACCCAGCGAGCTATGGAAAGATGTATGCTCGGAATCTTGCTAAGGGACAAAATCCGGAATGAGATGATCCGGCATAAAACTAGGGTCACTGACGTAGTTCAGAAGTGTAGCAGACTGAAGTGGCAGTGGGCTGGTCACATCTGTCGCAGAACTGATGATCGGTGGAGTAGAAGGGTTCTCGAGTGGAGACCACGGCTCGGCAAGCGTAGCGTAGGACGCCCTCCAGCCAGATGGACCGACGACCTGAAAAAAGTGGCTGGTGGTGACTGGATGGCGAAAACGGGAGATCGGGCCTTGTGGCGAACCCTGGGGGAGGCCTACGTCCAGCAGTGGACTGCAATAGGCTGAAATGATGATGATGATAGTTCCTTTGTCTATTAGGTTTTCTATTTTTTTATGATTTGCCATTTTTTAGTCTTGTCGTCCTGGCGTCGGAGCCACGTAAAGTTGTACCTTGCCGTTCAAGCGATGCATTAGGTAATGTCCGTGAAAGTTATCTTAATAAGGCAATCTAGCATCAGTTTGTTACGCGTATTTGTCGAACGATAAGCAATCTCGCGCAGATCAGTGACCGTACCACCAACGTATTCGCTAGCGAGTGAATGTTCTGTCCCTCGCAGACCTCGCAGTATTCTTATAGAGTGCGAGGGACAGAGCATTCGAATCGCTAGCGAGTACAGTAATTGGTACTAGTGGTAAGAGTACCGAGCCGATTGCGAGCACTATCGCTATCGTGTCGAGATAAGTGCCGACAATTGCCACTTTACTGTAACTACCTAGTTACTTTGAGGGGGGATATAGCAACAAGATTTCGTTTGAAGAGTTTGAAGGTGACACTTTGGCTTATGAAAATTTACTATTTTGATGACAGGCCAATCATTAATCATTTAATAAATGACGTCCTTGTTTTTCAATGCTTTATTTTGTTTGATGCTTATTAGATCGAACTAATGAAGAGAATATTAAGTCAACTGTGTAGAAGTCGTTTATCGCTAGATGTTCCCTCGGGAACTACCCAATTTTCTGGGATATAAAGTGTTATGTCGTTCCCGGGCTCAAGCTGTCTCCATACCAAGCTATATTTTAATCGATTTACCGTTTTGGCTGTGATAACAAAAAGACGGAGTTACTGGATAGTTATAAATTCCTTGCTAAGGGGGAGTTAGGTTTCATACAAATCGGTTGTGCCTTTTAAGATGATAATAAGTTCTGAGGGAATTACTTGCTAAACAACATTTCACATTTCACCATCTTGCAGAAACCTATAGAATAGGTAAGGATTATTTTGTAAAAATCGTAAAATATTTTACAGTTTCAGAAAAAAAGCGTGTAATGAATCAGTGTGTGAAACGTTTATTAGCAAATTATGGTAAACCACTCAAAATCGCAGACGCCATGATATCACGGCTTTTATCTATTTTATAATTATAAGAAGGCCATAGATCACAACAAGTTAAAATAATATTTGCTGAGTAGGTACGTGGCAGGATTGTTTTCCTTTCCTGCATCTTGGAAGTGTGATGTGATGACATAATGTTGTTTGCTTCGCCTTGTTTGGACGGATGGAAATACCTAGTTGCAAACATAACACCTGTCAAAAACTTGGAGGAAACAATACTGGCTAAACTCACTTTGTCCTGCGGCTATACTCATATGCAACAATGATTTTAACCCCTCACTTATATACTTGGAGAGCAATTTTAATTTTTCTTCGATTAGTTTTTATTTCGTAATAATTATACCTATTTCAAGTTAGTTAATATTTTGTCGGATAACTACATCTTGTTTTCTCACTTACCTTATCGATAGATAGATACTGGTCCACAGAAAGCTAGGTAAATACTAAAGCCCGTATTAATAGACTAATCTCAACTCTAATGCTCGTCTCGGGATGCGTCAAAAATGACAGTGTTCTCTGGTTTGGCGTTTACTTTGACGTATCTTGTGACGGGCCTCAAAGTCAAGATGAGTTTATTAATACGGCCCGAAGAGATTTTTCGGTCATACATATACGTTGTCCTATGTTTATGCTCTTGTTTGATTGTAGTGTAATATTGGTTGCAGGGGGCGGTGAAACCGTTCAAGAGGGTGATCAAGGCGAACATCGGAGATGCGCACGCGATGGGGCAGAAGCCGATCACTTTCATTCGACAGGTAAGCCAACTTCCATAATGTCCATGTAGGTATGTCGGTAACTTTATCTATATTGTACAAACAGGATAATAACAAATGACAAAAGAGACAGAAACACAAAAGCTATGCACATACAAAGGTGAATCCCTAGCTCAAAGGTTAAGTGGGAGAGATTCCTTAAACTTTAAGGGCTCTTTTGCCCTCCAGCTACTAGGATCCTTTTGCAGGATCTATCAATGGAGTCGAGTGAACCTTTTGTGCGTTCAGATCCATTTTCCAGCGGACTTTATGTACATGGATATCATCCCGGGATTAGGTACCCAAACAATTGGAACAAGTTGATCCAGTCATTATTTATTCATTTGACATTTTGAGATAGACTTACCTATCAGATGTTCGTATCAAAATTTAGGCATTTTGGGAATCAGACGATTTTGAATATAGTCCGAATGAAGATCAAAGGCATAATAAAATACAATAAAAGCTACCTACTCCTTAATTTTTAGAACACCAAGCAGCTGCAGACTGAAGGTCACGCGCTGTTTTTTGTCCGACCCTCTTATTATGTTATGTCGTTCATCACAATATAAAGCAGAAAGAACTGGTTCCCAATCTTAACTATGTCATGTTGAGCATAAGAATCAAAATAGCTCCCTCGATCAGAAATAACTCGCAATATATCAACATATGTTATTTAAATGTGTATGATTAAACCAGTTTTATGACAGGGCAAGCTCATTGGCAAAGGTTACAAGTTAATATTTGACTGATAACGTGATAACAAACAATTCATCATGTCATTTGCTGTTGTTAATTTTCAATACATTTGATCATTCATCATCGATCATCATTTTTGACATACAATGATCATGTTGTTTTATGGATTTAAGTAACTTGACTGCTGTTATTCAAATATCGAAAAGCTAACCTTATTTTTTTTGTTTCACAAGCTTAAACACAGCAAAAATGTTGAAGGAATAATTAATAAAGGTAGCATACTGAAGAATAAATAAAAATGGGTAACATTACATTAGACAGCCAATTGTTGTGAAACAGTCCCAAGTCGAAGGGTGGTGACTGTTAAGCTAATGTTGGTTTTCCGTTAGGCCCACTCAGTGAAGTCACGGAAAGTTACACAAATATTACGCATAGTGACGAACAACAACATAGTAATTATAATCACAAACATACAATTTAGGTAATTACAGGTCATTTGTCTAATTAAGGAGGAAACGTGTTTATAGGATAATTCAAACACGAATGGTGAGCATTTGCAAAAATAAAATGAATTCCTATTTAAAAAACAACGTTTCCTAAAACGCTGCCTAGTTTTAGTTACTGTTCATTATTTGTAATTTCAGACACCGGGTAAGTTCTTTCAATCATACATAATCCCGCTACACGTCGGGGCCTCTATTATGTTTATTTTCAACTCTGTTTCCATCACTGTCAAGTAAATAAAAGCTTTCAAAACGTTGACCATACGATAACAGGTCAAAGACGATATAGTTTTTTACCGTCTATTATCTCGGCCCAGAATTTAATCTTTTTGTTATTGTAACCTTAAATAAATTAAATGTCAAATAATCTATGGAACTTAAGTTTGAAGATGGTATTACATATTTTTTTTGCATTAATAGAGCTCTGATACGTCAATTGATCAAATCTCTGTACCCATAATATTACGCAGCCGTGTCGAGGCGAGTGTAATTTGCCGTCGCGGCGTCCTGTGACGTTGATTAACCCGCGTTTACGAGCGCATTCAGCACATCGTTATTATATTATTATAACTAATTCAAATATATATGATATCCTTATATGTGATATCCTTACAGTCAGTAGTCAAAGTATCCCCCCTTCTGGCCTTGACTCTTGCTGTTCACTCCAAATGTTCGTGTTATCCAACCAAATGCATTAGGGCATCATCAACAAAATAGCAGTAATAAGTTAAAAACATCGGCCATTCTTGTATGACCCTTTTAACTTTTAAATTTATTTTATATGTGTTGTGAACTGAAAACACTTTAGCAGTAGTATACTAATTAAAATAGACCTTTTTGTATGCTTGATGAGGATAATTTGGGTTCATTTTAAACACCCAGTTATTTGGCATCTATTCTAATGATTGTATCACCTTTATTTACTTGAAATATAGTTTTTGATTCCAGAAATCGTTAAGGAGCCATCAATATGACTGTTTAGCCTACGTGGTGGTTCATCCTGCCTAGTAAACTATATAGCTAGTAGTATATTGGTTGGTGTTGGCCGCAGGTGCTGGCGTGCGTGACGCACCCGGAGCTGTTGACCACGGTGGAGTTCCCGGCGGACGTGCGCGCGCGCGCCGCCGCCATCCTCGAGGCCTGCGGGTGAGTCCCATTCACCTCCCGAAATTTACACTTTGTATTTTGTACATGAGGCAATTGTAAATGGAATTGTTGGAAGGGGATGGTCAAGACGAACCTTCCAGGATCGGATCGGGGACGTATTAAGAAAGGGCCAGGTCAGGAGTACCTTAAACCGACGCAAGCGCATGATGAGATTGATGAGACTAATGTGGAGAAAGCGAGGGAAGTTTGTCTGGGTCGTAGCAAGTAGAAGGAAGTGGTACCTGCCCCTACCCCTATGGGAAAAGGAGTGATTGTATGTATGTACATATGCGTCATGCAGACTTTGCCACTGTGCAAGGTTTCAAATTGATTGTATTTATATTCGACGATTCAAATTCAAATTAATTTATTTGCTTCAAAAGATGGTACAATTAAGTGGTGTTTGTTTATTATTCCTGTAAGAAGAAATATTTTGCTAAATACTAGTGACGTGTTAACTGCGCATAACGTTATAAATAAAAATATAAACAATAATATTATACGGTCTACAATGAGGATAACTATTCTTGTTTGTAGAGGAAATATATAAAATAGGTAATTTGTGGAATGAAATATGTTAAATGTTAGTCAAAGATGCAACTTTGATTTAAACTGTTGGATTCAAATCTTCATGAATCCTTACTAATATTATAAACGCGAAAGTTTGTAAGTATGGATGGATGTTTGTTATTCTTTCACGCTGCAACGGCTGGACGGATTTGGATGAAATTCGTAATGGAGATAGCTTATGCCCAGGTCTAACACATAGGCTACATTTCATTCCGGAGAATGTAAATGTTCCCGAGGGAATAACGATATTCGAAATCTACGCGGATGAAGTCGAAGCTAGTAGCGTTATAAATCATTACAGGTCGTGGTGTGGTAGCAATTTTACATATATCGGATAGCAAACTCGTTATAAAAAACTGCGTTTACAAATGAGACCTGGCCGGGTAGCAGTTATCTTGAGTAATCTCAAAAGCATAAGGCCGTTATTCCAGCGGCAAGTCAGTGGGGTCGTACACGGCGTCGCACGGCATCGAGCTGGTGCGCCGGCACGTGGCGGAGTACATCGCGCGGCGCGACGGGCACGCGGCGCGCTGGCAGGACGTCGTGCTCAGCGGCGGCGCCTCCAGCGGCATCAAGAGCGTGCTGCAGCTGCTCTGCAATGACCTCGGCGGGAAGAAGTCCGGTCAGTACCCGCACACACCAGAAACCCCTAGCGTGTTCCCAACCAACACTCCTTTAATTGTCCTCGTGAAGCCCAGTGTGCCATAGAATGTACATAATCAGTGCAATTCAGACAAAAAAAAAAGTTTTTTTTTTGACAATTTAACAAAGGTAACTTAACTTTATTCCTTGCAATTAGATTGTAATTCCTACACACAATAATCTCCTTGTTTTCATTATGGTGGGCCTCACGAGGATATAGTTTACTTTTCTGTCAAATTGTCGATGCTGTATGCTCATATGCCGGCTAAGTAGATATTTCTATTTGAAATATGTTTCTTTGTAATGCATACAGTTTTTGTATTTATTTTACCACTAACTATAATTGTTTAATAATACATATTGCTGTATTTTACTATTTGATTGAATAGCGTTTCGTTTGTTTGTCACAATCGGAGCTGGCCGAACTGTCCGATTCAGCGAAGACATTTCTTGTTTTTATTTTTTTCTGTGTCTTGTGTGTGTAGTGAATACATGTTGCCCACAACTCTGTGTTTGCGTCGAAGTCGTTTATCACTATTTCCCCGGGATCAGCTTGCTTTTCCGAGAAAAGTCCAAGATATCTCAGTGTAGCAAGATGAAGCAGGATAACATTTGAAAAAATGATCCCCGAGTCTGGAATTGAAAAGTATGACCAAACAATGCTTTATTATGTATAGAGATAAACATTATGTACCAAGTTTTAAAGTTTTCTAATCCCCCTAGGAGGCTACACCACACAATTAAAACTGTTATTTCTCCACATCCATGTAACTGACAGATTTCATATTTAGCACAAATAAAGTCAATGTTTGTTTAGAAAAAGAAGATTATAAAAATGTAATACCCTCTGTCACTCTTGCCCGGTTATTTCTCTTTATAATTAGATAAACGAAAGTACACTAGATCCAACGATATTTAATTACCGTCTATACATATAATATCTTTAAATTGATGCTCTATGTGCAGATGCGCCTGCCTGTCTGTTATGATGTCACAGCTAATCTGCTGAGCCAATAAACTAGTTCTACGTGGACAAAATCGCGGGTAAAATCTAGTATTGAATTAAATAAATATAACATTGTTTCTTTACACAGGTGGCTTTAGCTTTCGATGCGTTAATATTTATTCAAAATAGCATGAAATCATCACTAGAGTTCAACAATACAGTAAACTTAAGGCAAATAAATACTGCAAACCTTAGTAATTTAGAGCCATTTTTGTTGTGGTCTGTAACGATAGAGTTGCTCTAAACGGCAAGCGTATATGCATAATTATAAAGGTGTGTCTTGCTTGGATTTGGTAAAACGGCGTTTTTTATAACTGTCCGGTAACTAGATATATATTATAACTGTAACAGGTAATTTGCAATTCATATTTTTGCTACCAGACCCTAAAGCTGCGGTCACAGTTGGCGAACATTTTGCGGCACGCTATCTGCCCAGAGGGGTGCTGTATAATACTTTGCAAAGTGTTTGCCTAATGGAACTACAGCCTTAATCCCGTCTGCTCCTGAGATTTTGATATCTTTAGTTTAAAAAGTAATGGAGAATCAAAACGTGTCTTTAATCTTGTATAGTAATCGACTGGAGACGCAGTATTACATTATAAGACAAGTTCACGTGCGATCGTCCGGGGAGGGGACGGCGGCGCGCGGGGGCGTGACCCCTCAGGGGACGCCCGCGTGCGAAATTGTCGGCCATTATATTCATCTTTCACTTTTTTACTAAGGGAGGGTGCGCGTTCGGTATCGCTGTCAGTTTCGCAAATCAGAGAGCAAAAGTGACAGTGTTCCTTAAATCGAAAAATCCTGAATATATGTTGAGGAAGTTACTCTATTTTGGCCCCTCCCAATGCCAACAATTAGATGTGTTACCCAGTTTACTTTTTATTGACTGTGTCTCTAGTTAAATTTCCAACATAAGAGACCCATATACATATATCAGTGGTACTAAGAGAAACTGTCGACGGTTGCAGGCATCCTGATTCCCATCCCGCAGTACCCGCTGTACTCGGCGTCGCTGGCCGAGTACGGGCTGGCGCAGATCGGCTACTACCTGGACGAGGACAACGCCTGGGGGCTCGCCGAGCCCGAGCTGGAGCGCGCGCTGCATGATGCAGGAGACTGCAACGTGCGCGCGCTCGTCGTCATCAACCCGGGAAACCCCACCGGACAGGTAACATGCCGTGTTGATCCCGGGGAATTTTCGGGAAAGAGTCTTCTGCAGAGACGATTTGGTGAACGCCGAACCAAAAAAAAAGAGGTCGGAACGCATAGAGAAACTATTCTAATTCGCATTTTCCCCATTAACTACACGCAAATATTTTAGCTTGATTCGAATGGCATGTTTCAAATATTAATTCCACAGAGTCGACTGCGGAACTCCTATTTCTGAGTGCTTTGCCGTACCACCCTTTCAAAAGCCTTCCCATGTAAATAGCTAGCCCAGTTATATAGCTAGCACATTTAAAAGGGTTTGATGGGCAGAGGGTTTGGTAAGTTAAGCCTTGAACAAAACTCAAACAACACACTTTGAAAGGGATAGTGGGCCGGTCCCTGGTCCTTTGGCCCTGAAGGCCTGCTGCAAAACATAACCTAAACTTACCTACGCATCTAGTTAAATTAACAAATAGGGACATCTGCTTATTGAAAAGAAGGACCAGAATAACAAAAAAAAGGAAATAAAGCAAATAAGGAAAATTATTAAAAAAACTACTAACGCTTCGGACACCATCACTGCGGAGAAGAAACACTGCCAGAAACTTTAGCAGAAGGTATTTTTTTTTAATGATAACACAATCGCAATAATACACAAAAGTAAGTTACACTAACAGGTAATAAATTGATAAATAATAATTATTAAACCAACCAAAATAAAAACGTTACAAATGTAAGGCCAATAACCTTAAACTAAAAACAATGACTAAGAGAACAACTCGACGAGGTCTCTACGTCGAAAGCCATAAATAGAACAATTAATTGAAGAACAAGTCCTTGCAAACGTGAACAGACCGGACCCCACAAACAGCGCCCGTTCACGAGGTTGATGCGTATGACCTCTGAGTGCGCATGACATGCTCATACTGTGCGTCTGTATTGTTATGGTATAGTACATTGTAGCCCAGGTACAGAAAGTAAGCAATAGATGGACGAGTTAGTTCGCGGGCCGAGCCGCAGGTGAGGACCGCGAAGATACGAGTCCATCTATTGCACTTTCTACCGAGGCAATACTATGTGCTTTTCACGCCTAATGTAAGGAAATAAAACAGGTTAGGACATAATACACAGTTTAATTAAAAGTAATATTGATATTAGCATTAGGACAGTTGCTGAATGACGTTTGCCGTATCCTGAATTTCAGGCGGTGTAAGATCCATATCTGTACTTGTATCACTCATTTTTGTTGAATATCGTACAAATTTCCAATTAAAAGAACAGAAGTAATTTTCATTCCCGCCTTTTTAACTTTTTTAATTTTTACCTTATTTAAAGATGCAAAGGCGTTTTTCACGTACGCCTTAAAAACTTACATAAAAACACGTTTACAATCGCAAAAATACACTTTCACTGAGCGGATTTGACGTTTTAATTTTTTAATTAAACGTTCTAATGTCATATTTGTCAAACATTTTTTTATTTATTTCCGAACGAGTTACTAATGTCATAAATAACCGACCAATAGCAGAGTAGAAAGTAAACTTGTCTAAAAACACTCCATTTTACTTTGCAACTCAACATTGTAGGACTGTTTTTGTGTTTTACTACTAAGAGCAACTTTCTATTCTGATTTCGATCCTTCTTTGGCCATATTTCCGAGCAGTGGCGTGAAATAGTACATTATGATACAAGTGTGCTAAGTTGACCATTGTATACAAGGCGCTATTGTGTGCGCACGAGCGCCAGCGAGTGCGCCACAAGAAAGCCGCGTATATTATGGTCACAGGCACACGTGTTACATACGACGTTTTTCAACACACTTGCGAAAAAAAAACAAGACTCTTCATTTAGTCAAATTTTAATTAATTTTTAAAACAGTTGGTAAAATTACAATTTCTTCATTTTCTTTACTTAAAGAAGACATTTTCGTTAATATTAAACTTCACAATAATTAATCCAAACTATCTTCGTCACAGCCGTCAATTATTTACGAAAAATGGCGGCTGGCGCGTTGTTTTTTTTTCTTGCCGCGATACCGATGCGCGCTTAAGGCTAAGGCGCGAACGAGATCGGCCAACAGCCAAATTTAAAATGTAATAATTCATGTTTAAAATACAAATTACAGAAAAAATTAAATTATTTTAATGAAATTGAGTTATTTTTTAGTAATAAAGCTGATTTCACCAATTTATTGAAATAAATATGTAGATAATGTTATTTGCCGCATAAAAACTGTTTGTTGCTAAGAAAAAAAAAGGTATAACCCGACTAAATTATATCGCTTCTTCTTCGTACTTACAACTTGGTACTAGGCTACAAATGTAAATTGTTTGGGTTAATAAACTAAAAGCACTTGTGCGTAATATACTGAGAAAGCACGCGTGTTTAATATCTAGGTTTATCGGCCAAAAATCGGTGGAATAAAAAGGTCGTTTTGAGCAAGTGTGTTGAAAAATAATGAAGTGAACTGTCCTGCAGGTGCTGACGCGCGAGAACATCGAGACGATCGTCCGGTTCGCGCACAAGCACCGGCTCGTGCTGTTCGCCGACGAGGTGTACCAGGACAACGTGTACGCGCCCGGCAGCGCCTTCCACTCCTTCAAGAAGGTACACTACACTTACCACTCTTCTTAAACACTTGTAGTTATTCATTAAATTTGAAGGCACCCGGCCACGAGGAAGATGTCCTATAAGATGGACATACCAAATTAAAGCTTCTGTAGATAGCTCGTTACACCCTCACGAGGAAAGCAGTTGTCAGAGAGCAGTGGCGGAGAGTTGTAAAGTTTGCCACCTACGCCTGATATGATAAACACGACCACTATGTTAAGAGTAAAAACGCCGAAGAAAAAGAACTTTATTCTTCTCGGGGTTGTTTACAATTAAAAAAAAAATGTTCACTTAATTATTATTTTTTATATAGGTAGGTGGAACCGTTTCAAAAAGTATCACTTTTTGAGCAACTGTGTTAAATGACATTTCCATGTCTATCCCGTGATATCATTCACCATAGAGACACATGAATCATCCTCAGGGAGGACAGCTTGAAAAAAAAACTGTTTTTACTCGTTACTAGAACGTCGAAGAGTCGTATAAGTACAGCAATTACAAATAAATAAGACTTTTTATTAACTTGATTTTATGATTAAATTGACACTTAACATTTTGTATACTTAACATTTTTGTTTGTTACCTGATGACGCGATATATTTCGCTTTTGTAGTTCCAGACAAAAAGGGCAGCATTATAGAGGCTGCATATCAGCGACTTTTTCACTGAAACTTATCAAACTAAATTTTCATAACCTAACGTCTGCGGTATTTCCACCCAGTTATGTTATGACATGCGAGCCTTCAAAAAAAGAGCTTTAATTTCCCAAATTTTATGGTAAGCGACCGACAACTCTTCAGTCGCTGCTGTTTATGGGCAATGGTGATTATTTCCCATCAACAACATAAACCCGCATGACCATTTTCCTCGTTTATATAAAAAAAAAACTCGACCTCTGCACTCTGTGGTGATTCGTGTATCATCGTCCGCAGGTGATGATGGACATGGGAGCGCCGTACTCGCAGGAGCTGGAGCTGGTCTCGTTCATGTCTATCAGCAAGGGATACATGGGCGAGTGCGGGCTGCGCGGCGGCTGGATGGAGCTCGTCAACTTCGACCAAGACGTGCAGGCGCACCTGTACAAGGTCAGTGGTCAGTCAGGAGCACGTCAATTGGCTGTCACTCACTGACAACCAAGATAATATCGACATGGTTTTTCTGTGGGATGGTTAGGATATCACGACCACGCTGCAAATTTTAGCCGCACACGATTTTGAGCTGGGAAAGTTCTCCGCGACAATCAAAATAGTAAGAAACGATTGGACGAGTAATCGCTACTCCATCATCTTATTCTTCAAAGCATTTAGCAGACCGTACGGCCACATACCTAGAAAATAAGGTCCACTCACACACGTAGTCTGAATACAGTTACTTTGCTCGATATTTCCAGTAAAAGCAGTTGAAATAAAGTAAGAAGAAAGGATGCGAGTATCATTGTTTTTATAAAGGGTAAACTTTGACAGATTATAAACGTATGATTTCAGTGTATATCCGCCATGCTGTGTCCGACCGTCATCGGGCAGACCGCCGTGGATTTAGTGGTAAGTTTCCGAATATTTAATTTAAAGTGTTTATGTTGGGGGGTTTCTCTGCGTAATAGAATCAGAAATAATGATATCCGCAGTAGAACTAAGGTTACCGACATCCGAAGGATAGCTAAACTGAAGTGGCAGTGGGCGGGCACATTGCTCGCAGGACTGATGGCCGATGGGGTCAGAAGGTTCTGGAGTGGCGTCCGCGGACCGGAAGACGAGCTGTAGGTAGGCCTCCAACAAGATGGAGCGACGACCTTGTAAGGATCGCGGGAGCGCGGTGGATGCAAAAAGCACAAGACCGGTCTGAGTGGAGAGCCTTGGGGGAGGCCTATGTCCAGCAGTGGACGTCTTTCGGCTGACATGATAATGATGATGATGATGATGTTGCGGGCAGCCGTCAAAAAAACTCTGAACACATTTGGTAACAGCTCTGAACTAGCATTTCATAACGCTTGGCAAAAAATCTTTTGAAAATAAAACATGTCGTTTTTTGAGCGGTATCAATGGGGTATTACGTTGCCGTAACTTTTTGGATACGGACATTTGATCCATGCAGGATGAGTGCCACACGCAATGATGATGGTAACTTTGTTTAGAAGTCGGACTTGATGTAGGGGGTGAGAAACGTTACCGCCCGGATAATTGGTTTGGAAACGATTTGACAGATTTTTGTTTTTTTTTTTTTTTTTTATTTTTTTTTAGTTTATTGGTTCACAAACGGAATGTTACACTAGAGTAGTATACATATAATAACTTAAATTAAAAAATAGCATATTGTGAACATTCTAAAATAGTGAACACAACCTGCGCTTACTTTAAACAGTTAAAAATTGATTTGGCATATATGCTAAAAAAGATAGGTACACTTAAAACTAAACAGGTGTCATCCTAGATTGTTAAACAAGGTGTTTTTCTGCTAACTTGATCTTTCTTTTTACAGTGGCTAATGAGCTACAATATATATCAAAATGAAAACTAAAAACATTGTTATATGAAGCGGCGACCATTCTATACAGTGGTGCGTGTAAACCTGCTCTTGTGCGAGTCAACGGCAATGCGAAGGGCTTCCTGTTGCACAGGCGGCTGTTCGCTCGAGGAACAACCACGCTGATGTTCATTAGTAGGTCCGCGCAGTCTATCAAGTTATTCAATATTTTAAACAAGAAAACTACATCGTACGACCTGCGTCTATTGTGAAGTGATTCCATCTGATAAAACTTTAGTCTACTATCATAGGAAGCGAGTTGTTTCGATATGCCATTTCAGCTTCGCCTCACAAGAGGAGATAATCATAATCGCAGTTGTATGGACGTTTTGAGCGTCACAATCATCCTAGTACAGTTGGGCAATTTGTGTTACTATTTAAACTAGATTTCGAATATTACTAAAATTGGGAATTGGGCCAGTCATGTCTGCCGCAAGCACCCGCCCGGTGGCTAGCGTGGCCGCCAAGTGGGTGTCGCAAAACGGGCGACGGAGACGGATTTGGCGGGACGACTTGGATGCAGCCCTCAGCAACTAGTCGGACACCGAATAGGGACTCATGGAGATCAAGGGGAGAGGCCTTTGCCCAGCAGTGGACACTCATATAGGATAGAAGAAAAAAAACTAAGAAACTACTAAGTACTCATTCGATTCTCAGGCCAAACCACCGGTGGAGGGTGAGCCGTCGTACCCGCTGTGGCTGAAGGAGAAGAAGGCCGTGCTGGCGTCGCTCAACCAGCGCGCCTCCATGATTGTTGACACCTTCAACTCCATGAAGGGCTTCAGCTGCAACGTCGTGCAGGTAAGACCCTTCAAATTCTAATTATTATTCGGTGAGCAGGCCCTTCCTGGGGTCCGATTTTTGACTTGTGCCCTCGAAACGTTCACTCGAAAGTGAGAAAAAACGAAGAGCGGTCCACACCATTCGTTATCAATTCCATCAGTAGAAATTGGTTTTGAAATTTGTCAAAACAAGCTCCAACCATATATTTAAACAACCCTGAAATATCTTAGACAAAGAACCTAAAAATATCATAGACAAAGAACCGAAATAGTTTTATAGTAAACGTTTTTGGTAAACAGTGTTAAAAACGCAGAAAGTGCACATAAATAATAATATTCTTGGCACAATGACTACCTCTAAATATGTCATATGTTTATTTATGTGTAAAACATGATAAAAAGCCGGTATTTTTTTTAATTTGATATAGCTTTCGGAATCTAGTCTCCGAAAACTCAGAAAATGATACCTACGACTTTCTCTATAAACGTCATGGCCGCCATCTTTAATCCCATTTTTCTTTCTTCTCACTCTTTTGTTAAACACGTTGTTGTCGGTATTCGGTAACCTGCCAGTATGCACCAGTATTCGCAATGATGTTGCGTCGTCATGAAAAAAAGGTTTCTTCAGCCCCCGCCGTAAATGTAATCAGAAGTCTCCTTTAATGTATAGCATGACCCTCAATGAATGCTTCGTGGTGTGTTCCAGGGCGCGATGTACGCGTTCCCGCGCATTGACCTGCCGCCCAAAGCCATCGAGGCCGCGAAGGCCGCCGGCCAGGCGCCCGACGTGTTCTACGCCTTCAAACTGCTCGAGGAGACAGGTATACTTACATTCTTTAGTTTCTGCTCGCGAATCTGTCCGCGTACAAGTTGGACCGCTATCAGTCCGGGAATTGTTCGATTTTACGGGATCGCGCCCTTGAGCCCGCTCGTGACCGATGAGCCCGTGAGGGGAATTACCTTGAAGATAGACGAAGCCAATAGCCGTAGAAAGGTTGTTTTTAACATTAAAGAGCATAGCTCCCGGCTATTGCAGCGATGCAATGTATCACGAACTGCACACGATTTTAAACTTAAACGTGCAAAGAATTGAGTTCAAACTCAAACACGAGTTTTTTTCTAAAGTAGTAACGATTTGTAACTTGGCGACTAAATTTTTATACCATGTGTGACATTACCGGACTGGGGCTGGTAGAACGATGACCGGCAAACTATTGGTTGTATTGTATTTGTATCTGTTAACGGTGTTGAATAGGGTAGAGTAGTAGAGGACAAACCCCCCCCCCCGTGTTGAGAGTCATTGACAGATCTATCCGAATCACCGTGAACGTCGAATAAATCTGTCACAGTACTATTCCTTAACTGTCCTAGAATCGGAAAACATTCATTTTTGGGGAGTTTAATGGTGCCATCATTAGCCATTTCGGCGGTTGTTTGGCTTGTGAGAGAGTGTTTATCATGGTTTCGCTACCACTACTAACCCACCGTTAAGCGGCAGTGTTCGCATTATTGTGTTCCTGTCTGGGAAGATTACTACCGGTATTACTAGCACAGGCATTCCATCTTGGTCCTTAGGGTTGGCAACGCTTTTCAAGTCTAAGGATTGCATTCTTAAGATTGTTGTTTTGAGAATTCAAATGTTTATTGGTCTCACATCTCGCGTACTATCAAGAGTGCTCGTGGGCCTTCTCCTTTCCATAAAGTATTAATGGTTGCCCGTCTCCCGGCAGGTATCTGCGTGGTGGCCGGGTCCGGGTTCGGGCAGCGGCCGGGCACGTTCCACTTCCGCACCACCATCCTGCCGCAGCCCGCGCTGCTCCAAGAGATGCTCGACGTCTTCAAGCAGTTCCACGAGAAGTTCACCAAGGAGTTCCAGGAGTAAGACCTAACTCACGTCGCCGGATGTAACGTTGCTTCGATTCGCACCCATTTAGATTCACTTTGTAGTCACCGTAACCTCAGTAGTAAGTCTTCCTCGAATTACGGTACAGTAGTACCACAAATAAAAGTTACTTTAAGTGCCTGCGCAGTAAGCATTTTTTTAGAAGGCGCGAAAAAAGGAAAAAAATGACGGCTTTTGGTTTAATTTTTGGCAGCCATTGCGGCGACGCCGTCAACCGCCATTTTATTTAACGGCGCGTCAGTTGTCATTGCATATTACGCATAACCCAAAGTGTGTATTGAGTTGATGTTTCCGTTCGTTTATCTCTGGCGTTACTCAGCATCTGTCTGAGTGGGCGAAGATGGCCAACGTAACTTATATTTGTGATTTTTACTGTCCCAAAATATAACCCGTGGAATATCATGTCACATACAAATGTATTACTATATCTATCTTAATTCGAACTTTAATTTAGATACTATTATACTATAGCATTTTAAATACTATGTAGACAAAAGTTGTCTACAAGACACTCCACGGGTTAGTGGCATCATAGACAATAGATAAGAGACAAACAGTACGCAGAAAAGAGAACGCGAAACGGACGAATTTACGAGACACGTACTTCGGCCGGATGGAAGTGTAGGTGCCCGTTTGGGGTTGTGCGGTGCCGGCCCGGTCATAATAATGTTAAATGTATAAAAAGTCGAGTAAAAACGTTTTGATCTGAACAACATGCTCCGATGTATTATTTCACAATAAGTCTAATGCAATTAGTCACCACACAACTCCAAAAATATTTAAGATCAAACACTAGCTTTAAAATATCAACGCAAGGTGCCCAATTTGAAACAAGTATCGCTAAAGTAATTGAGCACTTCAATTATTTAATCAGCATTTAATTTCACCCATTTTACCGCGACGAGGATAAGCTCGGAGTGTTTGTGTTTGGAAGTATTGTATTTTATTTTAGCTACGATTGTTTCAAATTAGACCCAACAGTGAGACCAGAGGTTGTTAGCGCCATGTAGGCCACAAACTAGTTCGAATCTTATGCCTCTTACATTTGTGGATATAACGTGTATGTATATTAGATTGGTTAAATTATGTCTGTTGAATAGGCCGGAAAAGGCTATTTCATGTACCATGTGATTATGTATGTATATTAGATCGTTAAAATTGTTTATTAGGTTTTAGTTATGTATTTATTTAAATTATTTATTAAGGCAAAATTACGATTTTCCATTTGTAGAGAGCGGATTTTTCAATCTCAAATTGAAACTGTCAAATAAATTATGGTTCTGTACTTTTCTTGTAACTTTGAACCGTCGGAAACGTTTTTTTTTGGTTTGGAAACACTGGCCCTAAATCATGTACAGATGTAGTGCATAATTGTTTTCCTTCGTATTTTCACGGAAACGTACGAACGTGTCATGCTACTTCAGTCACCCTCAGTACTTTTTGTACTGTGACCGACTGAAATAGCTAGACACGTTCGTACGTTTCCGTGAAAATACGAAGGAAAACAATTATGCACTACATCTGTATGTATATTATAAAGTGATCAAAGTGGTAAAAGACGGTAGATTAAGTTTTAAACATTATTTTATTTTGAATGTTAAGTATCAAATCATATTAGTCTTGAATATATTATTAGGACTTGTAACGTTACAGTTTTCTGATCATTTTGTATTTTGATTTTGTGGTTAGTTTTGGTTTTTGTTTCTGTTTATTTGAACACAGTATTTACTATGTTACTTTATTTTAAAGGTACTTAGAGAAAGAAGTCTCCGTGTGAGCGCCCGTCTTTTTTGTACGAAAACTGTTTTGTTATAATTATTTTTGGTAGGTTTAGGAAGGTCCAAATTATGGCGAAATTAGCTAGAGTTAAATAACTAGTTGTTAGAAATAAAAGCAATGTTGTTATTACGAATAAAACATAGCGAGTGTGTTACTACACAAGGAGTAATGAATTACTTTTTGATGTACTTGATCTATTTTGCAAGAGACCTCAACTTTTAAAATGGCATTAGTTGATATCTTATCAACAAACTTTGTATGTTAGGTATGGATAGAACCGGAAGCATATTGATTTGAATTCCTTTTTCAGCTTTATTTACCTTAAAAATATGATAAGTTTCTAAACGAAACAGTAGGCAACTAGTAGACTTAAATATATGAATCTTTGCGAGCGGTAATTTACAATTTCGTTATTAATAATGTTGGTCATTGACCTCGAGGAAACTAAATATTATTTTCTGATAGAGCTAAGCTCAGTCCGATTCGTCGATATGTTTTCGCTTTAATTATGAATCGTGTCTAGTCGGCGTGCCATGTGCGACCAATGTCTTAGACAATAATCTATTTTTAATCAAGTTTTCTTGCAAATTGTTTTCATCGCACAATGAGTTGTCTGGTCAAACATTCGATATATCGAACTACTTTAGTTAACTCGGAATGCTCTGAATTATACAGCCTTGAATGCTTTTGCATTCCAATCTGTTAGTTGAAGGATCACTATGAAGTCGTTAAGTATATCAGAATCAGTCACTCACTGCAGTCGGGGTCCCGCGCGAATAATCAGTGTAACACTACGTATTAGTGTCTCGGTAACACGATGTCAATGGTTAAACGTGAGACTATAAGCCTCTGGAGTTAGTGGTTGATTCTGGTGTATCAGCGCTACACTATAATTTAGAATTATAAATCGTTGTTGACGTTGAATAAAGAAAGATGGCAAATTATTTCATGTTTTATTTGCTTGGGGATGCTGTTTCTACCAAACGTGATTTGCGAGTATTGAGAAAGGAATGAAATGATGGACATTGCTTATTATCTTTAGTATTTCTGGCTTTAACGTACAAAATTATTTCAAAAAGTACGTCTGATGTCGGAGCGGGAAGTACGGTTATTTTGCATAAAATGCATTGTTTAAACGTTTCTCACATTTATAAAAAAGACTGCTAAAACCAGCGTTGACTTCAATCTCAAGGCGATGGTCGGTTCTGCGCTGTCAGCCATGACGGATGTATCCGACTTAACCGTGAGCGTGTACTAACGGATATATCCGTCGATACCTTTGAAAGGGTTACCTTGGTAATAAAACCATTTGTGGAAATGAAAATTTGTGAATGGGAAATAATGATGGAAATATAATAATACTAGCAATTTTGTTTCAAGATTGAACAAATTAACAGTTCATTTGATGCCGATTCAAAGCACTACCAACAAGAGTACCGGAAGTTAAAAATGCACAGTTATCAGCATACCCTCTTATCATTAACACAAAAAAGCTAGTGTATACATGCTTTGTCCTTTTCTTTCAATGAGACATTTGAATTTGACAGAAAGTGAGTAATTAACCTACAAAATTTGTGGGTATGTAGAAAGTTGTTAGATTGATACCGCTGTGAACAACCGTTTCACATTACGCAGCACGCACCCAAACTTAGTCTACTATATAAACGTCACTTACGTGTAGATGGTGGTAAATGTTTTCCAACTTCTTGCATACTGAGTGACGCGCCATCTAACGAGCAATACATCAACTGAGATGAACTGCGCCTAACCTTTAAGGTAAGGCATTCCGAGATTTCCGACGGCCTTTTCTCGTGAAGCCGACCTCTAGTGGTAAAGGCGTGAACTAAGCTGTAGTCAGTAATTCCTAATACTAGATGTCGCTAATGTACATGACATCAATAAATTCACTAGAAAGTTTATTGGACGTTATGGTTCTTATTAATTATTAATACAAAGTTATTGATTTATATACAATAATGGATTCTTATTTACAACGGTATGTAGCTTTACTTCAAGGGTCACAGTTTGAACGGCAGACCGCTTGCTAACAGTATCAGCAAGATGTCGCTAGTAGTCTAGTTTTTATGCAACCCTGATATTCGCCGCGGGCTTATTCGCCGTATTTACTAAGAACATTTTTGTATGAAAATTGTTAATAAAAACGCATCCAAATCGGTCCCTCCGTTTGGGAGCAGCGATGCAACAGTCAGACACACAGACACACAGATACACACATTAAACTTATAAGTTATAACACCCTTCTTTTTCGTCCAGGAGTTAAAAATAATGTATAGAAACAACTTACTGACTGACACTAGGTACAGTCGAGTTCGTAAATATGTGTACACTTTATTACCTTGTCACTTTAATCGCTGTGACAATTCTTTTATGGCAGTTTAAACATGACATTAAATATACAAGGTACTAAATAAAGTGTACACATATTTATGACTCGACTGTACCTAGGTAAGTATACAGTAAAAAATAATGACTTATTATTATACTTAAAAATATTATCTTTTATTTTTTATTTTTTATTTTTTTATGGCATAGGGAAGGCTGACAAGCACACAGGCCACCTGATGGTAAGTGGAAACTGTGACCCATAGACATTCGCATTCACAAGACTGCAAGCCTGACTGCAAATGCGCTGTCAACCTTGAGGGCTAAGATGGAATGCCTCTATGCTAGTCATTACACCGGCTGTCTTATCCCCAAACCGGAACACAACAATGCGAACACTGCTGTTTGGCGGTAGGTTAATGGATAAGATGGTGGTAGCGATCCGGACGGACCCCGCACAAGGTCCTACCACCCGCAAATCCTATCATGTCCGGGTGGATCATGTTAGTTTGTTACGCAGATTATTTCCCGAAATCGTTATTTCTTAGTAACTTAGCACAATTTCTATTCCTATTTTTCCCCAAAAAAAAGCTTTCACAATCGTGTTTTTGCCCTGAAGCGTATACTTACTACTAATATTATAAATGCAATTTTGTTTTTTTTTTGTTTTTTTTTTAGGAAGATACGAGTAATTATCGATTATCTAAATCTACCCCTAAATTTTTGTAGGACTCGGCAGATCCTCAATTCTAGTGCCAAAATAAAGTTATAAACAAAGTCTCATTGATGTATATTTTGCTTCCGAAATATACTATTTTTACTATATTACAATCTATGCCATTTCCGCTGGCGCGCACTCTGCTCAACACTTTTTTTTTAAAACATTGCATTCGCATTCGTAGTTGTAAAAAAACGTGTTTACAGCTCACTAGGTACCTACTAGTAAGTAGGGGTCACAATTATCTCGGGGTTGTTATCTACATATTTAATCGTGTTTATGGTTCCGTGCCAAATACTTATAACTGTTGTCGTTTGTCCGTCTGTCAAGTCAACAGAATGGATGCTGTAAATGTAGTGGACCGGTGCAGGTAGGGTAGATACAGTATTTGTCTGGGTACTTAGAGGAGCTATAGATTAGATCTGCCAATGTCCCATTTTTAAATGAAACGAGCAACAGGACTGAAGTTTCTAATATATCAAACAAATGAGACGTGGAAGCGGAACCCTCGGTGCGCGAGTCTGACTCGCACTTGACCTACATACTCATTTGTAGCTATTAGGCAGGAGTGGCTTGGTATAGCTACAATTGAAGATAATTAAAGGATACGGGTGCGTAATTGCCGCGTCGTTTGGAATACGTGTTCACCTCGACAAGAAACTCGTCACCGACGTCAGTTGCTCCAATATCGGCATTTTCCACTGCATTGCAATATTCTTTCAAAAGCAGTGGTAAGTCTTTGGTGCGAGAAATAAAAAGAACATAAGTAAAACAAGAAGAACAAAATAGCAAAGAGAATGTGAGATTATCTGCGACAAGGTCCTAAAAAGGTACAGCTTATTCTGAGTTCGACCGGGGGTAGGTAGGGAAATGATGATGATGACCTACTTTTTAGGGTTCCGTAGTCAAACTAGGATCCCTTATAGTTTCGCCACGTCCGTCCGTCCGCCCCTCCGCAGCCTAGCTCAGAGACTTAGTACTAGAAAGCTGTAATTTGGCAACAAAGTGGTTTCTTTTTATTTTTTTAATGCGGTAAAATCCATATCGTGTTTGAGCTGTTCTCGTATTGTCACCGTTTTGATAGCTCTTTTTTTTTTTCATTGCCCCGCGGCGACTTGAACGGCTACTAACGCGGAGATATGGCGTTTCCACGATGAAGTGATTTCGCCAGTGTCAAGTATATATGTATAAGTATAAATCAATATAGCAATAAAACACAGTCCAATCTTCTCTACGAAGATTGGGGGCAACTTTGTACGGTGATATGAAGGACAGAGGCCAAGATAGGTTTAACCTCTGTACCACTGCGAGTCCACTTGAAACGAGAAGTAAGATGCCAGATACACGAAATAAATCCAAGTCTACTATCACTGTGCAATACAAAAGCATTAAAAGTACAAATCACTAACAGAAAAGAACTTTGAACACCTAAGTAAATACACAAAAATAAAAACCAAAACAAATTACACATCCGCCATCTTTTGACGTTACAAATGGCCTCCTGATGGCTCGTATTTACTTGACAGTAAGAGCGACTGATGTCTAAACAATACCATAACAGATCACAGACAATATGTTTTTTACCGTCGGGAATACAGGCTCAGCTTTCTAGTTACGTACATTAAATTATACAGTTATTAGGGTTCCGTAGTCAAACTAGGAACCCTTTTTCGCCATGTCCGTCCGTCCGCCCACAGCCTAGCTCAGAGACTCTTAGTACTAGAAAGCAGAAAAGTCAACCATTACTTAGTTGACGCTTGGGTACAGTCGGCTACAAAAAGATGTATCTACTTTTTCACCTTGTTGCATTGTAATAAGGTCCAAAAGTGGATGCATCTCGTAATCCAATGTCACGTCATCAAACCCAACATTTCATCTATTTCCATTTCATCGAATGCTATTATTTCCTTGGTGTTTTCAGGATCTCTTGAACTTCATAAGTTCATAACACAGCTACATAGGCTAGGTTAGCCTTGTGAATAATAAAATAAAAACACATGCGGCGAGCACCTAAAATGTTGAAATTAAAATTCTGCGCAATGATACGTTCGTTGAAATAAGTTTTGATAAAATAATATAAACAAATATCAAGGTCACAGATTGACGCCACTAAATACTTCAAGTTTTATATATAAGTTGGTGTGTATGTCATGTAAGTCACAGAGTATGCTCTTTTAATTAACCTAGTACTAGGCCTGAGACTAGGCAGATAAAAAGTAAACCGTGTCACATTGCACGACCATGAAGTTTCTGTCTATTGGCATTGTTGACAGCAATAAAACAAAGCTAAACTTATTTGTTGCGTGTGAAGGAATAGATAATAACATTAATAACAGCATTATTTCACTGATGTCCCATATTCAGAACTTTCAAGGTTTTGCAATGTCTCCAGGATTGACTTCTTACCGGCCGGTAACAATATAGTATAGAGTTTATTGAACATTTTCTAGAAATTTTACATTTGGATGTTGTTTGGTAATGTCACAATGCCCTGCCTGGAGGGCACAGACCAGTTCATAAATATGTGTACAATTTAGTGCCTTGTCACGTTAATAGCTGTGACAAGTCATGTATGGCAGTTTAAACATGACATTAAATAGCCAAGGCACAAAACAGAATAGTCGAAATAAAGAGATAGAAAGTTTGCAGAGTAAGTTTCTTGAGGAATGGAGTTTACTGGGACGAATTATGAGGAGCGTAATGAAGCTGGAAAATTCAAATGTAATTTTCCCTACCGCGGCAACACCAACCTTAGAAACTATGATGTTGACAATCAAAAATAACGAACGGTAATGCCAATATAACCTTAAATATTTCCCCAGACTTTCTTTACGTTCCCTTTCACACAAATCCTCGCACAGCGGGACTTTTAACGACTCTGGGAGGATGTTTGGCCCGTTAGATTTGTCTGGCTGATAGGGAAATATTTAAAAATATTATACTAAATAATATATATAGAATTCTGCCTTCCTAAAAGACGTAAGTTTTTACATTTTTCTACGACTTAAGTGTCTGTCGAAAAGTTATGGCCCACAGGCAGTGTCTGGCAACTGTATATGTTTGTTTATAACAATATCATATATGATACGACATGTGTCAAAACCAGCGTTCCTACTTTGACGTAAGTCAGCATGTTTTTTTTCTCCACCTTTGATAGTGCTACCTGCCTGTAAAACGGCCCCGCTTTCATCTTAGCGATTATCCATCTCTTTCTAAGTTCATGTTATACTACCGATCCTAAAAAAATCACCTTTCCTAAAATCACGTAAGTCTGGGGTGACTGGGATCTTGGACTAACAGTCGATCACTCATTATATTAAACTATAATGTACACAGTTTTCACAGTAAATGATTATCTTATCTTATATTATCTTATATAACTTTAAAAGTCGAACCATAATTAGGTAGCCCACCAAGTGGCATTCTAAAGAATAGTTCAGAGTGACAACGCGGTTGGTCTAGCTAGACGGCCAGCTAGCAGTTGCTAGCGGTCTCGGGTTCGATTCCCGGTAAGTACAATCACTCCTGACCCTGAGTCTTGGAGGTTTTCTGTAGTAAAACTAGGTTATTAATAGTAGGTAGGTACTCTATTGCGGTTACCTTTCTATCTCATCCTCTCTCTGGGATGCCAGAGTAAATATTAATAGCCTTGTTTAACGTATATGTGTGTATTCCTCTATTTTAAGTTTGTTTATATTTATTGTTATCTAGTCCCAGGGTTCAGTCAAGGAATTTAATTCCTATACCACTTTGGACTATGTCAATATGACACTGTAAATAAAATCATAAGAAGTATCTTACGTTTTGATCGATTACGTAACTTTGACATAGTCCAAAGTGGTATAGGAGTTAAATTCCTTGACTGTTCTAGGTAACAGTAGGCAGGTACATAAAGCGTAGTACATTCAACATCATAAATAAGTGATAATTTATGTACCTTCTCGCTTTCAATCGTTTCACAATTTTGTATGGCATTTCAAACACGTCGTTAATTTGACAAGGTACATAAATGATCACTTATTTATGCTGTTGACTGTACATGACTGGGTCATTTTGCGTGAGACTATCCCCCCAGAATTAATGATTTATGTATGTGTTTGTAATATGGGTGCCACACCATATCTACACGAAACTTTGTGCGTGTGTGTGTTAGTTTGTTACTCCTTCACGCTGCAACGGCCGGACGGATTTGGATGAAATTTGAAATGGAGATACTTTATAGCCTGGATTAACACATGGGCTACTTTCCATCTCCGAAAATATAAAAGTTCCCGAGGGAAAGACGATAATCAAAACCCCCACAACATGGGATGGCCGAATAATTAGTTCAACGCAAGCAAAATCGCGGGCAGATGCTATAATATGTCAAAAAAGAACGTTGGTAACTTAATTAACATTGCAAGCACAATCACTAAACTCTGACCCGCGAATTCAGATATCATTGAGGAAACATGCAGGGAATCACCGTTATCTGATAGCAGGGGAAGAATCTCAGTGTCGCCACATGCATCGAAGTGTAATCACATCTAGCGGTCAACGAATAAGGTTCTAAATAGTAATGCACAATCTTAAGGAAACGGTTAGGTACTAGCGATGCGATATAAACTTAGGTCTCGCGTGGAGAAGGTTATTTGAGAGCCGATAGCGCTAGTATTGCCGCGTGTGCTACCGGTATGAAGCTAGACAGTGGGTCTCCCAGCGAGCAGGTCAGCCAGAACCTGCTGAATATCCAGTATGCGGTGCGAGGACCTATCGTGGAACGAGCCATCCAGATCGAGAGGGAGCTTGAAAAGGTATAGTGAAATCTCTTGATGCCTGCGTTTGCGCATAGCTGTAAAATAGGCAGTCGCAACCAAACACAATTTTTTTAAGAGACTAAAATAAGTTTCTGTCAATATTTTCATTTTTGTGACAAGTTTTTGTTGCCGTCTGTACTTTTTTTGCACAGTCGTCATCTACTCGTCACGACGATTCTAACGAGCCCCAACACGACGGGTTTATCATGAGTAATTTAGGAGTTCCTATGGCCACCCTGGGTGTCCATCATCAGATTATCTCGATGGTACTATATTATTGACATTAGAACGAACGTAAGTGATTCAAATTTAACTGGCAAGATTACACCGGTACGTACATACATACATTGCATGTTAAATAACAGCTTGTATTAGCACGACGTCCCTGAAGTGACTAATGTGGTGTATTTCAACTTTCGAGGAAGAAAAATATATGAGCCCGTATTGTTTTCCAGATTTATGTAAATTTAAGGAAATTTCGTCAAAATCACATTCGACACAAAAAATAAAAAACGGGGCATGAGCATGTCGGACCATGCTCAGCGTGGTTCCGAAATCATTGCTACGAACATAAAAACTATCTCGAAAACATACAAGTCTGAAAGATTTTACTTTTTAAACTTACTTGGTCCGGTCTAAGATCATGTAGGCATGACGGTATGTATGTATGTATGTACACTCAGGAGCAAAAATAACGGGTCAGAGTGCGTTTTTCATACTAAAGAGGCTATTTCGAAGCCTTGGTTCCTCGCCAGAGAATGCTTTTAGTAAATTCTGATGATGAATACCGCGAGCATCGATACAGGACTTCCAGAGTGCCTAGGATACCCAACTGAATGAATCTGCGGTTAACGCCGGAATAGTGCATGTTCAGAAAAACATCTAAAATGGCAATAAAATGTAAGGAAATCCAAGTGCTGACCCAAACTCTCCCGCTGTGGTGTTAACTGGTTGTGTGATCAGTTAGGTATCTTAAGAACTTTTGACCTCCTCTATTGAACCTCGCAGTATCCACCAATAAAACTCACTCAAAACAATCCCTGGCGAGGAACCAAGGCTTCGCAATAGTCTCGTTTGTATGTATAAAACCCAGCAAATCTTAACATTTAACAAAAGGATCCCTCAATCGAAAAATTGTTTTTACATGCCCGCAGTATTTCTGAAAGACCTATCCAACAACACCCCACACCGCGGGGTAGACGAGAAAGGGAAACACAACGTTACGGGAAGGGGAGGAACGTGGGAGTACCTGCTTTATTTTTCCTCATAATTATATGGTTCCTAGTTTGACTACAGAAACCTCAAAATATATAATTTAACGTTATATGTAGTGTGTAGGTACAGATATGTTTAAAGGTTGTCCAGTTTTTACAAATTAAAAAAACACGCTCGATTTGTTAATAATATTAGTGAAATACTCGTATGTTTTTGTGTTTACGCTACTAGTAAATACTAAAAGAAACTCTGTAAAATAGAAAAAAACATTTATTTACAACTAACACAAAAAAATAATTACAAACAGCTGGAACGAAGGTTACGAAACGGTCTCAATTCATGTGCTGGCTGTTTAGCCAACGCTGGGCCTCTATCAGCCGGTCAAAATGATATTGTATTTAACCTGTAATACGAGTACTGACAAGTAAATAAGAGCTATCAAAACGTTGACAATACAATAACAGATCAAAGACGATATGGTTTTACCGCCTGGAATACCGGCCCTGGTTAATATAATTCAACTAACACCTTTATGGATTAAGTAGGTACCTCATAGGGCAGGGCCTCTGTTCTACTCGGGGAAACCATATTGCCTTTGACGTGTCAACGTACGGTTCCCTCTAATACGCCGAAACTTTGTACGTCGAATGTATAGTACAGTTTTTTTTTAAATGTTTTTACGGTTCAGTACCTAAAGGGTAAAAATGGGACCCTATTACTAAGACTCCGCTGTCCGTCTGTCCGTCTGTGCTTCTGTCACCAGGCTGTATCTCATGAACCGTGATAGCTACAGACAGACAGACAGATGAAAACAGAATTTAAAAAAAAACAGGTTAAGTGGAGGAAGGTGCACTAAAAAAAAATTTTTTTCTTCCTTATATTTTACCATTTTGTTGGCATAACTAATATGTACCTATATTCATGCCAAGTTACAGCTTTCTAGTACTAAGAGTCTCTGAGCTAGGCTGCGGACGGACGGACATGGCGAAACTACCTATAAGGGTTCCTAGTTTGACTACGGAACCCTAAAAACGATAACGTAAAACCATAACAAAATAATAAATACATGGAGATCGATGAGAGATACTGTATTGTAGGTATCCTTAATTGCAAAAGAGAATGTATCCAAGAACCGTTTGAATGCGTTACTTACCTGAAGGTTTTTTTCAATGGTTTATATTTTAAGTAAAAGGGTGCACCCTTTTGACCCTCGGGACCCTTTCGGTCCCTAAATGCACCCCATTAGGGTAATGCCGCCTTTCGTTAATATGTTATAAGGTTTATTTTCTTACCGGTGGAGCCAGCGCGCGCAAAGGTACACCTTTGGAAGAAATTGCTGTTAAAATCGGGAAATGAGCTTGAATTTAGCCAGAAAATATATTGAACCTTATTTATTTTTTATAACACTGATTAAAAAAATACAAGTGGATATAAAATATACTTACTTGATTAACTTGATTATTATTTATGAATAATATGGCGGGAGAAGTTGCTAAAGTTAAAGACTGAACTGTTACTGTAAAGAGTCCGAAACGCGCACTGAGGTTGACGTATGTAAAGAAGTAGGAACTTGTGTATAGACAAGTATCAGTATAAACACAAACACTATATAGTTACTTTAACAGAAATCTTTTTTTTTCGTATTTTTTCAAAAACCTTTTCTACGTCATTAAAATAATTATATTTAGTTACGTAATTTAAGCGTCGCCTCACCGTATATTATGCAAATTTTCAGCTTCACAAACCGTACCTATTCATAGAAAAAAACACATTCAGAATTATAAGGTGTTCCCCAAAAGTACCCTTATTTAATGCTTCTCGAAAACCAACTTGAAAAACAAATGATAATTATATTAACCAGATAAACCGTCTTGACGCGGCCATTTGGCGAGTGTTTTAAGTCTTTTCAACATACTTTCAAAGAATAATTCGGATGACCCAATTACAGAAAAATTAAGAGCTATTCAGCCATTGGAGGATGTAAGCTACCCTGGATAACTTCGTTGACTCATAGAAGAGGACTTTTCTGTTTGTTTACACTCGGGATTTGGGATCTTAGTAGTTTTATTTGGCTACGTGGGCACAGTCACCGACTTAAATATATTATTCAACATGCCGCTCAATAATATGTCACGCTCTTATACCTCTAATAATAGAGACGTGTCGAAGTTGTTGATCGACGAGCGAATTACCTAAGCAAGTTGCCTAATAGAGAATGCACGCCCTAACATATTGTTTGTACTCGCGACATATCAATGTATCATATTGATATGAATACACAAGCTGTTGCCCGCGACTCCGTCCGCGCAGAAAAACAAGACATAGCCTGTGTTACTTTAGGATTCGAATGGTGAAATAATTGTTCAAATTGCTCCTGTAGTTTCGGAGCCTATGCAAACAAACAAATAAACAAACAATCAAATGGAGATAAATTGCACTAATAAATAAATGAAGATAAACACAAAACAATACAGATAACGTAATTAAAACTCAAGATGATGACAATTCTATCTGCAAAGAAATTCGCGAACTTTGTTTTTAACCGACTTCAAACAAAGGAGGAGGTTCTCAATTCGTAGACCTTTTTTTTGTTGATATATGTTCCCCGTTTACGCATAAACCACGAGGACGATTTGAATTTGTTTTCGTTGTTTGAATGAGTATATTTTTTAGTTGGTCCCACTGTCAACATGTCAGGATCTGATAATGAGATCTTGGAGAAATCAAGGGAACTCCTCAAATATTACAGGCACACCTATAGCGATTTCGGTATTTCTCACTGTTACTCGCGCATTTGCTTTTGCAAAGTACTATATGGTGAAGTGGAACTGATGATGAAGACCACAGATGGCCACCGGAACTCCTTAACGGTACCTATTTGCAGGGTGGCGATAATATATCTCGATTAAGGTAGTTGAGCGACTGTGACTAAGCACATTTAATTATTTAAATATTACTATGACTTTCACTCGGTGTTGCTCGCGGCGAGCTTGAAATTTTCTAAGTTTCTCATTAATTGAGAAGTGGGACTACATAACAGCATAAATAGGTTACTATAAAGTATAAGATAAAATAAAAGTTTGAAAAAACAAAAACCCGCCATCAAATATGCAAAAAATAATCTCTTATAAAGTCGTATGTAGGTCAGTCCAACTGAAGTCGGCGTCCTTCAATATTTTTAAATTCAAATTCAAACTTGTTCGGAGCTTGCTTAATTTTAAAGGGGAGGTCGTTCTAAAGACGTGCTGTCTGTAGGGCGGAACAGCGGGCATAAAGCGTAAGCATAATGCATCACATATTTCCAAAAAGTAGGTGATACGAACTACGGCTCCGTTGAGCATACTTAGAACCGTGTCATTGTCATCGCCGTCCCAGTCATTTGTTTAGTTCGAAGTTTGTTATGATATGACAAGGCACTAAGCGCTCCACGCTTTGGTGGGCTCATTGTACTCTCGAGTTCTTTACTATCACCATCATCATCATCATGTCATGTCAGACGAAAGACGTCCACTGCTGGACATAGGCCTCCCCCAAGGCTTTCCACTCAGACCGGTCTTGTGCTTTTCGCATCCACCGCGGTCCCGCGATCCTGACGAGGTCGTCACTCCATCTTGTTAGAGGCCTACCTACAGCTCGTCTTCCGGTCCGCGGACGCCACTCCAGAACCTTCTGACCCCATCGGCCATCAGTCCTGCGAGCAATGTGCCCCGCCCACTGCCACTTCAGTTTAGCTATTCTATGGAGAGGGCTATGCTCGGGTTTCTCTGCGTGATAGAATCAGAAATGATGATATCCGCGGTAGAACTAAGGTTACCGACATAGCCCTAAGAATAGTTCTTTACTAATATTAATATTATTGATCGAGATCTATTTTTTGGAGACTGTCGAATGCAAGCCCGGTCCCACGTGACGCAGGTCTCGGAGTGCGCCTGAATAGTTTCATTTAAGTACCTACCTACTATACAGACAAACAAAGTGACTTCAAATTGGTAATACAAAACACTTGATCGTAGCTCGGGTGATGACGAATAGTGTTACATTACGAGTAACTCAGTTAACTATTACTAATGTAATTTTAAAATAAAAACGATTAATTAAAGTACTAAAATGTGCTTACCCTACATATACCTATCTGTCATAACTGTCGTTAGATGTTATTTATCAATCTAAATTAAAAAATAGTGGTAGGGTAGCCGCCTTAAGCTAAAAAATGGGATAAATTAAAACTAAGATTGCAGAAACATACTTTAAATTAAATCGGCAGCATGTGACTTAGGAGAGCGGTTTAGTTTAGGGAAGACGTGTGTAAAGTCACCCGGTATAAAAAGAGAGGTAAGAAAGCGTACGAGAGCATTATCTCGGCCGCGGCGGTGGAGGAAGTCGCGGCCGCTCTGACGCGGGCGGCTGTAAAAACATACCGTCGCAGGCGCAGCGGCCGACGGCTGCCTCACTCGCGCCCGACAGGCCTGAGGGCCCTGCGAAGATTCACTACACTAAGTAGCGTCTCTATTTGTTTCGTATTTAAACCAATCGCGTCACTTTTAGATGACGTGATAATAAGTCACGTGATCTATCAGTGACGCCATTGGTTAAAAACGAAACGAATAGAATCGCTAGTTAGCGTAGCGCATCTCGGCTGGACCCCTCCGGGGTGGTCGCGTTCATCTCTGTCGTTTAATCGCACTGTTATATCGAAGCAGTATCAACACGAAACAGTTACAAGTGTATTTTAACCACGTGAGGCCCTGCGTGCGATATTTTTTACATAATACAGCCTTTGAAATAAAGATCTATCGCAAAGGAGATGGAATTGGAATTTCCCTTGTTTTTATGACTGACAATTAAATTATAAAATGGAATCTATTGCATTGGCAATATGTTAATATTCCATTGGGAACTTTTATTGTGATTCAAATCAATTAATGCAATTTCAATGAAATAAAAACAAAACTAGCAAGTTTTTTAAATTCAATACTGTTTTGATCTAGCAGCAGCAGTTAAATTTAAATTCATTTGGTTATGTCATTAAATTTTGACTTACATGTTCTAATAAGGGATGTCTGACCCACATCATTGACCGTCATAGGCTTGCCGTTCGTGTATCTACCAAAGAAGACGGCTGACTGCAATGTACAGTCGAGTTCATAAATATGCATGTGTACACTTTAGTACCTTGTCTGTTTAATGTCATATTTAAACTGCCATACATGAATTGTCCCAGCGATTAAAGTTACAGGGTACTAAGTGTACACAAGCATATTTATTAACTCGATTGTAGTAGTCGAAGCACTCTAAACTCTATTGATAGCCACATTAAATTCAAATTGCTTATACCTATAATATTACTTTCCTCTATTCTACTCGGTAAACAATAATGCTTGTGACATGTTGTTGAGTACATTGTTTAATCTCGGCCGCCATTACTTACAAATAAATAAGAGTTAATGATGTAATATTGTTGTACCAAGTAAATAGAGGCCCTGGAAAACTTGATAAAACTATCGTGAGCCATCTGCCCCAGCCTCTGTAGCGCCGGGAGTGCGTAAGTTATGTTAGTTGTTGGCTATAAGGCTGATTTACGACGCTGTTTGTGCTTCCCCCTCCTTACACTCCCCTCACCCCCCGCGCCGCGCGAGCGACACGTAGCCCTGAAATATCGCCACGGACTGGACGGTTTTTGATTTTAGACGTGTGCAGATTCACGGGCTTACTTATAACTATATTGCAATTGTTTATTTTTACGGCTCAATCGCCTTCAGTGGCATATTAAATAAGAGCTATTATATATTCGTAATGTAAACTTAACAATACGATAACAGTATGGGCAACGACACTGCGAAACCGAGGCCCTAATAGCATAATATTAGGCTGAGCTTATATTTTCTTTTCACTTCTCATGCTCGTAAAGTCCTTGTTTATGCTGCGAATAGGCTGCATAAAATCGCGTTTTATACACTAGTGCATAAAGTGTTTTCGTCAACTAGACTATAATTGAACCCGTCGAAGTCATATTATAAACAATAGGTAGTCACGTAGGTAATTTTACAATTTGCATTCGAAACTGTGAAACCGAACGGCAGTTGTTTACTGCAATTTTCCTTAAGGAAAAACGCAGTAAATCAACAATCGCAACATGACTGAGAAGTGACTGAGGTTTTAAAAAAGTCGTAAAAAATCTTCTGTGTTGTCGAGCGCATTCGGGAAATACCGCGGGGCAATGCGATAAGAGACCTACGCGAAAATGTTAATGCGTTTTTTGTCTCTTTATGGGAGAGTGCTTCTGATTTGTGATGAATTAACTGTGAAAGTATGTATTGGTAAATAAAAAGACGTATTAATTTACATCTGGATAAATTGTAGGGTAAATAATATGCGTCGTCTTGAATGTTTACGGAGGGTGCGGTACGGTACAGCAGGACATAAAACGCTACTATGAAAAAATGCTTATGTAGAAAAAATCCAACAGTTCTTTCAGAAAAAATACCTTAATGGCAAATATTATGGCTAGTGATGCAATTATGGAAATTATGGCTTAAGGGTCGTTATGAGGACCCGTTAGTTAGTTTCCGTTTTGCTAGGCTTCTTTGTTTTGCAGACGATATGAAGATCGTTGCTGAAGTTACGTCACCAGATGATGCGTAGCGCTGTCTCATGTGGCTATGCTCTTGCAGGGCATCACATGAATACCTTTTTGTAATTCCATATTTGAATACTTGTAATGCGACATGCAATAAACCATTTGAATTTGAATTTGAATTTGATGCTACTGCTTTACAATCCGATCTTCGCCGTCTTGATGATTACTGTAATTTTAATAAGTTGGACTTTAATCCTTCTAAGCGTTTCACATTAACTTCCTCACGTATATAGATTGACTCTCATTTCTACCACTTATACGTTGAAAGGTCATATTTATGAAATCGTATCTAAAGCTGCCAAGGCCCTTGGTTTTATAATGCGTAGTTCAGCTTGTTTTTCGCGTCCTAAGACCTTGAAAATCTTATATTGTGCTTACGTGAGGAGCAGCTTGGAATATGAATCTCAGATCTGGAATCCCCAATATAATTATGCTATAAATTAAAAGTAAAGCTCTGCTAATTACTTTAACTTGTATAAGCCACCATATTTTAAGTTGCAGTTTACCTATTAAATATAGTTAACGGCAATGTTCATTGCCCTGATTTGTTGGGCAGAGTCTATTTTACTATTCCCTCTAGGTGTGTGCGGATTTATCGTCCCATTTTCCGTTTCCCGAGCTTCCTAATATAATAATATGATAATTATAGGAAACATCGTTTTTTGTACTCGTCCATTAAAATCTTTGTATTAAGATTTCATAGAGAATACTGCAACGTCACAGGCAGGGTTGTGGTATTTGCCGAATATAAATATTATTTTGGGCATGGTATTGGACGGACCACGACGTGACTTCATAAGAGTTCTGTGCCATTATCAATAACAGAACAAATGGAGGAATCTGTATGAGTCTTATCTGGTTTGGTTCACGTTCAACCCGCGGATGTTGAACATGTTGGAGTAACATTTATCCCACGAGGTTACAGTTTATCTGTACTACTACAACACTATTTTACTATCACGTAAATACTATTTATTGAATCAATGTGTACAGTAATAGTGTTTAAATAATGTGTATTTTTTCAAGCGATCCGGGACGCAAAGGATGCCAACATGATGAAGATGTTTTTCGAAGGGATGTTTCTCATGAACTATAATGTCTAGCTATTAAAATATAGATCCCTGTGACTGTACTTTTAGTTTGTTTGTAAGAGTATCAGACTATCTGTATGTCAAAGCTATTTTGCTGATACTTTACGATGATACTTAAATTTAACAGAGAAGCAAATATGGCATACGAAGTCCTAGAATGGAAAAAGGCGGATTTTAAGCTAGAAGATAATAATTGGTAAAAAATATAACTGTTTATGCAGGGTGTGAAGAAGCCGTTCACCCGCGTGGTCCGTGCCAACATCGGGGACTGCCACGCGCTCGGCCAGCGCCCCTTCACCTTCATCCGCCAGGTCAGTCCACCTCTACCTCCAGCTCCAGGTCCCGAGGGTACCCTGGTACAGCTGTGCGCGCCAACATTGGGGACTGCTACGCGCTCGGCCAGTGCCCCTTCACCTTCATCCGCCAGGTCAGTTCACCTCTACCTCCAGCTCCAGCTCCAGAGCGTACCCAGCAACAGCATCGCCATGTGATAGTTACCCGAGCTCACTATTTTTAATTTAGTAAAGGAACTAACTAATTTATTTTATTAATAAAAACCTTCATTTAAACGTAGGTAATTTTGGATAACACATTATAACTGGTACTTGAACCTAGCATGCTAGAACTAGGTATATTGAAGTAAATAGTTCTGTCGGGTCTGTCGAGTGTCATTGAACCCTCCGGTCCCCAGGTGCAGGCGCTGTGTGCGTGCCCGCAGCTGATGGCCAGCCCCGACATCCCCGAGGACGTGAAGGAGCGTGCGCGGGAGCTCCTCGCCGACTGCACGTGAGGATTTTTGTTATCTTGGTATCATCTACTTAGCTAACTGGTCAATATTATGGAAAATGGTCAATGTGGGAATTGATCAATTTGGGAATTGGGCGACCTTTAAAAAATGCTCCCTCTTGACATTTTCGGTGCTCATAGTACCGCAATTTTAAAAAGAGCGTTCTATGATTGCCATGCAAGGAATTATTCTTCCTGCGGGTTGCGCCGCTCAACGCTCCGCGTCCCCATAAAACAGCTCATTGGAATGTCGGACAGGGGCGCGCCTTATCTACTAGCCTCTTACTAGGCTACTACAGCTTTTTGGTCAAGTGGGTAGTAAATCGTAGATAAAAATATTGCTACTGCTTCCAAGCTGGGTAGCTGTTGTTTTTTGAAACTAAAGCACCATACATACCCTAAAATACCTTGTTCCCGTTCCCTTGTGGTTTTTCGTGTTACTCGTAAATGCTCGAAACAGCCTCCCGCAAAAAACCGCAATTATAAACGCATTTGCGGAAAAACACGGAAGATGCGCAGCACGCCGCGCGCCGCACGCACGCACGCTAAACGCTTACGCAATTAGTTGCGTGTTAGCAGCTTAAGAAGATTTACGGGATTGTTTGAATAGCGGCAGGCGGGGTTTCATACAACGCACTTCCTCATAACTTTGGCTTTGTAGTCGTTAGGTAAAACCGTGGGCAAACCACTAGAGGGTGGAAAGCTGAATAAAAACCCGATAAAATTAACATTATGTTTTACTACCGTTCATTTTTTTTTAAATCTGGACTGACTATATACCTATATGTTAAAGAGTGCGAGACTAGCGCCGTTTTGACGACGCGCTGGCCTAGTTGGAAGTGACCCTGCATACGCAGCTAGCGGTCCTGGGTTCAAATCCCGGTAAGGGCGAAATATTTGTGTGATGAGCGCGTATATTTTTTCCTGAGTCATGGATGTGTTCTACGTATTTAAGTATATATTTCTCTCTAGTAACCATAGTACAAGTCTGGAGCTTAGTTTGGGACTAGGTCAATTGGTGTGACATTGTCCCCTGGATATTTATTTTTTATTATTATTATTTATTATATTTTTTATGTGGACTGACGATATACCTATGAGTAAAAGAGTGCGCGAATAGAGAGGAAGTGAACGCAATGTTTTTTGTGGCAGGCGCTAATAAAACTCTAAAATTGTAAGCGAAAAGAAGAACCAGAATCGTAAAAATTGATAGATCGATAGATAGATAAGATATTTATTTAATAATTATTTTCAATAAACCACGCGTCGCCTTTGCCGACACGTCAGCCTAGTCTGTAGTCATAGTCACCCTACCTACGAAGGCAGCGGTCCCGGATACAAATCCCGGTAGGAGCAGATATTATATTTTTGATCCCGAGTAATGGATATTTTTGTATTTTGGTAGAAAACATACAGTCATATTTGAATGCGGTACAGGAGTACTTATTTATTCATTTACTTTCTATATATTTCTTTATACACCGTGTTTTTTTTGATTTACGATAACTTTAAGGGAACGTTCTTTAGGTCAAACAAAGTTAATTTCCCGAAGACAGACAAATGATAAGTCTAACGGTTTTAAAGATATTTAATTTTTAAATTTAATCAGTTAATCACGTTAAACTAGTGTAAAAGGCTCTTAATTGATAACAACAATTTTCTTTTAATACGTATGAGTAAAGAGTTTCCAATTGTTAGGTTTGTATACGCGTCAATCTAAAGTGACTTGTACCTGTCAAGTGTTATCTTTACTTGTGTGTGTATGTCACGCCAACATAGACGTATTTGACACTGATTATTAGCTAGGTAACTCTAAAGGCCCTTTTAGAATGACCAAAGATAAAAGATTTCATTATTTTGTTCTAAACTGAAAAAAAATTTTTTTTTGCAATATTTAAAAATCTAATCTACCAATTAGTTTCTATAGATATACCTAGTAATATACCGAAGTTATCGTAAATCAAAAAAAACACGGTGTATAAGTCCGAGTATGCTCATCGTTGTCTAGTACCCATAGAACAAGCCTATTTATAGTTTGGGACTAGGTAGGTCAATTGATATGATTTACGGTAGCAAGATTTTAATTTAAAAAATATATATTTTATGTGATGTGTTGTTGTCAGGTTGGGCTCGGTGGGCGCGTACTCGCCCTCGCAGGGCCTGGGCGCGGTGCGCGCGCGCGCGGCGCGCTGGCTGTGCGCGCGCGACGGCGTGCCCGCGCGGCCCGAGCACGTGTACCTCGGCGCCGGCGCCACCGACCTCGTGCGCGCCGTGCTGGCGCTCTTCGCGGGGCCCGTGCGCGGCAAGCCCTCAGGTAGCCCGCGCAGAATGGGGTTTATATTGGAACCTCTAATCGTCTTTTGTCCTAATGCATCGTTTGTCCGCATGTTTGTTTGTATTGCATGAATTTTCTACCTTTTTGTTGTTGTTATACCGCAGGTATTTTTGGAAAGCTTAAAAAGTGGTCTGATTGAGCCAAACGAAGCGGTGTTAGTGATTCCGAGAGACAACCGCAGAATGGGCTTAAGGAGAGAGCCCGTAGTTCCTTACATTTGTTTGTTATACATTTATTCGTTTACATAATTAGTATTGAAAAAATGTTGAAAAAGGAAAAACTGGTTATTAAAAGCAGTTCCTAGGAGCTTTGACAACACGTGAGCCTGATCGGTAGTGACTATGCCTACGAAGCTAGAAGCCCCGAGTTCGAACCTCGCTAAGGGCAGATCTGCTCAGTGGGTTTCCTGTAGGGAACGTTTCACAAACTTGGGTTATGACAGTTCCCAGCTTGTATGTACTAGTGTTGCTTACATGGTTTGTAAATAACATTTCAAAGTAAGAGACTAGCGAGGAGCAACAATTAAGGTTACTCACGCGCACAAATAATGTCAAGTCTAGTTTCTGCCCTAAGCACAAAATAGCTCAGCATAGTAATATAATAATATTTACTGCCTGATGTGTGGTGTGTACATAGTAATATTTACTGCCTGATGACAGTAAAAAATTTCAATAAGCTTCGTACAGACTTAAAAATCATTACCAACTATGCAATGTTCAATATACAATTGAAAAGTTATTTGTTGAGAGGACGTTTCTACAATATCGAGGAAATATTCGTGTGCGAGGGAACCTAGTTTTTAAGTTTTATAACTTTTAGACATTTTATTTTATTTTACTTATCTTGTCCTATATTATATTTGCATGTCTTTAGTGTATATCCTAAGTATAAGACGACTTGTTCTTTTTACCATTTCAAACACAATAATTGAATTGTTTATGAAAATAAATAAATAAAACAATAAAAAAAGATATTTGTGGGATGAGCGCTCGTTGGTTCTCGTAATTATAAGTCTTGGATATTTTTTATATATTTAAGTACTAATGTATTTCTCTCTATATGTAGATGGATTATTGTTGTCTAAATAGTACCCATAGTACAGTCGAGTACAAAGAAATATGTACACTTTTAAACCCTATTTCAATAGGATAAGGTGCAAATGTGTATACATCTTTCTACTTGTCTGTTCAAGCCTGGAGTTTAGTTTGGGACCAGGGCAATGTGTAAGATTCCCCAGATATTTATAGCTCCTGCCCGCGTCGATATGGAATATCGTTATTCCCTCGGATTTTTTTAAATAATCAGGGTCAGCATCTCCATTTCAAATTTCATTCAAACTTTGTCCAGCCATTGCAGCGTGAAGGAGTATCAAACTGACACCCACTTTCGCATTTATAATATTTTGGTAGGTTAGTATTTAGGAAGGACTTAAATATATGCCCCAGAATGTATGGTGCATTGTGCAGTAATATGACACTACTGTCTGCTTTTGAATGTTAACCCAATGCCAGCAACTCGCATGTCCCCCCAGCGGTGATGATCCCGATCCCGCAGTACCCGGTGTTCTCGGGCACGCTGGCGGAGCTGGGCGTGCAGCAGGCGCCGTACTTGCTGGACGAAGCGCGCGGCTGGGCGCTGGCCGTGGCCGAGCTGGAGCGCGCCCACGCCGCCGCCAGTCAATACTGCGCCGTGCGCGCGCTGGTCGTCATTAACCCTGGGAACCCTACTGGACAGGTAACCTAGTTTTTTATACGAGTATGAGAGGTATAGTTAAAAAAACCCCTCTTGCATGTAGTTGGATATTACTTCAAAATTCAAATATAGAGTGTCGAACGGTCTATTATATAGAGGGCGTGGCTCAAAATGTCTGGGGTGACATTCTACTGCGTTACTTATGATTAACAACGTAGTCTACTGTAAATATCCCATAGATTTTGCCTCAGAGGGTACACAAAGCTTAACGCTATCGATAAAAAATTTGAAATCTGACAAAGTTTTTGGAATTGACATAAGCGCTTGACACGACTTTCCGGCAGCTTATGTCAATGCTATAAATTTTTAGTTAATGTTATACTCACAGTTCATTTTTACTACTCATGTAATTGCTTGTAGATTGTGAATGTACAAATTAACTTGTTGTTTATGACTTCTTGCCTTGACATCGGGCAGGTGCCAGAGTCGCGTGATCGTCCGTCATGCCCCTCCCCTTACGCATGCCCTATCTCTCTGATAAGTTATTGTTTTATAGTCTGAGGTGTAGGGAAACAAGCACACAGCCCTCCCAATACTAAATCCGCTCTCAGACCTACGGATACTTTTAATTTCAAGATTACAAATGCGTTGCCAACAAAGGAGGAGGAAAATACATATTCTCCAATGATGGTAGTGACACAGGAGCACCAAGCTGTTGGAGATGAGCAACAGTAAGATAGCGGTAGCTCTAGATAGGCTGCACAAGCTCCTACCACACAAAATTGTATACGTGGTGATAGCAAAAATTCATTGCTATTTAACTGCTTTGGTTACACTGAACTGTAATAATAAAATCAAATCTTATCGTTTTAGGTGTTGACACGGGAGAACATGGAAGAAATCATCAGGTTCGCGCACGCGCGCAAGCTGTTCCTGCTGGCCGACGAGGTCTATCAGGAGAACATCGTGTCCAAGCCTTTCTTCTCCTTCAAGAAGGTTAGTCAATCACCCATGGTAACAGTGTTGTTTGGACCAAGTAGCAAATTGATTTCTGGACCACTTTTACATAGTCCATACTATTTCATAGTGACGTAATGTTAGGTTAGGTTTTTGACAATTTTGTTTCGATAGAATAAAATAAGATGAAATGATACATGCGATCTATTAGTTTTTGATAATCATGATGAAGATACTTTTAATTTTGACGTGACGCAAAATTATATTTTTTTATTCCATGAAATAAATAAATTGAAGTAAACTAAACTAGTAGGTACCTTATAGAACAATGACTATAATTGCAGGTGATAGCCGAGATGGGCGAGCCTTTCAGCTCACTGGAACTAGCCAGCTTCATCACGGCGTCCAAGGGCTGGGCGGCGGAGTGCGGCGCGCGCGCCGGGCTGGCGGAGCTGCCGCGCCTGGCGCCCGCCGCGCGCGCCGCGCTCGCCGCCTCGCGCGCCGTCGCGCAGTGCCCCAACCTGCTGGGGCAGTGCGCGCTGGACTGTGTGGTGAGTAGGTGCTGAGTCACCCAATGATCATTTGACCTCCACTCAAAAGTGCAATACTCACCAATCAACACCTCCCATTAGAAAACAAACTAGGTGACAACCTCACCCCAATCCAATCATCCATTCCCTCGATTATTTCCATAGGATTGGTTGTTGATTTTATAAGTGTGTGAGGTTACCATAAAATAGCACTGCAGTAGTTCTGCTTACGACAAGTGTAAGGGAGAGAGCCATAGCTCAGAGTTAGGTCTCTTTCTCTCACTGTGAAATGAATTTCCTCATTGAAACCCCCATAATTGTCCTCCGTCGCTAGATGAAGCCGCCCGCGCCGGGCGAGCCGTCGCACGAGCGGTTCGCGTGCGAGCTGGCGACGGTGCGACGCGTGCTGCGCGAGCGCACGGCCGCCGCGCACGCCGCGCTCAACGACATACCCACCTTCTCCTGCAACCCAATAGACGTGAGACACGCTGCTAATTCATTAAACCCTTGTTAGCGTGCGCTAGCGCCCCTAACGTAGGGCAGTGTTGCCCGCTCGGTATTTTGGTTATTCATTGTTTTAAAACCATCCATTGTGTATTAATGTGTATATATTTACTTTTTCCCGTTTTTCTCACTCTTTTCTCGTTCACTTGTTTTTGTACTCACGTGTTACAAGTTCTATAGCGAACCTACCCTGACGAATGCCCACTACAGTGAAAAAAAGTAGTAGAGCCGACGCAATAAATTAAATTTAAAGTTTTGTACCCAAATTTACTTTAACAAATTGCTATGATGTTGATTGTACAATCGTCAAAATGGAACCCTGACCCACCATAGAATGGTGTCACACACAGTTACATGATAAATCAACTTGACTTTATACGATTTGATTTATAACTTCCCTAGTACATTAAAGACTTGAATTGTTGAGCCCCCATAAAGCCTTGTTTTGAAGATGTAGCGGTTACTTGTATGCGCAGGCGTCGATGTTCGCGTTCCCGCGGTTCTCGCTGCCGCCGCGCGCGCTGGCGGCGGCGCGCGCGGCGGGGCTCGCGCCCGACGAGTTCTACTGCATGCGGCTGCTCGAGGAGACAGGTAATGACACTGTTAACTTTATGACTATTCTGTCTCTGTAAAGTGATTAAGCTGTCATAACGTTAACAATATAATTACGATATTTAAGTACGACTGGCTAAAGTAGAGTATCCGAGCTCCGTGTAGGTCTCTTTAGCTACTTGATTCTGGTTTCAGGTGACCTCCACCCGGGTCACAAACAGTTACGGTGCCACTATTAGTGCCCCCGATGTCATCTAGCGCTACTAAATTGATAACTGCAGCAATCATCGTGCTATCTATGCACAACTTTCAACGTCTGTAAATTACTTTAGATGGTAATCTCTCTATTAGCCTCTCTTTCCATAGCAGTATTTGCGCTCCAATTTGTATTTGTATTTCTATCGTAATTCCCATACTGGGTTGGCAACCTTACAATGGTTCTTAAAACTCTCAAGTGGCACTTTGCAGTGTAGTTCACAAAGTCGTGTTTAGACGTTATGGATACAGTCGAAAACACTATTGTTATTTCGTGGATAAAATAACTTACGGAACTGTTCCATGTTTGCAGGCATCTGCGTGGTGCCAGGGTCGGGGTTCGGGCAGGCGCCTGGCACGCTGCACTTCCGCACCACTATTCTGCACCCCGCTAAGGAGCTGAAGTTCATGATGGATCAGATCCGCTGGTTCCATTTGCGCGTGCTCCAGGAGTACCAGGATGAAGCAGAAGTTGGAGGAGACTGAAGATGCTGACTGATTCTAACAGACCATTGAGGTCGCTTTTCTTCTAAGTTTCTTTTATGTGAGTTGTCCTTAAGTGCATGGTCAAACCCAGTTTTTGACATAAGGAGCAAACAAAAGGGAGTTGACTGAATGAATGTGCGTGGGCAGCGTGGCGGCAACAAACTTTAGACATGTACTATATAGAACGGGTACCTACCTATTATTTAACCGAAACAGCTTTCAACTATCGTATCATTACCATAAGAATATAATAAGTTATTATTTGTTCTTATGTCATTAGTCGTTCCCCACAACATCTCAAAATGTTGATACCATCGAAAGGCGCTTCATTTTTTTATTTTTTTTGGTATTCACAGGTCTAATCTAACCTAACCTACGTAATTGATCTTTAACTTATACTGAAATAGATTAATTAAGCGAATAAAAAATTACTTTATTTAATTCTCAATAGATTAATATTCCATTGTCAAATTTCGTTGTATGGCCTTATGAGTACTGCTACATATAGCCCTGTCCCTTTCTCCCAACCTAGACTGAACTGTTTTAGTATCCCACGGTAACCCCCCAGGCCGTTAGGGGTTGTGTGTTGTTGTCTATGTGAATAGGTCTTGTCCAGTCGTTAGATCACCCACTACATTCGATTTCCATCTTTTCCGTTATACGTACGAGTATAGAAAAAGTATTAAATATAGCATCGGTTACTGCCTAATTTAAGTTTTACTTGTGAACAAATTATATTATAATCATTGTGTATAAATATTAAATAAGTTAAACCTAATATGAATTTCCTTTTTTACGGGTGATTTTCACATTACCATCCAAAAGTTCCGTATAGCACATACTGAACAGGGTGCAGAGCGTGTCGATCTGGTAGGAGCGCAGTTTGCGGAACTCCTTGAGTAGGAACACTCCCAGCTTGTTCTTGGCCTTGGAGTCTTGGGACCTGCCTACGGTCCGGAGGTACAGCTTCACGCAGCGCAGCGAGGCCTTCTTGAGGGTGGCCAGCGAGTTGTCCAACAGCTCCTGCCACATTACCTTGATCTCCGCCTGGTTTTTGCAAGGGTCTTGCTTCGAACGCAGGGTGGCTCCTCCGGGAGCAGTTTTGGCGTACAACTTTCTGAAAAGTTTATGATGATACATAACGCTTCCAAGATTATTTGGCAAATGTAATTCCTTATCTAAGGGATATAATACTTTATTTTCCAAGAAGCCGAAAAATATAACTGTAAGCAGTACCATTCTAAACACTAAAGTTTTCTTGAACATTGGTTTCAAATAAAAAAAAGGCCAGTTCTATGGTGTTTGCCGCAGAGAACTGACGACCTTTGGACCCGTCGTGTTCTTGAGTGGAGACCGCGTCTCGGCAAAGGTTATATGGGTCGCCCTGGGGCAAGATGGAGTGATGATATGCGCAGATGGGCCCGTGTAGGTTGCATGAGAGATGCTGAGGATCGGAAGCAGTTGCGTTCAGTGGGGGACGCCTTTTTCCAGCAGTGGTCTAATAAGGGCTGATCATGATGATGATGAGTGTTTTAGACACCACAGTCTAAAGGTATCATGCTATACCCACCCAACCGCAATGCAGCACCGTAGTTGGTTGTATGTTGACTTCTAATATTATGCAATCTTTCCACGCCCTGAGGTGTGTCACATGACTGATCTCTTAGCCTGTAGTCGTGACACAGAGGTGACTCACAAAGCCGCCATCGTTGGTCTTACATTATATTTGGTACAAACTAGAAGTATCGCTGCGGTTCTCAGTAAAACGCACTATATATTTTTACCAGCTAACCTTTTCAACGCTATGGCCAACGATCTTGCATGTCACAGACACGCAACCATTTCGCGCCAGCATAGGTCATGCTGCCACAGAGTACCTATCTACTTAAATTTCCGTTACCTGTACTCTTCGGTCATGTTAGAGTAAATAACATCGAAATAAGCTGAGTTCTTGGAGGACACGACGCGGAAGCGCGAACTGAGATTTTTGCCACTCCCTTTATCCTCGCGCTTCCCCTCCCCGGAGCCCTCCAACGGAGCCGCGCGCACTGTGGCGGCGGTCTCCAGCTCGAGGACCTCGCGCGCGCGCACGAAGACCTAGAATAAGAATTTTCGAAAAACATGTTACTAATGAAATTGCTACTGTTGTATCACCTATGCTGACCACATTATCAACGCTTTAGACTCTGGTTATCAGGTGGATGCCGTTTATACCGATTTCTCCAAGTGCATAAAATTGATCGTTACATCTTACTTCAGAAACTCTTAGCTGTTGCACTTAAGGGCTACAGATCTAGGTTCTTGCCTATTCCGTCCGGGGTTCCCCAGGGCTCGTACTTGGGCCCGTTCTTATTTATTTTGTATGTCAACGACATTCAGAGCTGTTTTCTAACTTCTTCGCACATACTCTATGCGGATTACACTAAAATTTATAAATTAATCAAGAACGTTGATGATTGTGTTTCGTTACAATCTGACTTGTCTCGTTTTGAGGACTATTGTAAGGAGTAAGCTCGTCCTGAATACCGATAAATGCTACGTTATCACTTTTTCCCTTAAGTCTAGTCCGGTAGTTCATGATTATTGTTTAGCTGGTAGCAGTGTCTCGCGTGTGTCGACGATTAGAGACTTAGGCATTACTTTGGATGCGAAACTGTCTTTCAATGAGCATATTGATAATGTCGTTTCTAAAGCGTATACAAAATTTGGCATGATTCTTAGTCTTACAAAACCGTTCAAAAATACTTTTACTTTAAAAGTTTTGTATTATTCTTTCGTCCAGAGTGTATTAGAATTCGGAAGTGTTTTATGGAGCCCGCAGTATGATATTCATTAGTTTCGTGTCGAAAGAATTCAAAAGATTTTTTGTAGATCCCTAGATTATAGAACCGGTTTTTTAAAGCTATGACTACCTTTCGTCTGCCGCCAGGCGCGGTCTCCCCCTCTAGCAAGGAGAAGAATTTATATTGATACTATATTTTTATTTAAAAATATTAGAAATTATACTGACTAAGCGTGCTATTAGACAGTATATCCTTGAAAGCTTCTCGTTTCTGCTCACGTTAGTAACCTACCTTTCATATTTCCCCTCGCGGCACTAATTATGCGCAAAATTCGTTTCTAAGGCGCTCGTGTAACAATACTGTACAATGAGTCGCTTAATGATATTGGCATCTGTGCGAATAGTTTATTAATGTTTAAAATTAAGATTCGGAAATTTCTTTTTTAGTTATAAGTACCTACCGTTTGTAAATTATTGTTTTCTTATTAGTTTTGGTTGTTTTGTTTGTATGTTAAGAATAACTAGTTAAAAACTTAATTTGTATCATAGTAATATATGGAACTTTAGGCCTTATTCATATTAGTATTTGTATGTTTTACTTTGTACAAGGCTTGTTGTTTTCCTAAATAAAAAAAAATAAAAAAAATTGTTATGTAAAGTCAAAGCAGGGGCAAAATTGACGTAAGGTGATAAGACTTCTCAGTTTCCGGGCAGGAAAAGGGTCAGAGTTATAGCAGGAGTATAGCTCGCCCTTTTCTCTACCTGAAACTTGAATTTAATATTTCAATTATAAAATGTTAAAACCTGCCAAGCTTCTGGCTTATGGCAAGAAGTCAAACGAGCACACAGGCCACCTGATGATTATTGGGATCACAAGACTGTAATCCTAAGACTGGAAATGCGTTACCAACCCTGAGGATCTAGGTGGAATGCCTCTATGCTTCTAATTTCCCCAGTTGCCCCCACCAAATTGCATTAACGGCCTCCTGTTATGTTTAATTCTTTAAAAGTTTTTACCACAACTGATCGTGTTGTAGCAGCTAGATATCGAAGACATGTGTGTAATCATAATAACTGTTTAAAATAACTGAAAGTATAAAGATGCTGAGTTGGTTTGTAACCTTACCTTAGTCAGTAAGTTCATCATATTGCTCAGCAGCGCGTCTACCTGCACCTTCTGGGGATACTGGTAAGTGCACAAGTTGCTGTGAGATGTGGCCTTCTCGGCGGACGACGCGGCTTTCCGCCGGAGCAAGCGGCCCGTGACAGGGTGCATTTCTAAAACCAGCTCAGCGAAGTCCGCCCCCTTCCTCCTGCGGAACTCTTGAAGCCAACTCCCGTTCTCACCAACAGGCACGTCCAGACGAACTCCGACTACTCCAGACATATCTATGCAACTCGACAGGTCTATCAGCAAAATAAGATAGAAAACATACATGTCTTTTAGGAGACACACTTTTGATTCAATTTAACGTTTAAGTTTCGTGTGAGCAATGAAATATTTTATCACGACATTAAATTCGCAGTGATAACGGTTTACAGCGAGTTTTATCGACGGAATTGCACGCGAAGTAATGAAGGAATAATGGTTTCCTTGTTTGGCTCGTCATCGCAATTTGCAAAGGTTATTTGAATTCACTCAATCTTTGTGAAAAGATTTCCTGTTCGGGAGAGTTTCATTTTGACGTTATTGTTATACTCGCAACGTTGGGAACATACGGGGATATTGTAGACTTTATTTGAATGAACATGGATCTAAGTGAAGGTCAAGTCCATGCAAAAATGGTTGTAACTATTTGTCTATAAGTATAAAAGTAAGTATTTCATACAAAACAAAAGATTCAAAGGTTATTTAATTTAAAAAAAAGTGTTTATATCTAAGTAGCGATTAGTCTGTATTTAGTATTGAATATAATTAAATAAAAAACCGGTCGAGTGCAAGTCAGACTCATGCAGCGAGGGTTCCGTATTTAAGATAATACCTATATGGTTGGAAAATGTAAATATATTGTAGATTCATAACATGTTAAATAGAAATAGGTTTTAGAAAATACTCATTCTGTTATCAACTTTATTTTCTATGCAATTTTGACTAGCCTCAATTTTAGTGTAGGTTTCTAAACTCTTTTGCATTTTTTTCTTGCAACTTAAAACTATTGTTCGCGTAAAATAGTAATACTTATCTACCTAACTCGTGCCTACCATTCGGTAAAAAGGACATGACTAACTAGGCCGAAAAGCTAAGCCCTAAGAAATATAATGTTAAAGTATCAAAACTTATATTCCATAAAAAGTACCCGGTAGGCAATAGGCTAATTCGGGAATTTTTCATATTTTTGGTCCATTAACTTCGGAGATAAGGAGGGGACGGTAATGTTTTATAAACTTTAGGCTATAAATCACGAAAAGTTATATTTATAAAATGTGCAGATTGAGTCCTTTCATGAATATGATGCCCGGTTCGATAGAATGAAATAACTTTCATTTTTGAACCCCCCATTCTAGACACCTTTTCAAATAAGTAGGTATTTAGAAAAATAATTTTATATACATTTAAACCAAAAACAGGATGCGGTCATGCAATTTATACAACTGGCTTTTTAGCGGATAACTGCTGTGACATACAGACAGACAGACACCGAAGTCTCACTGTAAGGGTTCCTTTTTACCAGTTTGGTACGGAACCCTAAAAACCAATGTTAGTTTAAGTCTGACCTGTATTTTCCGGTTATCTGGTAGTAATTAAGTGGGCTCATGGGCTGTGTCGAGCGCCTGGACATTTCCGACCTCATAGTGTTTGAGTCTACAACGACACGCCCCTCCCGCCATTCAATAAAATATATAACGGTATCCTGACTTTTGACCAAATCATCATTTGACAAACATTAATTTCGCAAAAACGTTTTTATGCTTAAACCATTACATATTACATAGGTTACAAGGGCTTGTTAACTAAGTTAGGTTGGGTTAGACTCTTGACCACAAAAAAACAGAACACGGCGGGAAGTACCTCTTTGTGAAATTAAAGTTTGTAAAAAAATGATTTGGTAAACCATTAGTGAACCTATATAACATATAATGTAGAATATTGAAATAGTACGGTTACGACAATGTAATAAAAAGGAATTCGTTGCACATTCGTGTGTTGATAACATTAAGATTGTAAATGAGTATACGTTAGGTATTTTAACATACATTAATTGTAAAACTTGATCACAGTTTAGCCAGCGAAAAATATAATGAATAAGCAAATTCATTCAATAAGAGATGATCGCACAAAATACGAAGAGCTCGATCTCAATCCTTAATATCTTAAAAGACTTAACGACCCTAATGGTAATAAGAAAATGTAATAATAAAACGGAAGCTCCCCACGCAATTGGCAATAATATTATTTAAGTATGCCGCCCGTCGGACAATTCCTCCAGCGAAGCTAATAATTTTGCTAGGAAGCCTTTTATGAAGGTAAACAATTGCCGAGCGCAAACTGAACAAACTGTCAGTGAATGTAATTTCGTATGCGTGTAATGTAGGGAGGAAAGTATCGTTTCATTTTTACGTATCATAGATATGATTCGGTGATGTAAGCGCGGAGCGAGCCGCGAGCCGTGAGGTGCGGGCCGGGGGCCGTGAGGTGCGGGCCGTGAGCCGTGAGGTGCGGGCCGTGGGCCGTGAGGTGCAGGCCGTGAGCCGTGAGGTGCGGGCCGTGAGCCGTGAGGCGTGAATACGGTGCGAATGGACGGTGGCAGTTTTGTTGTTCCTTACTCGTTTGACCCTCATCTTCACCGACCGGTTTATGTTGAATATGACTTTGACCTCCCTAACTTAAGCACTCGTACAAAGACTAGGGTGACGGCACCAATAACGGACTCTTAACACTTAATCCAAAGATCATAAGTTTACCGGTGGTCACGCCATATTTAACAAATGCGCGGGTAGACTAGATTCACGTATAAATAATTGCTAATCTAAATAAGATTTATCAAAACTTGAATCTATAACAACATTAACAACTATGAAACGAAACCTACGATGTAATAGGAGAGAGACGCATATACATGGCATACATATATGCAGACACAAAACCAGGTATTGAATTACTTGTAATTAAAATACCAAATTTAAATACAAATACGTATTTGGTATTTGTATTTCCATTAATTGCTTAATGTAATTTATCATTCATATTTCAAATACCTGACGAGGTATTTTGTAATTAGTATTTCAAATACCTTTGGCTTCAAAATACATTTTAACATAAATACATTTAACCTTCATTTAGCACTCGATAGTTTTCGTAAGCTAAATGCTAAATAAGATTCCATGCCGATTAAGATTTCATGCCGTATCAGAAGTTTAAGTCCGAGGGTGAATAGTCCAGATATGTTACGGTGTAAATGTATAGTACAACACTGGTTACATATAATTGTAAAAATATTAAAAGATCCGTGGAAGGTGTTAAGGATCTCTGTGCCTTTGCGGATATTATTGCTCTCCAGGAGACGTGGTTGCTGCCATGTGAGTTGCCATACTTGGCTAACATACATGAGGATTTTGGAAGCACCGGGGTGTCGGCGGTGGACACGAGTGCGGGCATGCTGAGAGGCAGGCCGCACGGCGGGGTCGCCCTCCTCTGGCGTAAGTCGATGTTCCAGAATGTAAAAGTGATTCAGTGCTCAAATTCGCGTATAACAGCAGTGCGTATAACAATAAAAGATACGCCAGTGTTGATTTTTAGTGTTTCTATGCCTACTGACTGCGTTGAGAATATGATAGAATTTACAGACTGCTTAAGTGTGGTGCATGCTATTATAGAAGAAAATGATGTAGAATCTGTTTTTATACTTGGCGATTTCAATGCACATCCTAGTGCCCGATTCTACAACGAACTCGTTGCATTCTCGGGAGCACAGGATTGGTCTTGTGTCGACATTGAGAAGTTGGGCTTATCGACCGGTGAGTTTACTTTTATTAGCGAGGCTCATGGGAGCAAGAGGTGGCTGGACCATTGCGTCGTCACGACCGCCGCGCGGCGATGTGTTGTCGATGTCAATGTTAAATATGACGTATACTGGTCTGACCACTTCCCTCTAGTAGTGCACTGTGATCTCAATGTAATCAATAAGAAGTCGTTCACCAAAACTTCGGTCCCCAATAAAATACTGTGGGGGGACAGATGTAAAGATCAGATAAATGCTTACCATAATATGTGCAATAGCCAATTAAAAAATATAGACTTCCCATTAGATTTTGTAAAATGTTGTGGGCAATATTGTAACAATAATAGTCATAAGAATATTATAAACAAACTGTATAATAGAATAGTAGATATTTTGTGTCAGAGTGCGATTTCTACGTACGGAAATTATAAAAAGAAAAATAAAACTGTGATAGGCTGGAACAAGCATGTAAGCGAGGCGCACGCGAGTGCTAGGATGCATTTCAATACCTGGGTATGGCTCGGTAAACCATGTAGCGGCCCAGTGTACAATAGCATGATAGAAACACGAAAACGTTTTAAAGGAAAGTTGAAATGGTGTCAAAATAACCAGGACCAGATAAAAATGGATTTATTGGCAACATTTCACTCGAAATCAGATTTTAAAAAGTTTTGGAAGTGTACTAACGAAGTCAATGCGAAGCCTGGCACTCCCGTGTGTATTGAGGGAGTTTCTAGTCCTAGCGACATTGCTAATTTATTTTTACACCATTTTAAGGTACGGTCGCCGCTTGGGACGCCTAACACGCAGTTTGACACTGAGTCCATTGGTGGAATAAACACAATTATTCTAGCCAAGGATGTTAAGATCGCAATTAGTAGAATGACCAGAGGTAAATCGCCAGGACACGATGGTCTCAGTGTCGAACACCTCCGGTATGCTGGCGTTCACCTTCCACGAGTCCTCGCCTTGCTTTACAACCTCTGTTTAAATCACTCTTACCTGCCTCTTGATCTGGTGAAGACTGTGGTAGTGCCCATTATCAAGAATAGAACAGGGGATGTCTCAGACAAGTCAAACTATAGGCCCATCTCCTTGGCCACTATTTTCGCTAAAGTGCTTGACAGTGTGCTCAACTCCTATTTGAGGAAGCATGTTCAGTTACATGATGCCCAATTTGGGTTTGTGCCCGGCCTGTCAACTGAAGCTGCGATCCTTAGTCTGAAGCACACTGTCAGGTACTACACGGATAGAGAAACGCCCATCTATGCCTGCTTTATGGATCTTTCAAAGGCCTTTGACACGGTCTGCTATGACATCCTCTGGAAGAAGTTGAAGGATACTGGGTTGCCGCCGGAGCTTATCTCACTGTTAAGAAACTGGTACCTGAATCAAGAGAATAGAGTGAAGTGGGCAGGCGAGTACTCGGCTCCGTGCAGGTTGGATTGCGGGGTGAGACAGGGGGGGTTGAGCTCACCCCTGCTTTTCAATCTGTATATGAATGCGTTGATTGGGGAGCTAGGCACCATGCATGTAGGGTGTTTTGTTGACGGGGTGTGCGTCAATAATCTCAGTTATGCAGACGACATGGTGCTGCTGGCTCCCTCAGTCACCGCATTGCGACAGCTGCTGGCTACATGTGAGGCGTATGCGGTGTCCCACGGGTTGTCTTATAATGTTCAGAAAACTGAGTATATGATTTTTAAGGCGGGAACCAAGAGTCCTTTCTTCTTTCCTCCTATCACACTCAATGGTGTTCACCTTAGAAAAGTGCATCAATTCAAATATCTTGGTCATCTATTGACCGAGAACTTGAAAGATGATGCTGATATGGAGAGGGAGCGCAGAGCATTGTCAGTTAGGGCGAACATGCTGGCGCGCAGATTTAGACGATGTACGGATTCAGTAAAAATTACGCTTTTTAAGGCTTTTTGCACATCTCTGTACTCGTCGAGTCTGTGGGTCAGGTATACTCAAAAGGCTTACAATGCTCTGCGCGTCCAGTACAATAACGCCTTTAGGGTGCTATTGCGGCTGCCGCGGTACTGCAGCGCCTCTTCCATGTTTGTGGAGGCACGCACAGACAGTTTCGATGCTCTGTGGCGCAAGAAAACTGCCTCATTAGTAGACAGGGTACGTGGCAGCGGGAATGGCATCTTAAAGATGATTGCCAATAAATTTGATTGTCCTCTGATGTGGAAACTTACACAGAGGACAAAATCACTGTTATTTATTAATTACTAACATTTAGGCTAAGAATTACTAATAAAACTGTGGACCTATCATGTTGTCTGAATAAATAAATTATTATTATTATTATTATTATAAATAAGACCGCTAAATAAGACTATATTTTTGTTTTTACTGATTAATCTTCTTTTACTCTACTTTTTACCCCATGCTGGTCTGGATTACTTTTTATTAATAATAGTATTTTGTATTTCAATTTAAAATAAGCTAAAATACCGTATTTCTTCTTTTATATTTTAAACACACTACTTAAACATATTTTGTATTTCGTATTTTAAATACTTGCGAGTTAGTATTTTGTAATTTGTGTTCAATTAAAGCAAAGCTTGAATGTCCAGCCCTGCACAAAACACACGCACCCAGAAAGAGACAGAGGATATATACACGTTAAACTTATTACTCCTCTATTTTTCCGACGGGGGTTAAAAACTCAGTCAGGCTACGTGGCTGAGTTCTTGACTGGTTATCGCCTGACAGGGTAATTTTACCCGTAATTTTCGAGGAATACTCGTATAAGATGTATTTCTAAGTGAAGGCTTAAGTATTTCTCAAGTTGTTTTTCATAGGAATATTGGGATTTCTAGACACGGAATGTTGTAAGGCACTTTTATTATAACTTTTGATGAGTTTTTTTACAATCTGTGTTCTGTTGACGACCTTCTTTGATGAAGATAGACGTTTTATTTGATTATTGCCGTTTCATTTCTGAGAAACGATCAGCCTCGATAAAATAAAACCTAAAAATGAAATTCTTAATATCAAGCGCGGCCGGCGACGTCAACACTAACCAGAGCTTGGACTATGGAATTTCATTTCTTTTAAGACATTATTGGAGTTCTACACATTTGGTATAAATTAAAAAAACAAAAAACCGCCTTCAAAAATGCAAAAAATAACTTCTTATAAAATGATAGGTACCTATAGGTAGGTCAGTCCAACTGAAGTCGGCGTCCCACATTATTTTAAACCAAAAGCCGATTTACAAACAGCAACACAGCTGAGTGACTATTGAAGATGAACAGAGAGAAACTGTCTCTTATGTAAAATCTATATTCATCTCTTTCTACATTTTCTAACTTCGGTCTTTAATGGGCAGTTAAGTGTGTGGTTGTTTGTACCTATCATTAAAATATTGTGGGACGCCGACTTCAGTTGGACTGACCTACCTATAGGTACCTATCATTTTTAACCGACTTCAAAAAAAGGAGGAGGTTATACGTTCCACTGTATGTATTTTTTTTTTTTTTTTTGTGTATGTTCACCGATTACTCCGTCAATTGTGGTCCGATTTTGAAAATTCTTTTTTGATTTGATAGGGTATACTTCCGAGGTGGTCCCATTGCCACCAAATCGGAATCTGATGAGGGGATCAGTGAGGAATTGAGAGAACTCCTCAAATATTGTAGGCAAACATAAAGCGATTTTAGTATTTTTAGTAACAAGTCTAGCATTTGCATTCAGAAAGTATCATTTGGTGAAGTGGACCTGATGATGAAGACCACAGATGGCCACCGGAACTCCTCAACGGTATGTGTATGTTCACCGATTACTCCGTCAATTGTGGTCCGATTTTGAAAATTCTTTTTTGATTTGATAGGGTATACTTCCGAGGTGGTCCCTGTACTGATCCCAAGTCAGCGGGCATAACGTATATATGTATGGGTATATATGTTTATTAATTTTTTCGATTTTTCTTTCGTCTAGTACATAATAATAATCGTTTTTCTTAATCTATACATAATTAAGAGTAGGAAGTTTAGCCCCGCTGGATTATCAGTAGGAAATTCTGTTCATCAGTGGCAATACTGGATTTCCTACCAATGATTTAATAAATATGTGAACTTGAATGCAAACTCAATTTGGGAATTTAATTTAACTCATACATAAATTATAACGCCTATAAAAATGTAGTAGCAAAGGGGAGGCAAGAACAAAACATCAGTAACAAATGATTAGAAACTTTAAATGTGGGTCCGTCGTGGGACTTTGTCACAGTGATAGCATCGTGTGACGAGATGGGAATTACATGCAAGTTAATCGTTGATTTCATGCGATACGGTTCTATAGTGGTTTGACGATTTGGATCCGTGACCGTATTTGGGTTATATTGAGATTGATTATAGAAGCAAGACATCAATAATAATAAACTGCCCGTCACGTAAAGGGAACGCTGATCTTGGATGCGTTCACGCAATTGTAGTCTCTATTCTAATCGGGTTACGAAACAACTACATCTAAGGTCAGCGCTCTTTTTACGAGACGGGACTTGTATCTAAAAGGATATTATTGTGTATATAGATGCTAAACGGAATGAATCAAAGAGTTACCGCATTTAACATAATTATTTTTAGTGAGAACAAGTAAGGTAGATTGAAAAGTGAGGGTACTTGTCCGATTAACGTTAGTAACATGGATATGCTTTGATAATTATTTGTTTTATATATATAATATGTTTTGGACTGGAATTCATTTATAACAATTTGAAAGTTTGAATAGTCGTGCAACAACAACATTTAATATAAATATGTAATGTATGTAAATAATTATTAATACAAAATATAAATGATTGGTACCGATTTTGAGCGATTTGCCTACAGGGCGTGATACCTATCAGAGTGGAATGGAAAAGTATTATACCTGCAAGATGACTTGCCTCGGAGCGGAATGGTTGACAAGCATAATGTTTAGGAAGTATAATGACTACCAAGCGAGTTGCCTAAAATTAAAGATGCCTGAAATGTATAATTATTTGTTATATCAATTTTCTAAAGTTGTTATCTCTTATTAGCGGAATATCGACGGAGCCCCGCTTCGCGGAGCTACCATTTCTGGATTCTGGAGGCTTTTCGGGCTCGTTGCAGAATAAACATAATCTAAATCTACCTATCTTTTCCGACTTAGTTTTAAATTGATTGAAAGGAATTCAACTAGCCGGGTGACTTGCTTTTTGGACTTTCTTTTGGATGGGCATTTTGCATTTTGGACGTCCCGCACATGGCCTAATAGTGACGAATACATGTAACTAATCATAGATAGATAAATTAAATATACCACACTGTTTCGTATTTAGTCTTTTCCATTGTTAGGTTATGTTTGTTGGAAACTAATTGAGCTATTAATAATAAACTAGGTAAAAGGGGAATTTAGTTCAATTAAAGATTGAACTTTGACTCAGATTTGGGTAGTTTGAATAGGTAATGGAAAAGATAATTTAAAAAGAACAATGTATATCTACTTAAATGATTTAATTTTATGAAGAATTAAATCTGGCTAGTCCATACTATGTTTTCGTTGCTGGTCGAGAGCGTCCATTTTGATAAAGTGGAAGGGGAAATGGCTGAGGGTATAAAAGGTGAAACGCGGTGGGTTCGGGGCTTTTTTTGAACGAGACAGAACGAGGGACGGAGCGCTGCCAGGTGAACCCAAAAATATTAATTAAGTAATTTAGTGTCTGGACGGAGAATCGGAACCTAATTGGTGAGCATAAATCCTAACCCGTAGGACGTTGAATTTATTCAACGTGACTTTAAGAATGCATCAGCGCATTCTAGTCTCCTTCCCGTTGTTGTCAGGACCCCTTTAACACCTGGGTTACCTACCAGGCTGCAAGCTGAGTCCGGTTTGCGGGCAACGGGGTTATCCTATAATTAGTGCATGTAATTTGATCCCAACACCTACATACAAGCGTGTGGCTATTGCAGCAATGTGGTAGTCTATATGTTTGGCTAACGCCGAAAGGCGGTGTGTGATCTTCAAGCGGGTCCACCAATGACTTTCGGGTTGTTGAAATGCTTGTCCTTTCGCCGGTACGGTGCACGCTGAAGGGGCCACAGGTTGGCACATGCGGCGAGGCTGTCCCGTCAAGGGGATTCCAACAGATCTCTGTCCAAGAACGGAGGCGTGCACTTCAATGCTGGGAGGGCCCCCCTTCCTCAATCCTTAATCCTATTCTTGAACCGGCACCGACTGTAGGAACCTGGTTCAGGCAGACAGGGTGTCATTAGGAACGGGTAGGTAGGATGTGCATGCTGCTTTACCATTGTATTTAAACTCCGACTGTAGGAACCTGTTTCAGGTTGGTAGGAAGTCTCTAGGCTCGGGTAGGTAGAATGTGTTTAATTTATCTTCTAGGTGATTGATAAAATAGGATGTGCATGAAATTTATTACTGTACTTTCAGCTTCTTAATGGGGTTCTGCTGATTATTGATATCACACCAGCGCTTTTAGTTGACTGTATAATTGTCTTTATTAGAACCAGGATTGCAGAGACCTATTGGGAATCTGGTAGAAGTATTCTACCTCATTTATTTGGTTATTCACTGTGTTTTTTTGTTTCATGACGTGTTTTATTTTATTTTGTGCGTGTCTAGTTTGTGTGTTGTTAAGGGATCATATGCACGAATTCATATTGTTAAAATGGAATGAATTAGTTATTATTGCTTTAAAATATATAAGTAACGGGGAAACTTTCATGAGGTTATAAGATTTGGCCCCTCAAAGTAAATTCAAAACTTGCTTTAAATATACAAATCTTTATACATTCATCTACAATCTTATAGACAGATAGATAGTGAGATATAAAAGGAACCAAAACTAGTTTGTTCATTGATTATTACACTATTAAGAAGTAAATTGTGAAATTTAACTTCGTGCATATATCCAATAACTTTACAGGAAATAATATTTGTATAGTTAGCAGGCAGGTAAGTGACTATTTTGATTGAATAATCCCAATTGGGTTTTATAAATTTTATATAATGTAAACCCTGTACAAACTTTCTTTGTCTTATGCGGTACTTCAATTAAATTAGGTCTATTAATTAAATCTAAGGCCATACAATCTAACTCACATTTAATTGTTGGAGTATCAGCGAAAGGTAGCAATTGGTTTTATAGGGACAAAAAGATATTGAAGGTAGAACTCAACCGAAGCTATTAATGGTTAACCCGAAATAAGACAAAGAATGTTCTGAGGATGTTATCTACGTGACTTTTGACTTACAGGTACTTTAACTATTTGCACATAAACCCTATACCCTAACTATATATTCTTACATTACCGACTATAATAAACTAAATTAAAGGCGGAGGAGGGTAGAGGTAAATAAAAGGCACACCTTTACGATTCAATAAATTCAGCTAATGTAGATATTATTGTGAAGGGAAGGCGTTGAGTCATTTATGATTTGATTTTCTTCATTGTTAATAGTTCATCAGCAGTGCTAAGTAATTTTAGCATGCTAGCAGTAACTTGAAATAAAACAGTATTTAGTTAGGTTGGTATATTATTTGGAAAACACTACAATGATTGTTATTTAGCTTTTATTAAGTGGAAGTTGGTTTATAATTATGAATGTTAGTAATAAAATGGGACTGTAAATATAGAATAATTTATAGAACCATGATTTTAGGGATTATTTATTCACTTGGTGCGGGGGGAGGGAAGATCAAGGTTACGTTGTAGTTCTTGTAGGGAATGAGATATTACATTTAAAAATTACCATTAGTAAGTTAACATCTTCATACTTAGGTAGTTCCTGCGGGAAATTAATAAAATTCTTCTTTATATCCTCTTTGTGTAAACCAGGATCAAGTAGATTACAACGTAAGGTTCTTATTTGGTGTACCAGGAACGTTTTAGAATGAGTAGTTGTGAGCAAATAAGAGGTTTAGAAAACCATCTCATTGATAAATCTGAAACATCACAAAAATAAAATGTAAACACCACTGTACGATAGATGATGAAAAGGTATCTTTATTTAAATAAAGACAAAAGAATTTCTAAGGTGATTTCAAAAAGGGCAAAAGGTATATAAATAAAAAACTTGTTACAAGTAACAAGTTTATTAAAGAACGGATAATCTAAGAATGTAAAATAAGATAGGAAAATAAGACACTTACCTAAAAAACATGATATTTTATGTTGTAACTCTGAGATATAATTAAACTAAATCAGGGCATTATCAAAATGAAGTTTTCAATATCAACGATGAAATTTTGGTCTGTGTTAGTTATGGTTGTTTTGTAAAAATATAGATAAGATAATGTAGATTACATTGCAGTCAGATTTATAAAGCGTACTATTCACGGTACTACAATATTATAAAACCGTAGCTTTATGGTCCAATTAAATCATGAAATTGGATTGTGAATTCGTACATTTGCTAGCATCTGAGTTTTGACCCAAAACTTTGTGACTTTATCCTCAATCATAGGCACCGTGACGCTGGTTGTTCCACGCTGACTTCCTGAATTAGGTTATGCTGTGTCAATACGAGACACGGATACAGACAAGATTGTTGTCTTAGATTAGAAAGGGCCTAGACACCATAACATTAATAAATGGAAATAAGAAGGTATTCGACTTTTCATTAGAGATCCGACTAATCATTAATAAGATAGGCCGAGTTAACGTATTAATTAGGAAACGCTAGAAATTAGGATGCATATCCGGGGTTGGGTTAATGTGCTAAATGTTGCTATTGAAGCATATTTAGCAAGTCGCTTGTTTGTTTAAATGGATTATTGTTCCAATTAATAAATAATATTTGTTGATACCTGTTTGACTTTACTTAAATGAGAAAAGTAAAAGTAATTGGATTAATAATTCACCCGTTTATGGGAAACGAGTCAGATTCAATATATCGGCTCTTGGATTTGGTTGATCTGTTTTAGGCCCCTCGAGGTGACAGCATCAAATCTATTCCGACTAATTGGAAAGAGTCGTTTCGCTGTGAACGTGGGTACAATGAAAATCTCCCCTCGAAAGTACTAGATCTAGTAGGAATGCTTACCTGGTGGACTGGAGATTCTAGGAGGCGCTCTCACATGTATTTCGTTGTGGATAGTAGATGTTACATGATACCAGAGCTGATGTGGAAACGAGGCTCGAGATGGCTACCTGGTTATATCTCCAGAAAAACCTTGTCCTCGCATTATGCTATGAATTTGGGCATTTTAAGTGGAGATTAATAAAATTTTAGTTCAGTGCGACCTTTTGGAATATGGGAAAAGGATATGTCATGTCATTATGATTACTTAATAGTCGGTTGATAGGCAGATCGTAAGGATAGGTTATCGATAAGCTCTATGAAATTTTCCTGTTTAATATACATTAAATACACCCTACACGTGTTTTAGTTTAGCTAAATAGATAAAATTAGGACCAATGGCTTAATGGAGTAATGGAATACCTAGATCTAAAATGCTATGATGTATGATGAGAGTTGGAAGTGAAAATTTGTAAACTAACAATTATTTTAATTAATAATTCCCTACATTACATTTTTGATAAAGTTAAATCCCGGGGTTGGGTTAATTAAATAAATATGCTATTGAAGCAACTTTACAAGTCGCTTGTTTGTTTAAATGGGTTATTTGTTCAATTACTAAATATTTGCAACTATCTTTTCGACATTATATAAATAAGAAAACAAATGTAATTGGATAAATAATTCACCCGTTAACGGTGCGACGGTCTAGTCACGGTGCATTGGCTTTTGGCTTGTGTCTAGATGCTCATGCGTGCATGGGTGATAGCGCAAGCTATACCGATTGATTGGGCTGGATCGTTTCGCTGTGAGCGTGGGTATAATGAAAAACTCCCCTTGAGGATACCTTCGGGGTAGAGATTCCCGTATGGTCCAGTGGTAAGGATACCTGGCTTGTAGTCAGGAGGCTCGGGTTCGATTCCCGGTGCGGGAACCTTGAGGTCTCTCCTTGAGGGTGACTTTAAGTGGAGTTTATGAAAATCTCCCCTTGAAAATACTAGATCTAGTAGGAATGCTTACCTGGTGGACTGGAGATTCTAGGAGGCGCTCTCACATGTATTTCGTTGTGGATAGTAGACGTTACATGATACCAGAGCTGATGTGGAAACGAGGCTCGAGATGGCTACCTGGTTATATCTCCAGAAAAACCTTGTCCTCGCATTATGCTATGAATTTAGACATTTTAAGTGGAGATTAATTAAATTTAGTCTATAACGCGACTTTTATTGGGGTATTATGGGTAAAATCTTCTCTCGGGTTGACACAACTAACAAACATTGACCATAAGGACACTTTAATTGGGATAGCAACTTTTGCTTTTGGTGGAGCGATGCCCATGTCTGGTGACGAGTCGCACAGAGACGTGCGGATGCCTAAGTTGAGGCGTGGAGGGGCACGTCTCTCCCTCTACATCTTTTGACAAGAGGGACCATTAGGGAATTTAGTAGTAATGAACAATAACTTCTACTTAAAGTACTTGCAAGCTAATTTAATTCGCACACTACCTCTCATCATTATCGAAATGAAGGAGTATAAAATTGGGTTGCTTGAGAGCTATATTTATAATTTCAGATAGGTATAGGAAGGTTATTAATAGTCGAATCTAAATTACATATAAAACTGATAATAATTCAGGCTAAAAGGCTGGTTAGGGGTTACTTATTGGTCTACTGAGCAAGACTTGATTAAACTATCTGGAGGATTTGTTAAGGTATCGTACTAATGTCATATCTAGGTGTTTAGGAATTTTGACATTATTGTCGAATGTCGCCAATGACTTTACTGACGGTGTATTATTAACAGTTAACACTGGATGGTGAAATTGGAACTAAGGGTTATAGATAAAATCTCGCAGTATGATTTAGTTAAGTAGGAAGGTAATATGAGAATTTAATAAGTTTAATATCATTTAATCTAATTAAAAAGATATTAGGTAGTAAATATAAATTCCAAAATGTTTAGCAATCAGTATAAAATCAATGAAAGTTAATGTTTCTTTAAAGTACCTATCCAGCACACTCGAGTATTCCTTAAAAGAATCGGTTACAATCGGGTACAACTTAGGGTCCTACCTTTACTAGAACTAGACGATCACGATGGCCAATTATTGTTTATATGTTTTTATATATTTATTTAGCTCTTTATCGGCTCTTTTGAGTGCTGTAGAGTGAGTTTCGTTACATCCCATTGCCACCAAATCGGAATCTGATGAGGGGATCAGTGAGGAATTGAGAGAACTCCTCAAATATTGTAGGCAAACATAAAGCGATTTTAGTATTTTTAGTAACAAGTCTAGCATTTGCATTCAGAAAGTATCATTTGGTGAAGTGGACCTGATGATGAAGACCACAGATGGCCACCGGAACTCTTCAACGGTACCTATTTCAAGGGTGGCGATAAGATATCTCTATTAAGATGGTTGAACGACTACTACGAAGTTTATTTACCTGTAGAAATATGACTATGTATTTCCCGCGGCGTTGCTTGCGACGCGCTTGAAATAACTTAAAGTTTCATATCAACAAAGAAGTGCGACTACGTAACAGCGTATTCTCATAATAATATAAGACAGACGTACGCTATAACTACACAACTGGCGAAGGAGCTGGGTCTGAATGACAAAGTTAATAAGTACTTTGGGTAGGACCTTGGGCCTTAGGAGGATATGATCAGCACACGTGGCACACGTTATTAAAATTTTAGCACAATCCTCTTAAACGTTGCATTTCGCACAACGCTTTTTCATCATGTGGTTTCTTTAGCACTTTATTGGGCTCTAAGTCGCAAAGAGCAATACCATTAAGGGTCTTTACGCGACTTAGAGCAACATAAACTTGGCCTTTGGCAAACATTTTTTTACCCAAATCTATTACAACTTGGTGAAGTGGACCTGATGATGAAGACCACAGATGGCCACCGGAACTCCTCAACGGTACCTATTTCAAGGGTGGCGATAACGATAAGATATGTCGATTAAGATAGTTGAGCGACTACAACGAAGAATATTTACTTGTTGAAATATGACTGTAACTTTCCAGTGGCGTTGCTTGCGGCGAGCTCGAAATTTTCTATAGTTTCTCATTTATTGAAAAGTGGAACTACATAACAGCATAAATAGGATCACTAAAAAGTATTAAATAAAATAAATGTTTAAAAAAACAAAAAACCGCTTTCAAAAATGCAAAAAATAACTTCTTATAAAATGATAGGTACCTATAGGTAGGTCAGTCCAACTGAAGTCGGCGTCCCACATTATTTTAAACCAAAAGCCGATTTACAAACAGCAACACAGCTGAGTGACTATTGAAGATGAACAGAGAGAAACTGTCTCTTATGTAAAATCTATATTCATCTCTTTCTACATTTTCTAACTTCGGTCTTTAATGGGCAGTTAAGTGTGTGGTGTCTTTAAAATATTGTGGGACGCCGACTTCAGTTGGACTGACCTACCTATAGGTACCTATCATTTTATAAGAAGTTATTTTTTGCATTTTTGAAAGCGGTTTTTTGTTTTTTTAAACATTTATTTTATATAAGAAGTTATTTTTTGCATTTTTGAAGGCGGTTTTTTGTTTTTTTAAACATTTATTTTATTTAATACTTTTTAGTGATCCTATTTATGCTGTTATGTAGTTCCACTTTTCAATAAATGAGAAACTATAGAAAATTTCGAGCTCGCCGCAAGCAACGCCACTGGAAAGTTACAGTCATATTCACCTGTGGAAAACGACCACCATCAAATGTTATTCCTGCTGATGCAAATAACTGTGGTGGTTTGATGCACGTTTTGAAACTTGGCATAGGCTCCAGAGTCATGTTAAGACGCAACATTTCTGTTACTGAAGGCCTGGTCAACGGGGCAATGGGGATTGTGTCCAAGTTTAAATGGCCTGCCTTTCGCCGTGACCAAATAGAATCAGGCGAGTTACCTGAATCTGTTTTTATTAAATTTGATGATGTCACTATTGGCACAAAAGTGAAAGACAGAGACGGGTTAGTCGCCATAGCGCCTGTGTCAACAACCTATCAGGCAACTAAAGGATACGGGGATGTTGAACGAAGGATGCTGCCGCTAATCCTCAGTTGGGCGGTTACAGTGCATAAACTCCAGGGCACTACCTTAAACAAAGCTGTAATAGATTTGGGTAAAAAAATGTTTGCCAAAGGCCAAGTTTATGTTGCTCTAAGTCGCGTAAAGACCCTTAATGGTATTGCTCTTTGCGACTTAGAGCCCAATAAAGTGCTAAAGAAACCACATGATGAAAAAGCGTTGTGCGAAATGCAACGTTTAAGAGGATTGTGCTAAAATTTTAATAACGTGTGCCACATGTGCTGATCATATCCTCCTAAGGCCCAAGGTCCTACCCAAAGTACTTATTAACTTTGTCATTCAGACCCAGCTCCTTCGCCAGTTGTGTAGTTATAGCGTACGTCTGTCTTATATTATTATGAGAATACGCTGTTACGTAGTCCCACTTCTTTGTTGATATGAAACTTTAAGTTATTTCAAGCGCGTCGCAAGCAACGCCGCGGGAAATACATAGTCATATTTCTACAAGTAAATAAACTTCGTAGTAGTCGTTCAACCATCTTAATAGAGATATCTTATCGCCACCCTTGAAATAGGTACCGTTGAAGAGTTCCGGTGGCCATCTGTGGTCTTCATCATCAGGTCCACTTCACCAAATGATACTTTCTGAATGCAAATGCTAGACTTGTTACTAAAAATACTAAAATCGCTTTATGTTTGCCTACAATATTTGAGGAGTTCTCTCAATTCCTCACTGATCCCCTCATCAGATTCCGATTTGGTGGCAATGGGACCACCTCGGAAGTATACCCTATCAAATCAAAAAAGAATTTTCAAAATCGGACCACAATTGACGGAGTAATCGGTGAACATACACAAAAAAAAAAAAAAAATACATACAGTGGAACGTATAACCTCCTCCTTTTTTTGAAGTCGGTTAATAAAATAGCTTTCGTCTTAAATGATTTTATTGGGCCTTTTACGATGTCTAAAGGTACCGGGTCAGGCAGGTTAGCGTTGTGTTTATAAAAACAAAGAAGAGTTGAATTGCTTTAGGATAAACGATAATCGAATGAACGACGTACACGGTGTAATCTTTTACTGCGATATGCAAATATCAGGTAAGTATTCTACGTTTATTCTTCGAAGGGAAACGCTGCGATTGCAGAAACGATCGAACCGCGGACGAAGTTCTAAGGAGATTCATCTCGTTAAGTCGCGAGCCCAACTTGTTCCCGCGGCAGGAGTGATGGCACCGCTTCGTCATGTTTATCATGCAATCCGTCTCGCTCCCAACCGCAGGGGTGCGAAAGAGGTAGGAGATTTCAGCGAGCTGCTGTCATTCCGAATAAAGGAAACCATGATTTTCAGAAAAAATACATCTTCATCGTGTCGAAAAATTACGTAGGTATTATGGAAGATACCAAACGAAATAGAGGTAGGACTAATAGTTTTTAATTGTATATTAGGACCAAAAATAACTATGTATGCGATTCGATACGAACCGGCTCCGGACAGCAGCATTAGAAAGAGTCATCTTATCTTATCTTACAGATGGGCCTTTAGGATATTTTGAGAAATTGCCCTCTTACACATTCCGCTGTTTGAATGTGCAGGTTTCCTCGTGATGTTTTTCCTTCATTGTTAGAGCATCGTTAATGTACGGTATTCAAACTCGGTACTTACCTAACTAACTATTTGTCATCTTTATTAAGGAAATATGTAAGGTATGATTTTACCGAATTAGTTCGAATTGTTCAGTAAACCCCCTCAACATATTGTCAAGTGATCTCCGTCCAGCGGCATATTGTGGTGTAATGTCACTTTCTGACAAGTACGTAAGGCGATGTTTTATTCACATTTTATCCACCGCGATAAAGGCAACCATGTAACGAGGGCAGCATGCAACAATGAAAATTCAAATTAGTCAAGCGCGTGAGCATTATAATCATGTCCCGCAAAGGCGGGCTTCGCGGCCGCGGCGGGACCCGGGCGGTCCGCAGAAGCGCCATTCTGCTTAATTATTTATCAGCAGGAAAGGGTTTTTGTGGAGCCGAAGTGACTAATTAAAAGCTGAACTAATTTGAAATGGAGCGCTGAGTAATGCTAAGGGAGGGGTTATTAGTTAGTTTTAACTGTTTTAAGAGCGAAATTGTTTTGTTTTGCGCCTTATTCTGTCTGTAACTTTGTAGCTTTGAAACCGGTATTCCTTGATTTAAAGACCAGTTCCTACCACCAACATATCGTTTTTTTAAATTATATAATGGAAATAGGTACTTTTAAGTGTGCGTGTAATTATATTTAACCATCTTAAATAACCTTCGCTCGCGATATTGTACACTTTAGAACTGGTTTAACGTTATTCCAACAGAAACTGTGACGTTACTAAAGGTGTTATAAGTTTTATCTCGTAATTCGGGCCAAATTTCAGTCGAATCGGTCTAGCTGTATTTGCGTAATAAACATCTATTATACAATTTTCACTATCATAATAATAATAAGATAGTAGGATGTAAAATTTAGTCGGGATGTTAATGTTTGTATATAAATGTCATGTGAAATGTGTGTAAGACAGATATATGTATATTTAGGTATTATTTAATAGAAAACAAATACTCACGCACATCAAGGTCATCACACAAATATTTGTCCTAACCGGGAATCAAACCCGGTTAGTTTCTCAGGTCGACGGGCTAACCGCGTCGTCAATAAATAAAATGCATAAAGCAATGAAACTAAATACCCATTATTCTAGTTAAATGATACAAATAAGTTCCAAAAGAGTCTTCGAGAGTTGGAATAAGCTATAAATGTTTATGAGAACACCGGTACCGGCACCTCCACCATCGAGCCTCGCGGGATAAATAAAAATAAATTCAATGTAGCGCTGTTGTACGTGAGCGTACTAGGAATGACTTCGCCCGCGCCGTGACACTCTAAACTGAGTCCTTCTCGGTCGTGATAAGGTTTGTTTCGTCCTGGACGCGAAGGACAAGCGTTTTCAGGGATGAAATGATTACGAGACTTGAAGTGACACGTCGCCCCTAATATTAAATTATTGTTTTTGCTGTTACGTGCGATTATATTATTTTATTCATCTCATTTGTATATTAAACGGTTAAATATAGAAAATGCTGGTAGATTACAAAAACCAGTAGAACCTTTTTCTGACTCCTGACACGTGTGTCTGACTGTGGCATCGTAGCGACCAAACGGACGGACCGGTCGGTGTCATCAATAGAAAGACAGTTTAAATGAAATAGATTTTATTTTGACTTAAGCCACTTAATATAAAAAATTATATAATTTGCTTAACTAAATCAAGTTATTCTTGATAATTATACTTTAATTGCATCAAGCCCAAAATGGTCTCCACTCAGCTTTTTATGCCGCGGTATATTGTACGTAGGTTTAACGAAAATCCGTCGGGCCCTTTAAATTTCATCAGTTATTATTTAACTCTGAAAGTATGCATTTACATAAGTTTTTGATGAAATTAACAGTACTTTTTTAAAAAATTAAAACTGGAAACCATAACTAATATTTTTCAAGCTTCAGAATATGATGTACGCGTGAGCAGCTTATCGGCTTAATGTGGAATAGACTCGCATCGAATGGTCAAGCTGTAAGTTGAATTCACGTCCGATAAAAAAAAGATAAAAGACGTTTATTCAGTAAATAGGCCGCACGGGCACTTTTACACGTCAAAAATCTACCAGCGCTTCGGAAGAGACCACTGCTGAGAAGAAACGCCGCAAGAAACTCAACAGAAAGTCGTTTTTTTTTTTTTTTTAAATACTACTTATGACAATTATAAAGCTTAACCTAGCATTATAAAAAACAATGAATTTAACATAAAACAAAAAATAAAAAATATTCAAGCGTAGCTTGAGCAGGATAGTGTGTCTCCACGGTCAATTTTGGAGATGTAAAGTCTCCAGATGTCAAATTAAAATTAAATACAATTATTAAAAAAAAAAAAAAAAAAATAATAATAAGGGAGATGTAGAAAGTCTCCACGGTCAATTTTGGAGATGTAAAGAGTCTCCAGATGTCATATTAAAATAATAGGTAATCATACAGGGAGATGTATATAGTCTCCACGGTCATTAATAATTGTAATAAAATATATTAGTCCCAAGCATTGTCATCATTCATATAATCTTTAATACTATAATAAGCTTTAGAAATTAGTTTACGTTTAACGTAACTCTTAAATTTATTTACTGATAAATGAGTAACACTACTTGGGAGCTTATTATAGAACCTTATACAATTACCCATGAAAGAGTTTTTTATTTTGTGAAGCCGTGTAAAGGGCACTGCGAGCTTATGTTTATTTCTGGTATTAACATTATGTATGTCACAGTTCTTTCTAAAATTACTGATGTTCTTATGAACATGCATAATGTTTTCATAAATATATTGACTGTATACCGTTAATAGATTCGTTTCTTTGAACTTATCTCTAAGAGAGTCTCTATGACCCATCTTGTAAACAGCACGAATAGCCCTCTTCTGTAGAACAAAGATGCTGTTTACGTCAGCACCACTACCCCATAGTAAAATACCATATGACATAATACTATGGAAGTAACTAAAATAAACTAATCGAGCGGTTTTCAAGTCTATGAGTGCGAGAGTGCGGAGTTGACCTCCACTGAGATAAGACGCGTCCACGCAGAGTACAGTGCATAGCCAGTGTGTCGGGACCCCTGCCTTACGGCGTTCATCTACACGTCCAGTGTCTAGTTCCGCTGGACGCCCCCGGTGCGCAGTCCAGTCACCTGGACCCATCGCTTACGGCCTAAGTACGGGCGGCCGGTGTCTCGCACGACTGGTTCATCCACGCGTAACTATACCCACATAATATTTGGTTTTAATTTTTATGTCGAGTTTTGTGATACTTAAGATAAAGATAAAATTAAAATGGTGAACAACTGCGCTGGTTGTCGCAAAGCTATCACAACTTCACAAATTATGATATGCTCCTCATGTAAAGGAAATTACCATCCAGATTGCGTCAACAAAGATTATCGCAGTCTTCCAAAGAGCGCAATTCTCAGTTGGCTGTGCCCACCCTGTCAGAGTAAAGTACTTAAAACTGACAGTACACTTACACCGCTGCGGCAACAGTCTACCGCGGCCAGCAGTGCGGATGCGCAAACGTCGAAATCAAACGTCACCCTGCGCCCACAGAACCGAGAGGCAGAAAAGCGTTCGCAGTCTGAGGCGGCCTCAACTGCCGATAACGACCCACTAATTGAGCTCACCAGAGAGATAAAGCTGCTGCGCGTTGACATGGTCGAGGTAAAGAACCATTTAAAGAACTTAACTGCATGTGTGGCGAACTGCACTGCGCGCCTAGACGAATATGATGCGAAACTAGCCTGCTCCGATGCCAAAATACGCGCCCTGGAAGAAAAGGAACTGGAAAATGCGCTGCTTCATCAAAGAGTCAACCATCTCGAAGAGAGACTTAGTTCGCAGGCACAAAACATGGTACGAAACGAAATAGAAATACAAGGTATCAACGAACATATGAATGAAAATTTATTTCATATCGTGAAAATAGCCGCAACGAAGATTGGGATGGAGCTGGCTGTCTCGGATATCGACGACGTATCGCGTGTTGGCCCTCGCCGTGGTGCAAGCTCCCAAACCTCGGAGACTTCACTTCCACGACCTGTCGTCCTCCGCTTCGTACGGCATATGAAACGCCAAGAATTTCTAAAAGCGGCCAAGTCGAGACGCAATATTACCACTGCCGACATTGAGGTAGCAGGACGGAGTAATAAGCTTTTCTTCAATGAGAGGCTTACGACAGAGAACAGACGTTTATTTCGTGAAGCGAGGCAGTATAAATCAAAGCATGGCTACAAATACTGTTGGACTTCTAACGGGCGCATCTTCTTGCGAAGGAGGGAGGGCGGTCCCGTTATCACAATACGTGGCGAAGTGGATCTTCAAAAGACCTGGAAAACGGATCAAGCTTCGCCCCCTGGCAATCTGGCCTCCCCTGGCATCCTTCCTGATGGTCACCACTCGACGGATTCCGCGGCCGGCGCGACTTTTCGCCTCGACAATTGTTAGATATTTTTATTACAGTTTTCTTTTACATTTTAATAAGTTATATCATCTAGCAATCTTTTTCTTAGTAAACAACCACTTAGCTATTCGCACAGTGGTTTTAGTTAATATTAGCGCTGCCAGCGCGCATACACACCTACACCATTACCTCACACTTGTAATGTCACACATATTTCCATACACACTATCCACAAACACAGTCTCAAGAATTATTGTACCTGTTTCATTGCTGAGTCATTCTGCCGGAGCACTGACTTTATGGTCTAGTCTAGAAGTTCAACCTTTTCTTAACGTTTTAATTATCTATGGCGTCGCGTGATATTGAAATTGACATTGACCAAACCGTTGCCATTGACTGTCACTTACTTGAATCGATCAGCCAATGCAAGCCTTTTTTCGCAAATGTTGACTTTTTGAAGTTCATGACGCTCAACATCAGAAGCCTGCAACGGAATTTCGACGCTTTCGAAGTAGCCTTGCAGCAAATGGATACCGTTTTTGATATAATTGTACTTACTGAATGCTGGTTAAACGAATACTCAGTTATTAACCGTCTTTCAGGATATAACGCTCACCATACATCCAAGCATATTAACAAAAGCGGTGGTATAGTCATATATGTTAAGGAATCTCTCAATGTCTCTGTTGTCGAACCTAGATTTGACGACGCAAATTGTCTTGCAGTGGCTTTATCTGATCAACTCAAAATCTTTGGAATTTATCGTTCCCCTTCGTTTCACAATAAAGACAATTTTCTTAGCTCCCTGAATCTGGTACTTGGTGAATCTAAAGGTTTTCACAACTCGGTGGTTGTCGGAGACTTAAATATTAATATATTGGATTCCTCAGATAATCAATCTTCTGACTACTTGCACCTTCTGGCGATGCACGAATTTCTCCCGGCAGTTACCATTCCAACAAGAAAGAGCTCGTGTTTGGATCACATCTTTATCAAATCTAAATCTAGCTCAATCGGTGCCGTCTGCCAGTGCTCTATTACTGACCACGACATTGCTATGGCCGCAATTGCTGCTCCTCGTAAACCTAAACAGCGGCCACGCTGGACTACAAAAACTGATATTGTTGCTGCAACCCTGGACCTACAAAAAGCTGACTGGTCTAAGGTAACTACTTCTTCTGATGTAAACGACGCGGTTACTCTTTTTGACCAAATTATATCCACTGCAATAAACTCTAACACCCATAAGATAAAAAATAGCCGATCTAAACTAAACCTTAAAGCCTGGATCACACCCGGCCTAATAAAGTGTATGAGGCATAGAGATAGACTTCATAGCAGAGCAAGAGCTGCACCGAACGATCATGTCCTTCAGACAATTTATAAGCGATATAGAAATTTCTTTGACAACTTACTGTACAACTTGAAAAACCAACACCAAAGTAAACAACTGACAGAAGCTCAGGACAACCCAAAGAAACTATGGAAATCAATAAAAAATATTTGTCACTGTCACAATAGTGTGAATTCCGCAATCGATCTGACAATTTTGTCCAATTCTCCAAAAGATTCATTGAATATATGTAATCAGCACTTCGCATCGGTTGGTCAGACCTTGGCTTCTGATATCCTGTGCAAACTTTCTGAGACTCAATCATCTTTAGCATCAAAAGTAAAATCAAGTAATTCAATTGCAAACTCCTTTTTTCTCCATCCAACAAATGTTAATGAAGTAGATAAAATCATTTCGAATCTTAAAACTGATAGTGCGCCGGGTCCGGATTCTGTCAAGCCCATGTTCATAAAAGAAATCAAAGAAATAATTCTAGAGCCACTGACTCATATCTGTAATTTAAGTCTGGAGTCTGGTTGCTTCCCCGATCTTTGGAAGTTGGCTCAAGTGTCGCCCATTTACAAAAATGGATCTAAAAATGATCCCAACAACTATCGTCCAATATCCCTGCTCTGCGTTTTTTCTAAAATCTTGGAAAAGATAGTCAATTCTCGTCTTACGGCTTTTCTTGAGAAAAACAAAGTTCTTTCCGATAATCAGTTCGGTTTCAGGAAAGGAAAGTCTACGGAAGACGCAGCAATTTATCTGTCAAATAAAATATCCAGCTATCTTGATCGTGGTGGTAAATGTGCGGGAGTATTCTTGGATCTTTGTAAGGCGTTCGATACTGTGTCAACTGATATCCTAATTAGTAAACTGAATGCCTCGGGCATAAGAGGAGTAACGCTCGAGTGGTTCCGCAGCTATCTGACCAACAGGCGCCAGGCTGTTAGGGTCGGTGAGTACATAAGCGATGAGTTACCAATCACTTTTGGAGTGCCGCAGGGTAGCATCCTCGGCCCCACGCTCTTCCTTATTTATGTTAACGATATCCTTAGACTTAGGCTGGATGGCGCAGAGGTAGTCTGTTATGCAGACGATACTGTGGTGTTGTTTCACGGATCGACATGGGAGGAAGTATATAGCCTCGCGCAAGGAGGGTTGTCAGACATAAGTGCGTGGCTAGATAACAATTTACTTACCCTCAATGTGAGCAAATCTAACTATCTTGCTTTTTCAAAAACTTCTGTTTCTCATGCTTTCCTGGATAGACATCTACCAATACACTCGAGCAAATGTCCCAACCTGGTCAGTGGCTCCACATCGTGCGCATGTAGTTATATAGTCAGATCTGAAAAGGTTAAATACCTGGGACTTATTATTGACGAAAATCTTTCCTTTAGGCAGCACATTGCCGCTCTATCTAGCAGAGTCAGGAAATGCATTTATATAATGAAGAAACTCCGCCACTGCACGTCGGAGCAAGTACTTCGTATCGTTTACTGTGCGCTGTGTCAATCAATATTGCAATATGGTGTGACGGTCTGGGGCAGCACCCCAAAAAGTACGCTGCTGCTTCTGGAGAGGGCGCAGCGCGCAGTAATTAAAGTAATGTTACGGAAGCCCTTTCTTACCCCAACTGACACTCTTTATCGGGATTCAAAACTCCTGAGTGTAAGGCGGCTGTACGTGTTAAAAGCAGTAGGTCGAGCGCATGCGGGATTGACAAACTTACCAAACTACACCGAACTTTTGGCCAAACGTACGTTCAGGGTCACTCAACTCAGTGAGATCTTAAAAAATACCGAAACACTTAAGGAAATACAATTAACAAACAGAAATATTGAAGACTCGGTTTCGTTTCTTTCTTCACAATATGAGGCCTTCCAAAATAAAATAGTCAGCCTTGAAGGTCAAATTGCCGAAGACAGGGACCACATTCAAAATCTAGAACAAAAAATTGAGGACCTGCAAAGAGAATCACGGAAGAACAACTTAGAAATGAAAAACGTGCCAAAACAACCTAAGGAATCCAAAGAAGACCTAGTGAATATGATATTAACTTTATCAAAAACAATTAACTGCCCACTACAAAAATCAGACGTTAAAGATATTTACAGGGTACGACCTAAGCAAGAAGGTTCCAAAAATACCCCAATAATTATTGAATTGGGCTCCTCTCTGGTTAAAAATGACATCCTAAGAATGTGCAAGGCACATAATATAAGAAACAAAACCAACCTGAATGCCTCCCACCTCGGGCTTACGGCTAACCCAGCAGTTTTCGTAGCTGAACAGCTAACTGCTAAGGCGTCGAGGCTGTACTTCTTGTCTAGAGAACTTAAAAGAAGAAACTTATTCAAACACTGCTGGACCAGCTACGGTAAAGTGTACCTACGGAAAAACGACAACACGGAAATCATTCAGATTACAAATGAACATCAAGTTGAAAAGTTGAGCATGGAGGACTCCAGTACTGCAGCTGCGAACACGAAAACCGCCATCAAAGGGAAACGATCAGCAACTTATACCCCTGCAACGACGAGTGCCCAGTCCACCCCGGCCCTGAACCAGCAAGCGTGACTATCCTTAGTAATAACTGTTTGCGAAGTTTTCTTTTTTCTTTTCTTCAGCTCATGTTGCCCTAGTATATCTGAACTGATACAGTATGTATTTAACTTAAGAAAAATCTTAAATTCAAACTTTAAAGTAACTGTCTATGTCCTTGATAATTCTAAGCTAAAACTTCCACAAGTTAAACTACTTAAACTCACTCAAACCACTCACACAGCGCCAACCTCCTATGGACTATGCGGTCCTGGTACATTGGCTCTTTTATATATAAGGTTCCAACCAATCAAACAAAATACAACTTACACACACACATCAACACAACTCACATACAATATCATAAAACACTTACTAAAATACTTACACAACCGCACATATTACATTACTCTAAAAAAGACAAACCAACACTTTGCTCTAGCACTTACCCCTACAATCATGACAATATCCCCTATAAACAGATCTTTTAAAACCGCTAAAAATCATAACACTAAACAACAATCATCACTTAGTATTTTATTGCAAGTACAATTACACATTCATAAAACGATCATAATTAACCCTTATAAATCTACCACCCTATTCTCTCTACTTTTAAAATGGCTAGTCAACTCATAGATGAAATAGACAGAATGGAAATAGCCCAATCTTTCGAATGTGACATTCAGGAGCTCCGCAAATACATTCCAAACTGTAATCATAACCTCTCAGTTATATCGCAGAATATCCGTAGTATATATTGCAACTTCAATGATCTTCAGGTAACTATGGCTCAACTTGATTTCGACCCTGATGTATTGGTCTTGACTGAAAGTCGTTTGAGCCCAATAAAACCCATTCCATGTATTCCTAATTATAACTCTATGGCCACTACAAACAATATAAACCAGAACGATGGTGTTGTTGTGTATGTTAAAACCCACTTAAACTCAACCATTGTAGAAGTAAAATTGGAGCAGGCAACGTGCCTACAAGTTAGCACACACAACACAATCATCCTAGGGATCTACAGAACACCGTCTAACACCAATGCAGTTAACTTTGTAAACTCATTAAATGAACACTTAAACTCCTTATCGGCCAATACTATAATAATCACCGGGGATTTAAACATAAATCTGATCCCACGGCCCCAGGAGCAACATTATGAATATAACAACAGACATAGTTATTTGAACATGTTGAGTGCACATGGTATTCTGCCAGGTCTGTGTAAACCAACCAGACTCGAAAATTGTCTAGACCACATTATGCTAAAATTAAACAAGACTGACTCAACCGCATATACAGCTGCCTTAAACACTACAATTACGGATCACAAAACCACTCTTCTGATTCTATCGTTCAATTCTATTAAAAAAATCATCTCTAATTCCATTAAAATCATAAATTATGAAAACGCTGTAAACAAGCTATTAGAAAAAAACCTGGGTGCCCTCCTTCTAAGTAATGACCCCAACTTCATAATACAGCAACTTATCTTAAAACTAAATGAGTCGTTAAATGAAAGTAATAAAGTCATCAAAATACCTAGGTCTCGTAAAATTATTAAACCATGGATCACTCCGGGTATTCTGCGATGTATTAGAAACAGGAATAAAATGCAGTTGAAATTACGGGCGAACCCGGACAATGAGGTTCTGAAGGTCACATTCAAGAGATACCGAAACTTTACAACTAAACTAATCAAGAAACTTAAACGTAATTATGATCGTAAATTACTAGAAAATACTGAGAAAAATTCTAAGGCTCTCTGGAAATCTATACAAAATTTAACTAACTATAAAGGTAGTAAAAATACTAACTTCGACCTTCTCAAATACAAACCTGACCCTACTGAAGCTGTTAACTGCGTCAATGACTTTCTCGCTAACATTGGCAAAAAGCTAGCCACAGATATTCCTGGTCACAACTCTACAACAATCGACACAAATCCCATACAAAACAACAGCTGCATAACCTCATCTTTCGTTCTCCTGGAAGCAGACCCCCTAGAAACGGAAAATATATTGATGTCCCTAAAAACTGATAGTGCCCCAGGAGTTGATGGAGTTCCCACAAAATTCCTAAAGCTGTGCAAAACGACTGTAGTGCCCGTTATTAGTCACCTAGCAAATCTATGTTTCGCCCAAGGTGTTTTTCCAAATATGTTAAAGCAATCACTTATTACGCCGGTTTATAAGAGTGGAGAGAGAACAGACCCGAATAACTACAGGCCAATCTCGGTGCTCACTACGATTTCAAAAATAATCGAAAAACTCATAAATAATAGATTAACAGGCTACTTTAATAAATACAACCTACTTTCAAAATTACAATTTGGGTTTAGGCAGGGGAAATCAACTGAAGATGCTATACTTAAACTTACATCGTTAGTGAGCAAAGAAGTTGACAAAGGAAAAAAGTGCCTCTCTGTTTTCCTTGACTTAAAAAAGGCATTCGACACGGTCTCTCTCCCCACTCTTATAAAAAAGCTAGAACACTACGGCATCAGAGGCAAACCCCTGGATTTGCTGAGTGACTATCTGCAGAATCGTAGTCAGAGGGTCAGGATAGGAGACTACATAAGTTCAGATGTGGAGGTGACTTATGGGGTCCCCCAAGGCAGTGTACTGGGGCCGACTCTGTTTCTCGTCTACATAAACGACCTTACGAATATGCCTGTTGATAATGGACACGTCATTTCATATGCAGACGACACTGTAGTGGTATTCACAGGCGAGAAATGGGGGTCGGTCTTCGGGGCAGCGGAGAGGGGCCTCTATAAAATCAACTCATGGCTAAAATCCAATCTGCTCACACTCAACACTAGTAAATCTAATTTTATCTGCTTCTCAAAGACCATCAGTTCCCAACCACCTCAAGAACTTATATTAAAAATTCATAACTGTGACCTCCAGAATAATAGTAACTGTCAATGTACCTCACTAGGAAAAGTCGCGTCAATCAAATACTTGGGGATTATTATTGACCAACGTCTGTCTTGGCATCAACACCTTGAATTTATAAATGGTAGAATAAGAAAACTTGTATGGATATTTAAAATTCTAAGACACATTAGTAGCGCTTCACTAATACAACAAATATACACTGCACTTGCGCAATCAATTATGACGTATTGCATTACAGTATGGGGCGGTGCTGATAAAACCAAATACCTGGAAGTAGAGAGAGCACAGAGATGTTTGTTAAAAACTATGTACTTTAAACCATATAGATACCCCACTACGGAACTCTATCAAGATATTAAAGTGCTTAGCATGCGCAAGTTATATATCACCTCTGCAATCTTAAAACTTCATAGATCATTGGTTTTTAGGCCAGAACTGTTATCTCGTAGAAGGAAACATACTGTTGCACCCTTCCCTGATTATAAATCAGCTTTCTCCCTAATAATGTCAAACATGTTTTTATTATTTTGTGTAAATATATACAATACAAGCCACATCATTAACATTACAATAGGTACACAGTTTTAAACACACTGAGCATTTCAATCAATCTATGTATATAACCTTATCCCGTGATTCCTTAAGATTACTATTACTACTATTACTACTAGAAATTACTACTAGAAATTAAAATAACTAGATTACTATTATTACTACTAGAAATTAGTATCTTGACAGTAGCGTCACAATTTATTTATGAGAATATTATACACCGTGTTTTTTTTGATTTACGATAACTTCGGCATATTACTAGGTATATCCATAGAAACTAATTGGTACATTAGATTTTTAAATACTGCGAAAAAAAATGTTTTTTTCGGTTTAGTACAAAATAATGAAATCTTTTATCTTTGGTCATTCTAAAAGGGCCTTTAGAGTTAACTAATAATCAGTGTCAAATACGTCTATGTTGGCGTGACATACACACACAAGTAAAGATAACCCTTGACAGGTACAAGATTGTCACTTTGTATTGACGCGTATACAAACCTAACAATTGGAAACTCTTTACTCATAAGAGTCATATAAAGTATTAAAAGAAAATTGTTGTTATCAATTAAGAGAGCCTTTTACACTAGTTTAACGTGATTAACTGATTAAATTTAAAAATTAAATATCTTTAAAACCGTTAGACTTATCATTTGTCTGTCTTCGGGAAATTAACTTTGTTTGACCTAAAGAACGTTCCCTTAAAGTTATCGTAAATCAAAAAAAACACGGTGTATATTTCATTAAAAATCAAGACTCTTTTGTTAAGAATTGAGATATACATAATTTAAATACAAAAATAAAAATAAAATTGCTATTAAAAAACTTCGTGTCCAAATTAAAAATTATTTGTAGGTCAATGCATTCATTTCTATAATAAATTGCCCGACGCAGTTTTAAAGTCACCATTTCCAGTACTTAAAAGTTACTTGAAAAGGTCGTTGATGTCTAAAGCTTACTATAGGGTCGAGGACTATCTAACAGATAAAAAAGCTTAGCCTAAACTAAACTAAACCCCTAAATAATAAATAACTTAATAATATCTTTGTCATAAAAAAATACGTAAATATTTATTGTCTAGGAGACACGGTTTCTGTAGGAGAATGTATCGAAACTTTGTATGTGGTTGTCTTGCACTGTCATAGGTAAGATTTTTTAATGTGTATATTTTATTACTATTAATTATTAGTCCCTTCTGAGTTTTGACACATTTTCCTGCTCAAGTTACGTTTGAATATATTAATTTTTAATTTTATGATATATTCATTGTTTTATTTAATCCTAGGTTAAGCTTTATAATTGTATAATATCACAAGTAGTATTTAATAAAACGACTGACTGTTGAGTTTCTTGCGGCGTTTCTTCTCAGCAGTGGTCTCTTGCGAAGCACTGGTAGATTTTTGACGTGAAAAAGTGCCAGTGCGGCCTACTTGCTGAATAAACATGTTTTTTATCTTTTTATCTTTATTAGGTATCAAAATCAAGAATAAGGTAAAAATTACATTATCAGCTCAGCTGTGTAAGAGGCCTCCTAACTCCAAGTTAATTAAAAATATGAAATTCCCAGCGCGTGGCAGCCCCAGCGCCCGCGGAGTTCGTCGAGTGCGGTCACGCAAACACACGTACACACAGTCGCGACGGCCTCCGTCGGTTATTATTTAGTTGCCGGCTTTACGGTACATTGTGTCCAACTCTGACTTTGCACGGGTTGAGTCGCGGCCGAGTTTCTGAACAATATTAACCAATAGAAGGCGCGTGCGGTCACGTCGAGCGCGCCTTGCGCACGTTAGCTTAGATTCTATTGGTTAATATTGGTACAGCACCGCTCGTCTCCGCTTCACTGGAGCCGCACCCTTAACCTCGAGCTGGGCAAGTGAGCAAGATCGTTGGATCACTAGTTGCATTTTGAAAGCATTTTAAAGATGGAAAATAATACAATATAATTTTAAAGTTACACGTAAGTACTTTGTTTCTGTTAAGGCCCTTTTTGAGAGGAACGCGTGCAATATCAAGTTGATATTAATAGAAACTACTAAGGTTAATAAGATTGCTTCTGAGTCAAGGCAATCAAAAATTTCAGCTCTTTGTGCCACATTTGATAATAGCTAATAGTATGGGTTCCGTTGACTTGAAATCATGAAATTTGGCTACTAGCAGGGTCCCGCAAGGGCAAGATCTTAAATATTTAATTTCTAGTTATATAATGTTAATCATAAAATATGGTTTGCGTAATTAATTACCTCGGTGGGCAATTCAACCTCGAAACACCTTTCAACGAACTTATTATTATAATTAGGTACGCAGAATTTTCATTTTATCGAAATGCATTTCTCGCCGCATGAGTTATTTTGTTTTGGCCGTCACTAGTCTAACCTTGTTTAGGGTTCCGTAGTCAAACTAGGAACCCTTATAGTTTTGCCATGTCCGTCCATCGGTCCGTCCGTCGGCAGCCTAGCTCAGAGACTCTTAGTACTAGAAAGCTGTAAGGACAATGGGCAAATTTGTATGGGCACTGTCCCCCCCACCAACAGTAACGGGATGCATGTCTATATGTTTATAAGGACCCAAAAAAAGACAAAATACTTATTTTAGTAGCAAAATCAATGGGATTTTTTTAATGAAAACAAGGGCCAAATAAGACAAATCATCCATATATGTGTTCATTTTCAAACAAATTCCATACGATACGATTATGGTTTTCCAAGAAAACCCCATACATCTGGTGATCGTCTCCATAGTAAAAATACATAATGTTGCTGAGATCTATTAAATGAGACATGTTTCATTTCTGTTGGTGGGGGGGGACATTTCTGCCCATGGTCCTTTGGCATGAACATACATATTAGTCACGCCAACAAAGTGGTAAAATAAAATCTTGAAAGGTCTTTAGTGTACCTCTACTACACGTAACGTGGGGATGTATTTTTTTTCTCGTCTACCACATATTGTGGGGGTGTCGTAGGATCGGTCTTGCAAAAATATTACGGGTTTGTCCAAACATTTTTTCGATTAAGGAATCCGTTTATAAAATATTGAGCTTTAAAGCGCTAATTTTTGTATCCTGAAAACATGGTTCCCATGGTTGCCTGTAACCATGCTTGTTTGTTTTGCGAACTGTAGCTCTTGTTGTGGAATTGTCGGACGTGTCAAACAGCGCGGGACATTCCGCGGCGACGGAACAATACGGCGCGGCGTCCTGTAACGACCACCCCCCACCCCCAACCCCCGGACCCCAATCCCCTCTCGGTGTCGACTAAATGAAATTCCCTTTTTACGCCTTTGGTTTACTATTTTTAGATTTACGATGCCTACCTACCTCGGTACTACTACTACCTACATTTATTGTTAAGTTATTCATAAGCACATATATATACCTAGTCTAAATGTAATGTTTATGACGTAGCACCTTGTCATAATACAAGCGTTAAGACACGAGAAAGAATTAAATTAAATTACATAATTAGCTTTTTGCGACAGGATTCTAGTTTTATGTTGTGTTATGTTTTTGTTTGGAAAACAAATGGAGTCAAAACGTGCATAGTAACACTTACTTTCAGATTAAACAGAGCATGCGTCCTCCTCCTCAACAGTTCCCACTCAGACATGATGAAACCATTTTTTTTGATATAAGTAATGCAGATTAAGCATACAAATAAAAAAAAACCGAAGGCCGCCTCGTACTGGTTCCATTTAATACTTGCAATGTAATGCTAGGCTAATGCAAGGTTATCCTTATTATACATATAATACTACATTATTATGTAAGATTTGAAGTTTTTTTTGCAGTCAGGTTGATGATGAGTTGATGACTCATAGGTATTTGTTGTCGCATACATCCTACTAAAATTGTAAATGTGATAGTTTGTGTGTGTGCGTGTGTTAGTTTGTTACTCATTTACGCTGAAACGGCTGGACGGATTTTGATGAAATTTGGAATGGAGACAGCTTATACCCAGGATTAGCACAGGTTATTTTTTATCCCGGAAAAAATACAAGTTCCCAATGGAATAACGGGAACCGACATTCACGCGGACGAAGTTGCGAGCAGAAGCTAGTTAAGTTATAATTATAATGCCATGGCTTAGATTCTAGGCGGCAAAACAATATCGTGTTTGATCTGTTATCATGTTGTTAACGTTATGATATGATAGCTCTTATTTACTTGACAATACAACAATACTAACCTACAAACTAACATGTCTATTCTGTTACCGACTCATATTACGTAGCTAAAGGGTCGATGTTGGCCTGTCAGGTCGTCGTGTAGAACAGAGAGTATCAGTTATATACATTTGTTTACAGATGTTTGACAGTCAGGTGGGCCTCTATTCTAGGCGGAAAAACCATGTCGTGTTTGATCTATCACGGTTCACTAATGTTTTACCAAATCTTCATTTCACAAACTTTCATTTTGCAAAGAGATATAGGCGGGAAGTATCCCGCCGCATTGTCTTATGGTCAAAATTCTAGCCTAACCTAACTTATTGAATAAGCCCACGTAACCTTTGTAATATGTAATGCTTTAAGCACACACATTTTTGCGAATTTAAAGTTTGTAAAATTATATACTTTTTATCAAAATGATGATTTTTAACTAAAGTCGGGATACCTACTTAGTTTGTAACTATTTGGTTTATAGTTTTGTAACTCGTATTTTCGTCTGCCGTCGATCGTTTTCCTAGAACACTCGAAACTCCATCTTACTAGAACATGAGCTAATAAAAAGGCGCTTTCACATGTATGAAATTATTCAGGAGCTCTATTCTACATTGTCCATAACCATATCGTTATTAAGTTATTACGAGCGTTATGGTACGCAGCTCTTATTTACTTGACATTGACAGCGGCCGTAGCATTAAAAAGTAATAGGGTTTCAGAAAAAAAAAGTATTTTGAGTCGAAAACGAATAGAGGGCCTTCATTATTGGTGAAATCTACGAGTGCTTCGATTTCTAACAGTATTTGTCAAAAATAATGAATAAATATTCTAGGGAACTATCACACAAGTTGACCTGTCCCATGCTAAGCTCTAGGCTCGTAGGTAGGTACTACGAGTACTAGGCTACGATAAGCCGTGGGTGAATATTCGCTCATTCCAACCGCCATCATTGTTCTCTTCAATATATTGACGAAAATAATGATATCCAGCCACTTTTTTGTCAAAATCACCCATCTTCGGCTCCGCTAATTTTGGGTGAATATTCACCCAAGTACCTAAATACATAGAATGCATCCAAGACTTAAGAACAAGTACTCGCGCTCATCACGCAAGTACGGGGAATCAAACCTGAGACTACCAACTAGGCCAAACGCGTCGTCAATAATTGGGATTGTTCATATTTTTACAAGTACTCTAATTCGAAAACCATTTCGAAGAATATGGTTATAATGCCTTTCTGTGTTATTAAGTTTTTGAAATATTTATCTATTTCGGATATTTCGACAAAAGTATATTTAACCTTTGTTTGACTTCGTTTTCGGCTTGAAGCCGCAGCTGTATCTTACGGGTGAGGCGAAAACCGGTTGAAATTATTATGTTTAAATGCACTAATACAATCACTTTTTCTCATTAGATATCATTGAATTGTTGTTATTTACTATAAAAAGCCAACTAAAATTTCAATACTCAAAATCTATGCTAAATAAATAAAGATATTAAAACAAAACTATTGGGTCAAATACAAAATTAACGAAATTAGTCTCTTAAAATCATCTATTCTTTTGATTTAGAATGTAAAAACCGTGAGTTATCTTTTTAGGTCTGTGCCAATGGTTGATATTCACTGTCGCTCGTGTTTTGTTTACAGTCTTACACAATCAATGTGATCTCAGGAACCTCGTTTATAATGCAATGGGCACTGTTCACCTGTAACTGGCCCGGAACTGGTACCCAACTCGCAGCGAACTCGGGACAATCCGCGCCAACCTTGATGAACACTCACCGCACATTAATAACTTAGAGAAAGTTCCCGTCCACTTGTTAATGCGAAAACAAAATAAATTATATGGCTGCTGCTCGACGAGGTTTTATGTTGAGTGGTTGACTGAGAGGCTGGCAACAAAGGGTACTTATTCAGCCTCTATATTCTGATTGTTTCTTTGGAGTCGTGTTTGTAGTGGTTTAAAATTTATGATGTATGCATATGAAATCCAATCATTCTTTACCTTTTATTCTCCTTTTCGAAATTGTTAACTTTCTCCATAAAAACGTGTTTCTCCCTCAAAGCTGATATAGGCGAAATCATATTAACAATAAAGATCTATCTATCTGGTTAAAACTAGAAAGCAAATGAATTTTCAATTAATTCTTAATTATGCTTAATGTTAATTTTGAATTGTAATTGTTAGGTTGATTATAATTACATGAATATCAGAACAAACCATATTTTTTAATTTAATGTACAAATGTCCGGTACAAATTGACAACTATAAACGATTGAACACACCGAAGCTTACTGCGTCACGTTGTGAGTGCGTCTTGTATAGTCGAGTTCATAATTATGTACACTTTTTAGTACCTGTCTATCTAATGTCGTGTTCAACTGCCTACTATCACAGCGATTAAAGTGACAAGGTACTAAAATGTATACATGTTTATGAACTCGACTGTACACCGACCGCTGCGGTCGCGCCCAATGAAACACAATGTTAACGCACCTCAATGCACTCAGCATCAGCGCATTTTAAGTTTCGGTGCGGTCGAACTTGATAGTTAAACTATATGAAATAGAGGCCCAGATACATTGTTCATACGAGTAACGGCTGAATACAACATAGCGTTTAAAGAGACGTGAGTTTTTTTTATAACAGAGGGAGTTATGAAGAGTGGTCGGTCCGGGGTCGGCCAATTAGGGAAACGAACGCTCATTTCTTTAGAAAACCTTTGAAAATAACCATATTTCATTTAAAACTACACAGTGATACTCACAGTGATACTTTTGTTTTCATAAATTGCATTTCCGAGCTTACATCTCTTGTAGACACCGCGAAGTGCAATCAGTGCGGCATAATGTTTAAACATGCCGCGTGTGCCGCCGCACGGTGCGCCGCATTATGCAGCGCATGAATATGCAACGTGCGCTGTGCACTCCATTATATAACTTATCACAAGGGTGTAAAGTTGCAGTTACATGGAGGTTCGTTTCTAGTCTTTAGTTTAAAACGATAGTTCAGTATGACACACGTGTACTGAACAAGTGTAGCAGTTGAACATGAAGACACGTTGCGGGCTCGCGGCTCAGTCGGTACGAGGAGACGCAAGGAGGCGATGCGAGCTGAGAGGCACTTAGTTTCAAGCTTTAGTAATGTGGTTGTGACGCATAAAGAGTTAACTTATAAATGGTAGCTGAACTGTGGTTGCCTCTCTTATCAGTTTCTTTAAATATATTGTTGACTGGTACAACTTGCGATTTAAGGACTGAATCGGCAGGTGTTTTTTTTTAATATAAGGTGAAGGCTAATTGTGGGAAGTAAGCGTCGCCGCCCAGGGACGACGGCAACTCCTGATGGGGCGGTCCTTTGCAGCCCTCATAGGAATATTAAGGCTCTTCTCTTGAAACATCACAGTTAAGAGTTGGTGCTTTAGCTTCTCCGCACCACGTGCAAAAAGAGGACATATTCATGGGCAGATGTTGTGATCTTGCTTTCTCAAGTAGTAATCAATGGATATAGAAAGCAGTTCCTCCGACCAAATATGATTATTTCGTTGTGCTTGTGTCACTTGGCTCTAAAAATATTATCCAAAAAGTTACCATACTCAGAGTTATATAGCCGACGGTTAGATATAAGTGGCCAGAAATAACCACTTCAGGAGTCCGGAATAATATTAATTATCTTAATAAAAAACGACAAAAAAAAATCGGCCATTTCTGAGCTAAGCGATGTTAGACGGGTGAATATTGACCGACAACGGCAACCACATTAATAGGTACCGCTTTGGTGTCAGGGATTAAGATTATGGCGAAGACTCATATTTGCGTCACATTTGTTAAAATTAAAAAAGAACGGCCGAGGATCTTCAACAACGGCCAGCCGACTGCATACGTCATCATAACGACGGCCTGTGCCCAGCAGCGGGCGTGACAGCCGATTATTTACCGTCGCCACTCGGGCGCATCCGCGACCCATCCGCCGCAGACGTGACGTAATTAACGACCGATGACGTCATCTGCACCTCACACCCGCCACTATTACGAAATACCGACTCTCACACAATAGCGGAAGGTTGGTTTAGCCTGGGGTACTCAAAGCTACACTTTTATCACAACAAATACACTTGAGGCTCAGAGAAGTACGCTGCGGATCCAATTTCCCTCCTTAGCGGAGTGGAAGGGGCGAGCGCGGGAACAAAAGGACGGGAAGATATATCGCGTAGCCAGGTTGTTTATCGCGGCGGGCTGTCTGAACTACACACGTGTTATTGCAGGTAAACTCATATTTTCATGTGCTCTGAGGTTTTGATATGTTTATGGGAGAGTGCAAGTAGGTGTCACGAGTTCTCTTAATCTACCTACTAAGGTGTTTCTTAGTATGACCAGTATGATGAGTGATGACTATAACATACCCATTCGTAAATGCCCTGGGATGAAAGCTTTAATTTTATGAATTGGAAAATAAGAATCGTTAAAATCGGTTGACGTTTAGTGGACAAAAAAATGGGCGAATGGAAAACGGAGACCTTTTATTTAGTCAGTTAAAAATAGGCAAAATGATAGAATCCGTACGATGGATAAATAACGTACGAATAAAGTAATACAAGGTCTAAAATGACATAATAATGTGCGGTAACATTTCGTGTATGTACACCATTCTGAATACAGTAGCTGTTCCATATTTCACATAAATACGTCAGCACGTTATTTTCTTTTTTCTCAACGAGTATTCGACGGACGGAGTTTACGTAAGTTCTTAAAAATATACAAACATAGCTAGTTTCTAACAATTGGTGAAACTGTACGTATCTAAAACAATAATTAGAAACAAATTCGAGATTGAATGTCACTGATGTGTACAACAGATGCTATCTAACTCCTTAAAAAAGATTCCGACTGGGAACCTCGTCCCTATTTCAAAACGGGTTAAAAAGCATAATAACAACAACAAGATTCTCGGTAAGGGCAAGTATTTGTGTGATGCGCGCGAGTACGTGTTTCTGAGTCATGAATGTTTTCTATGTATTTATATCATTGTCTAGTGTCTTCAGTACAAGTCTAGTTTAGGAATATTATAGTAATTTTTCATATAATGTTTTATTTCGCCAAATTTTCAATTCCCCGAAAGGCGTGCAGGAGTTTAACACGTTTAACCTCACCTAACCTACCTACGTGCACCATGCTTAAGATAACCTAAAAACAATACGGTTTCAATAGAAATTAGCTTTCCATGAACATCCAATCAAATGAGTGCCCCATTATTCCATTCAAGCGCGAACGTAAATAAAACTACTCTTGAGTCTACCGTAACTTTTAATTTAAATCGAAGCTTCCTCGATTGGAAGCTCCGCTGAGCTTTTTGTTGCGCTCGGCGCCGCCGGCGCATAAAAACAACCGTTTAGAACTTTCTCCGAGGCTCTGCAGCAGCGAGTCCGGAGCTTAGTTGCTGTCATGGTAAGTAAACACTTTGCACAGGTTGTACAAATACTCGTCGTGTCTTGGTCTGACGTGTGAACCAATGATGATGCACCTCTACATCCGCGACACACGCTCTGCTCTACTCGGTTTATCGTATTATACCAAAATGAGAAGGAAGGTTTCATACGATGTCCTATATGATTATTCACTGCATCAGGACATCTCGCTAACGGTACGTTTATACAACACACTAGTACGAGTACTCAAGAGAACTGTGAAGTGCTGAGCAGCTGAAATCGCGTGGCTGGCAAAAAAAAAACATATAAATGTAGCACCGGCCGATTACGTTTCTCACCCCCTAAAATCAAGTCCGATTTCCACGATGTTTGAATATGTTGTAGTTATTTTAAAGACCTGGGTCTGTACGTTTCTAATTTTTGTTTTTTACGAAATATTTTCTTGGAAAGGAAAATGTACAGACATAGTTATTCATGACATCTAACAACGGGTGCGTAATCGATATAAAGATATTTCCTATAATATCAGTCGCTATAACGCTCATTTGATATAATTATTGAATCATATTAAGATAGAACACCATTTAAATTTAAATTTCTTATAATGATTATTTGATCTAAGATTATTTATTATAACATAGGTACTTTAAGTATAATACACATTTACTATATTGAACTTATGATATAAAGTTAATTTCATGTAAAGTACAGTTGGTATAACCATTTTTGAAAAATGTATGAGATACAATCATAAATTGACTACCCCACAAGGTTTAAGGGGAGAGAAACGTTATCGCATTTTGTATGGAACTTGTTAACTTCAAGCTTCAATAAGCAAGGTTTCCGTTTTTCTGATTTGTAAGTATGCCACTGTATTAAACTCTGATGCTACTGAGTAAAGAACCGTGATTTTGGACCAGCTTGGATTATTTAGCTCGAAGGTGTGGTAGCGCGGACGAGTCCCACGCGCCGCACTGCAGCAGGCGGCGGGAGCTAATCCCAAGATCGCGACATAAAACAATTCCCGGAAACTGAAAAAGTCCGGGTCGACGGAAACCCCAGCGCTAACCCGGCTCGCACCTCTTTAGGTACTTATGTGCAATTTATTACTTTCTTACGGTTAGCGCTCGCCGCAGGATGGAACTCGAGCAGCTCAGTGCTGCAGTGGCGTGAAGTCTTCGCTCGAAATAACACCGATAAAATGCATTATGCGCTCTTAAAAGAAGCTATTCAATTCGTCAAGTCGAACTGTCTAAGGCGAGCCATAAAATAGAACATAAAAGAATTATTTTACTACATTAATATCTATATTTAACTAAAATATGGAAAGTTTATGACAGCTACCCGATTTAAACGTCCCTCACAATCCCCTTCAGGCTTCCCCGGACACCACTCCGTGCGCGTTTATTCTAGGAACATCTGAACCTTTGGCATAGCTAGTTGTAGATGACTTTTGTCCGACAAAGCTAGCGTGAATGCAGTAAAAATAGTAAAAATGTTCGCACACCGTAAATAATAGGAAATCCGAATGTTTACCATTCAGTAGGGAAACGCTGTCAAAAAGATAAATTGAGACCTGCCGACGCCGGCCCAGCGGGGGAAGCAAGATATAGTTCCATTTTCATTGCATCGAAACCGCAGCGCCCCCGAATGCGCCATTTATACATTTCTCATCCTTCCGCCTATTCTGCGTTTTCGAATAGAACATGCAAACCTGATTAAAAAGTGGTAGAAACAAAATCTATCTAAATCTCTTAACTTATTATTAGCTTGTTTTCTAGTCTGTTTATTTGTCTGTTTGGTACTAATTTTGCAATCGATTATAAACTAAATTCTCAATAAGCCTACACAAACTAACTATAATGAAACTCAAAATTAAATGACAATGCAATAATGTGCAAGTGTTTCAACGAATCGTGTGGCATGTTGTTGTAATTAAATACTTTGAAGGACAACAGATTGTTTACAACGTGGTAAACACCGACGATGCCGTTAATTATCCAGTAGAGTTCTTAAACACTTTAAACCCACCGGGTCTGCCATATCACAGACTTTTACGACGTGTGGGTACACCTGTTATGTTAGTAAGAAATTGAAAGCTACCCAAACACTGTAACGGCACTTGGTTGCAAGTCAAGGCTTTGCACCGGAAAGTAGTAGACGCCACTATTTTGACCAGATATTCTCAGGGAGAACCAATGTTTGTAACGCGTATCCATTAATACCAAATGACCTCCCTTTTGAATTCAAAAGGTTCCAGTTTCCCCTGAAGATCTGTTTGACCATAAATAAGTGTCAGGGGCAAACTCCCAAACTCGCCGGAGCAGATCTACACCAGGACTGCTTCTCCCCCGGTCAGTTCTATGTGGCGTGCTCCCGTGTAATAAACCTTCAAACATGGCAAAAAAGATTTTTATAAGGAAGTACTTTAACTAGTATAAAGTTGTTGAACACTTCATCTGTTTAATTATCCCCTTAGACCTTCTGTTTAAGGACTTGTAATGACAAATTCACAAGAAAGTTTGATTTTAGGTTAAATAAAACATATCTAAACGTGGTGGTAGGTAAACGGTTGTGATATGGAAGACCAGTTGCGTTATATTCGAAGTGTTTAAGTACTCTATTGGATGATTTACCTACTGCATCGTCAGTGTTTACCGCCGTGTTTCTGTTCTTCAAAGGACATCAGCATTTATGACTTCTGCTTGGTCATTATCAAACCGACTGCTGTGACTGTGGTACATAGATACTTTTAACTACTGAGGGCTATTTAAGTCACGCTTTTATGTCATCGGCACGAACGGGAACACCCCTTGGGCCTATCATGTCATCTATAAAAGCATGATGAAAGTCCTCGATCCTTATTTTTGGCAAAATCAAATGAAATTCAACAGTTTTGATTGTTCTCAAAATGTAACTTTTTCATCTGTCAATGAATCACAATAGTTATGCTCGCACGGACTGCTTTCAGGCGGTTATACGCAAAAAGATAGTGTCTCTGTCGGTTCGTGTGAGACAAAGCCCCAACAGCATTCTGAATGCGATTGCGGGCAGATTTGACTGTCCCATTTTAAAGTTCTGGGTGGGACAAATCAAGGGCGTAGCTGAAATTGAAGTTTAATTTTAAGTAACCCAAATTTGAAATAAGATTTTTGCTAACCTAGCATAACTCCTTACTACTACTTACTTACTACCATTACTTACTACTTACTTACTAACATTCTATGGATAACTTGTGGTCCGAAATAAATAATTTATTTTTTATTTTATTTTTATTATCACTAATATTTAATACTGACCAACCTCTCTAAATCTATCAGATCGTTAAAATAATCTTTTTGCCGGCCAGAGTATTTCCATCCAAGACAATACAATTATTGTACTTGGGTCTTAGCAAAGTTCCTCTGTTCTGCTTTTACACCTGCTTTAGAATACAGCTGGATCTTGAATTGTGAGTACTTACTCATTGTTTTGCGCAGGGAACGTGCCACTGTCATTAATTTAAAATTACCCCGAGTTAGACGCGAGCGATCCGCGGGGACCCGCTGGATGCAGGCCGCTTCCAACCGGGTGAGGTGGAAATCTTTGGGAGAGGCCTATGTTCAGCAGTGGACGACCTATGGCTGAAATGATGATGATGATGATGATGAGACGCGAGCGAAGCCGCGGGCGTGGGTGCTGTTTAGCAGAAAAATCCAAAAGTCCAAATCAGAGTGCAATTAAACTAATAAAAAATACTTAACACGGTGCACAGGTAAAATATAAGCGCTAGAGACGAGCGGGGGGCTCGCTTATTAAGTTCGGCACCGCTCGGGAACATTTGGTAGAGCTCAAGGTATTTTTTAAATCGGATTAGATGCTATAAATTAATTTCCTATAAAACCATTATAATCGCTATAATCATTAATTTGCTATAATAACCATTTTCCATAACGTGTAGTTACTATATTTTTAAAATGTCTAATGTTCATCATGCATAACATTAGAAATCTATACAATGCTTTGTACTAAATGACGGACTGACTTCCTGACTGACTGACTGACTGACGGAACAACGCACAGCCGCTGATCGTAGAAAACTGAAACTTGGAGGGTGTGTTCTTTGTATGACGTAGGCATCCGATAAGAATGGATTTTTCAATATTCTACCCCTAAAGGGGGGCACATTTCTATGGGACAACGTGATTCCTTGCTCCAATATACTTAAAACTTTGCGTAAACATTGTTTAACAGAATTGATCGAAGACGTGTTTCGTATTTTATTGAAAATGATTCTACGCATACGAAGTCGCAGGCGTCCACTAGTCTATAATATAATTTTGTTTTATAATATTAATTTCCTATGAACTTTATTTGAGATTTTCTTGGCCGTTAAAAAAATCCTCAAAGCCAAACTGCCTGCTTTGTAACCTAACCTATCCGATTGATCATTTAAAGCTTATGGCTATAATTATTAGAGTAAATTAATGTTATAGAATTTGAACATATAGCAAATAATTTTAGAGCATCTAAAACTTATAGTATTAAGTGAAGATTATAGAAACGAACTGCATTTGAATGTATATCATGTGACTGATTAATGATACTTACTTAATGACATTTTCTCTGTAAAGTGTAATTATAGCCATTGGTTTTATAGTAACTCAGGGAATACCGTTTTTATGACAGATTAAATTAATATTAGTTACAAATTATTCCAGTTGGAAACCTTGAGGACCTCGAGCTTTTTTTTATGCGATGGAGAGGGCTATGCTCGGAGTATCTCTGCGTGATAGAATCAGGAATGGGGAAGGCCGCAGGAGAACATAGGGTCACCGACATAGCCCGAAGAATTGCCAAACTGAAGTGGCAGTGGGCGGGGCACATTGCTCGTAGAACTGATGGCCATGGGCCCACAAACTTTTCGAATGGCTACCACATGTCGGAAAACGGAGCGTGGGTAGACTTCCCACGAGATTGTCAAACGACCTTGCGAAGGTTGCGGGAACCAGGTGGATGCAGGTAGCACGTGACCGGTCGTTGTGGCGATCCTTGTGGGAGGCGTATGTCCTGCAGTGGACGCAGTTTGGCTGAGATGACATGTAAGCTTTGTGTAAAGTTTCTACTATCTAGCTCGTCTGGGAGATAGTCTAGGACCTAGACTCTAGGTAATTGTCTTCAGCTGGATCACACCATTAACAATCCGCTCAGACCGATTCTAATGTTCGTGGAATTGTAGTGATTTGATGTGAATTCGATGTAATGCTATCACTATCACGGTGTGGAACGGTGCTTTCTCATTAGGGTCGATGCTTCAACTGTCTTGTGATACTCGTACGTATGTGCAAACACGGATATTCGTAAATATTCCAATGAATGTGGTCTATTTATAGAGTTTCTCAATTGAATGCGCTTTAGAACGACTTTATTCCTAGAGAAGAACGTAAGAGAGAGATAAAATCGTCGTGGTATTTTCGTTTTTACTCAGTAGCTAACTAGCTGATTTCTATATTTTAACTCCGGTCCCTGACTTGGCAGTACAGCGGTGCAAAATCAGTAGATATGTAGTATTTTCATTAGAGAAGACTCCCAGCAAGGACCGTGAATATGAAAACTGTGTCGGAGCGTGTGTCTCCGCCATGTCAGGAAGCGGCATTATTTGATTATTATTTTTTGTTTTTCCAGAAGCAGCAATATTTATTAATGGAAATTAATGTTGGTACATATAATGCCAGAGGGGTCGGTAAGTATATTGATTATTTTGAACATCGGTGGGGTTACGTTGCTTAGCCGACTGTCAGCTTTTTATTCTTCCTCTTCTGTTGAGATCTGTGTTTGTCGCCTTCAGGGTCTTCGTTTATCACCGACTTGGCTCCCCCGCTGTTGAGCATGAAGATCCTCTGGACCGTAGTGGTGGCATCCGTGTGGATCTGCAGGATCCTCTCGTATAGCAGCAAGTACCTGGCGAACACCACCCATCGTGACACTCAACTGCGACCTCTCGTTTCTACTTTACGACTATTATCTAAGCATTAGGGAGGTTATCATTGTTAGTAAGAAGACCACTTGCACCGTAGGTAATACTTGTGGTTTTTGGAGATAGTAGTTATGGAAACGGAACCCTACACCGAACATGGTCCGGCACGCTCTTGATATGGTTTTGTCTTTATACGGATCCCTGGTATACTGACCTATGCTATACTACGCATTGTCAGACATTTGTCCGGTTTTTAGGATTTCATGTCTGAAGGGACCCTAACGTGACCCTATGAATATGCTTCCGCTGTCTGTCCGTCCGTCCGTCCGTCCGTCTTTCCGCCCTAACTTTAAACGAGTTGATATTTTTTTCAGGATACTTATGTGTTATCACCTAATTACCCCATACAAGAAACGTAATTTTTAACAAAATTTAGCAATGTTGTATCGTAAAAACGGTAAAATATACAAGCGTAAAATATGGTATGATATAACCCTGAAAAAAAACAAGAAATAAGAACCAAAAAATGGTCAAGTGTGAGTCGGGCACGCGCTGATTCGATCCGAAATCTGATTCCAACCAGAATGTAAGGATCTAACCTGCTGTGGTGCGGTGACGGGACCCTCGGTGCGCGATGCCGAGTCGCGCCCCCCGCGGGGCCTGGGATACCGGCCCTTCTGCTGGAGTTTCTTGCGGCGCTTCTTCTCCGCAATGATGGTCTTGTCCAAAGCGCTAGTAGATTCACTTCTTATTACCGACGGTAAAAGAGCCCGTAATTATGTGACCTTACGAATATATAAATAAATATATATATTGATTTTGAATTTGATGCGTCGCCTTATGTATTTATGCATTTGTACGTACCACACCAGTTTGACGTCATAGTCGGGTATAAGTTTAATAACAGTAGATATTGCCCTGGCCCCCTTGGTTTTCAGTTCCATGAGGGTTCCGTACATTTGGCCGATGTTGAAGGAAATGTCAGACCGGTATCTAGAAAATGTTAAGTTACTTTTTCACTTCTTATCTTCTATTTAAAAGTACAGTCTGCAAATATTATTGCTCTGTAAAAGGTGAAACATTTACATTCGTACATAGTTGTAGTAGCAGTGACGCATCGTATCCGGACCTTTTTATCGCATTTTGACGCTCTCTGTCACATGAAGATGTCTCAATGACGGATAAGGACAAAGCATATTTCGAACACACTTTTTGACGCCATTTGCAACGTCAAAAGATGGCGGATGTGTAATTTGTTTTAGTTTTTATTTTTGTGTATTTAGGTGTACAAAGTTCTTTTCTGTTAGTGATTTGTACTTTAATACCTTTGTGTTGCACAGTGATAAAAGACTTGGACTTATTTCGTGTATCTGCCACCTTACCTCTCGTTTCAAGTGGACTCGCAGTGGTACAGAGGTTAAAACTATCTTGGCCTCTGTCCTACATATCACCGTACAACGTTGCCACCAATCTTCCTAGAGATTGGATTGTGTTTTATTGCTATATTGATTTATACTTATATATACTTGACATTTCATTGTGGAAACGCCATATTCCCGCGGAAGTAGCTGTTCAAGTCGCCGCGGGGCAAAGAAAAAAAAAAGCACTAATTTTTTCATGATTTTGTCGTACATCTTTTCATGTAATTTTATTGTATCACTATGCCAAATACAGTATTATGTGGACCTATAGGGCTCTATGTCTGTATCGCGTCTCAAATTTGTATAAAGTACCGTCACTGGTCGTACGTTCGTAAGTGACGGATGCCTTATCCAAACTTTGTCACGCGATAAACGCAGTCATGTTTCGTTATACCACGTGTTTGAGCTAATCTACAGACAGCCGGACGTTGCGATTCCTAGTTTTACTTCGGAACCCTAAAAAGATAAAAGAAATATAAAAAAATACAAAAAAAATTATATAAACAAAATGCTGATTAAAGTAAACTTACAGCACTTCCATCAAGTAGTTCTACTCAGACTTGCACCATTGTCCAACGGACAGGGTCGAGGTAAGGCTATTGTGATCAAAGTCAACTGGTCAAGACACACATGTGCATGCACAAGCCGTACCTGGCCCGGAGGGTGTTGGTCCTCTGCAGCATGAGCCGGGTGTTGTAGATCGACTGCTGCATCAGCGACAGCAGCGTCTTTATCATGTGGAGCTGAAACAAGACACTCCAAAACATTCCTGGCGAAAGAACCGATAGTGAACAATTATAATCAAAGAAAAAAAACTTTAAATTCATAATTAAAGTAATTAATTAAATAAATAGCTATTTATTTATTTTATTAATTAATAATAGATACGTATTATTTTTTAGATTACGTATCTCAATGAAGACCAATTTTAACGTGACAAAAGAAAGGTACCTATAGGTACTTATAAGTAACTTATGCCGTATGGCATTTTGATGGAATAACAAAAATTTTTTTTTGTTCTTTTAGTAACGGCGACGGAACCCAAAACTGACTGAGCATGGTTCGTCATAGTTGCCAGGTTTTTTTTTAAATAGTATATATTATGTAAAATATCGGTTTTTATTTTGATTCGTTTAAAGATTTAGGCGATCGTGTATGAAAAAAAAGTGTAGTTTTCGCTAAAGTGGCGATCCACCGTTTAGCCGAAACTACTAATATTAAAAACTCGCTTTCAAAAATGCAAAAAATAACTTTTGGTTTAAAATATTTTAAGACAACGACTTCAATTGGACTAACCTACCTACCATTTTATAAGAAGTTATTTTGTGCATTTTTGAATGTGGGTTTTTGTTTTATTAATAATTTATTTTATACTTTTTAATGATCATATTTATGCCGTAATGTAAAACCAAATGCCAAATGTCTTTCCAGCGTCTGGTTGAATCTCTCGACCATTCCGTCCGATTGTGGGTGATATGGCGTAGTTCTGGTCTTATGAAGTCGTCTCAATGCAAACCTGCTGGTTCCAGGACAGCTGGTACAGAGGCAGTGGCAAGCGAACGACGGATTAGGTCATTAATTGTGCCGTGGCGATACAAACGGCCGGCACTTTTAAAGCATGAAAGGCCATGTCGCCCAACTCACTCACTTCCTTCCCGCACGTGCAAGTGTGACGTCCCCAGATTCTAGCTCCAAGCCGCAAGCTTATTGCTATCCGCAAGCAGCTTGGGTCCAAGGCTGTGCCTGTATTGAGGGTAGAAAAAGCGTGGAGCTAGTGACCTAATTCGCCTGCTGACACAGCGAGGAGACGGGCTCGATCTAAATCGTCCAGACCATTTTGTATGAGAGATGCATGAATTGATATGAGGATTGGATTATTTTTACATATTTTTGCGGAGAGCTTCTTAATTTAAAGCATGCGAGACGGTTTTGTGTCGTTTTGTTCTTTTATTTGTTTTAAATTATGTACGTATTTATTAAAACTTACATTTTTGGAATTAACAAAATAAAATGAGTAAAGCCGACAAAAAAAGAAAGTACCTTAAATTTGGATTGTTTAATGCCGGGTCCCTTGGTACTGGTCACGATGAATTTTTAAATGCAATGAATAGTCATTCTGTAGATGACATGGGGATCAATGAGACATGGCTTTAGGATGGTAAGGAGGAACGCGCGCCTGTGGTTCCTGGCTACAGGTTACGACATGTGCCGCGGCCTCGGGGCAAACGGAATCGCGGAGGAGGAGGAGGAGGGTTTGGGATCTATATTAAAAACGCAATCTCCCCTGCCTGCTCATTCCTTGCCTCAGCCGCCGCAGAGAAAATGTGGTTAAGTTTAAAAATTAATGCCACTAACCTCATGATTGGAACTGCTTGCCGTCCTCCGTAGCAAGATATAGAGGATTTTCTTGATGCTTTGTCGGACTCTATCAATCTATACTTGGTGATTTTAATATAATTTATTGAACGAATGCTTACAAAAGCATTTTTTTAATCAATTCTTGCATAGTTTAGGTTTAATTCAAGTAATCTCTGAACCTACCCATTTTTCGGACAGTGGTAGTAACGGATATTGTTTGCACAGATGTTCACGTGAGGCGTGTTTCAGTAGGATTTATACCAGATTTGGGGAGACATGTCTTTGTTACTTTAGAATGTTTCTTTAGATTAATTAAGCCACCCGTTCGACGTATCACTTTCAGACCCTAAAGGGATGTGTTGTTGGATCAATTTATTAAGAACCTAAATGGTATTGACTGAAATCGCATAAAATAATAATAATTATGATATGGTTTCAACGTTCAATGATTATTATTTTTTTGCGACTCTTCGACATGCTCGCTCCCGAGAGAACTACTCGTGTCAGAGAAAATAGCTAACCTTGGGTTACTGATAATGTTCAGTTTATGACAAAACTCAGAAATATGCACCAAAGGTATGCACCAAATCCGAAATTCGCAAGAAATACTACAAGGATTTAAACTACGTCGTAAGTGCAGCTTTATACGAGTATAATGAAAAACGTGCATTTTTGAATCAGATATTAATAGTAACAAAAATAACCCCAAACGACTATGGAAACATCTCAAAGTTTTAGTTCTTCGTAAACATATTGATGCTGATTTACCAGAACAATTCGATGACCTGGTGATAAACAAATCGTTCTTAGACGTGGCTGGCTCTAAACCTGTAAGTATAATCTCTACTTTGTCTTATTATGAGTTCCATAGATACGATGATTATCTAATCTTTGAGCATGGTCAAGGCGGACACAGTGTATACAATTATAAAGTCTCCTGATTCTATCGCACAGGGTGTTGAAAATATTTATTAAAAAAATATCCTTTTGACTCTTCCGCAAGGTTTGGATATAATTACTTCATAAACACATTCATTAAAGCTTCAATCTTTGCTGAATTATGGAACATAGCCCTAGTAAAACCTATCCCTAAAAACCCTAATCCCAAAACCTTTAAAGAACTGCGTCCCATTACTATATTGACTTGCATGTCAAAAGTACTCGAAAAGGTTGACAGCTCACAAGCTACCTCGAGGGCAATAATATTTTGCCGTCGGTTCAGTCTGGATTTTGGAAAGGTCGTGGTACAACTGCTGCAGTACTTGATGCCATGGACAACATACTTGGCCCTCAAGATAACGAAGTATATGGTAATGGGTTCAAACAAGCAAATTCAAACAATAGTTAAATTATCACCCCATATTGCATTTGCAGGGGAGTATGTAGCTCCTATCACTGAAGCTCGTAACTTGGGTTTGTTGTTGGAACTTGGATTGTAGCTTACAGTTTGAAAGTCATGTATGTAATTGAATCGGTTAATTGTTTTTATCGATTAATAGTTCTGTACCGTATTCGTGACCATCTTTTCCGTGAACATGCGCATTTTGTTATGCGAGTTGCTGGTCTTTTTCTATTGTGAGACTTTGTGCAGTTCCTATCTGCTGGGTAGGCCCAAGTGCAGAATACGTCTGTTCGCTTTTGTTTTCATATTCCTCCTCGAGCTCTCGTTATACCGTTTCTTAATAATGGAAATCTGCTAAAGAGGTCAACCAGAAGAGAGTTTCATTTGGCAACAACGCTCCTTTTTGGAATTGTTAACACAAAAACGACGAAATATCTCTTTGCCCGACTAAACTGGAGATGGAAGCGGAATGAAGGCGGGCATAGAATACGCAGCTCTCCTTTACCGGTGCCCTATCATAGAACTGCTGCTTTCCGCGGTGGCTTCTCCTACGCTGCTATAAAGTGCTGGAATAAAATTCCGCCATATTGAACATACTTCGATCACGATTGAAAGCTTATTTCTTAGCAGCGCAGCGGGCGACTAGCTGCTAAATCTAGGTCTAAGGTATTTTTAGGATTACAATCAACTGTTTTTATTCGTTTATTTTTTCTCTTAATTGTCTACCAATGTTATGTTTAATGCCATCCAGTCAGCTTAATGCCTAATTAACTTACAATTAAGGTCGCAATTGAAAACCAGCGCTGTGGCCCCGTTGCAGCACGCGCTGCAACCATTGTAACGGCGCAAAACCACTCTGTTATAACTTTTGTTCACGTTTGTGGGCTTGTTTGTTGGAATATTTCTCCACATTTTGTAAATGATTTTTTTTTGTTGTTTTTCTGTGCGCTTAGTAAACTTATTTTCACTACATTACATTGACTTTTGACTGAAATGGGTTTGTTTAATTTTTATATGTACAATTACTGCCAAAAAAAACTTTGAATTGTTTTGTATTATTTAAGAAATGTAATTAACTATTAACTCAATTTTTAGAATAATTCCAAATATTTAATATTGATGAATTAGGGGTAATTCAAATGTAATTTACCCTAACACGGCATCACCAACCTACTAAATGATGGTGTTGATGTTTGACAATCAAAATTAGCGAACCGGAATGCCATTAACACCTGAAATATTTCCCTAGTCTTTAGGTTCCGGTTTACGCAAGAAACGCTACGTTACAACATTAACTTACCTTGAATAAAATATGCCGTAATGAAAACATTACACGCTTTTTATCCGGCAGTCGTGTTAAAAATACTAATAATCTGGAAAATATCATGGATGTACCCGAAGGTTAACTACTATAAAAGTATTTTGGATAGATCCTTACGTTGAAGCTTTCGAACGCGGACTTCAAACTATAGAAGCGCCGGCTGCTGTTCTGCGGCTGGACCTGCGGTTCCAGCGCCTGCGAGCGCTCCATGCAGCGGCGCGCCAGCTTCGCGTACAGCTTGACGTTGTCCGCGTCCAGCACCGAGTACTCCAGGGTCTGTAGCCGCGCCAGCGAGGCGTTGTCCAGGTCCGACACATCCCCATACAGCTCCAGGAACGACTGATCGTCCGTCTTGTTCGGGAACATGACTCTTTTCATAAGGCCCTCAATGTACTCCGCGTGCGGAACGGGAATTCCTTTCCCCATATGGATAGGTTCGACATATTTTTTAGCTGAGGCTAGACCTGAAATGAGTACATTTTTTTATTTTTTTATTTATCTATTTGGGAAACAAACAGCAATGCATAGCCACATTAAGAAACAATCTTTAAAAAGTACCTCAGCTTAAACAGTTTCCACTTACAATCTAAATTACATTTCTGTTACTGTATATGAAAAGTTTAAAAGTTAGAGGTTACGACGATTCTTTATTGTTTTGCGAGCAAGGAGCAGCGGCAGCGGGGCTCCTTCTCTCCCCACTTAAACTAATTTTACAAAGTATCGAAAATAAATAGTTTTTATTTTACAATGACTACAAAAGTTAAATAAACATTATAAATATACAGGGTCATTGGTAAGTCGACCTATTTCCGTTAGGAGGTGATAGGGGTGACTATTTGCGATAATGGAAAAGAATGAAAAAAAGCCGATGTCAGGTCTTGAATGTCCAGATACACAAAAGGTATCGTATGCGAAGGTGAGTTCGAAAGGCGTACCCGCGATAGCCGCGAAAGTGAGCTTCAAAAATCTACCCGCGACAGCCGCAACTTCGTCAACACAACCGGATGGGGCCACGAAACTAGGGAGTTTACCGCTTAGCGAGAAACGATCAGCAGGCGCAGCGGTCCGGGAAGATAAATTTAAGACTAAGGAGACTGCAGCTATTAATGAAAATAAAGAAGGTGATAGAGACTGGACAGAGGTGAACAAAAAAAGGAGAAGTAAATTTCCGAATAACCAAGTGCATAAAGGCGGAAAGGTTGGCTCATCTGAAATTCAGGGCGCGGAACGGAAAAAGTCTTTGCATGTGTGGCGGTTGAAAAAAGAAACTACAGCTGACAATCTAGAAGCGTATGTTAAGGGTATATGCGGGACAGAATATGTAGGAAAAGTGGAGAAAATACTGCATAAAACAGAACGAGACTATGCATCTTTTATTATAAGTGTTCCAGAAAGTTGTTATGATCAACTGTGTGAGCCGAGCGTTTGGCCGGTTAACGTGGAGTTCTGTGAGTGGGTGTGGTTTCGCAAACCCAGGGACTCTAAATACCCCTCCCACTAAATCGGTGGACGTGTATTACCAGAACGTAAGAGGACTTCGGACAAAGTTAGAAGAATTTAATGCAGCACTGGCATCCTCAAGTGCAGATTTATTTGCAATAACTGAAACTGGATGCAATCAGTCCATTCATGACGCTGAAATAATTCCGCCTGGGTGTAAAATTATCCGATGTGATCGAGCGGACGGACGGAAGCAAGGCGGCGTATTTCTTGTGGCCACACCGCGCATTGAGCTGCGGAGCGTGCGTTTGCCGGGGGACGTCATCGTTAACGATAAGGTGTTCGAACTGGTTTGTGCGAATGTGTATAGGCGCGATAGATTATTATTTTTGTGTTGCGTTGTTTACATCCCGCCGAATAGTAAGGAAAGCGATTATATGTTTTTATTTAGAATTATAGAACAGTTATCTGTTATACATAGTCGATTAGTGGTAATAGGCGACTTTAACTTGTATTCGTGTTCTTCACATGTTAGTGACTAGTTTGAATATTTTCAGACATATTGTGGATTCATTCAGAGAAACGGAATACCAAATTGTAATAATCGTCAATTAGACCTAGTATTAACATCTTTGGGGGACGCCGTCACAGTGCGCGCTGCAGCGGAGACTATGGTTCCGGTTGACGCGTATCACCCGCCGCTCGAGGTGCGGGTCTCGTGGTCGGGCGCCGCGGGGTGTAGGGGCGGGCTCGAGGTAGGTTCCGATGCCGATACCAATGAGCAGCAATCTTATCGGGAGTGGAACTTTGGGAAGGCTGACTATCTACGGTTATACACATTGATAGCCTCTATTGACTGGACGCCGTTGTATAGTTTAAATGATGCGGACGAAGGTTTGCGTTATTTCTACTCAAATATCAATGACGTAATTGCCAAATGTGTGCCGCCTAAGTCGCGTAAGCGTATTTCATCGCGGCACAGTTATCCTGAATGGTACAATGCGGATTTAATTCGCGAAATAAAGTGTAAGGCTGCTCTTCATAAGAGATATAAGGCTAACGACTCCCGAGAAAATTATTTAGCTTTCGCGAGGTGTAGGGCACAGGTTAAAAATATGATTCGAAATGCCTACGCACAGTATCAGCACCGTGTTCAAACACATTTAAAAAACGACCCCAAAGCTTTTTGGAACTATGTGAAGTCAAAAATGAAACGTGGAAATACGCAAAAAATATCTAAAAATGGTGTAGTTCTAGATGGAAAAAAGGGTGTGAAAGAATTCGCCGACTTCTTTCAAACGGTGTATAGCACCGCCCCAGCTAAACTAAATGTAAGCGCGGCAGTGGCGGAGGCAGAATGTGGGTTCAACTCAGCGCGAATACATCTGAAGAGGCTTCATCTGGCTGATGTCATGCGATCACTTTCAAAACTCAAACCGAAGCGGTCCGCCGGACCAGACGGCATTCCCGCTTTGGTATTTAGAGACTGTCGATCTGTGTTGGGTGAGCCGCTGCTGCACCTTTACAACGTGTGTTTGGAGAAAGAAATTTTTCCTGACATATGGAAGATAACCCGAGTAGTTCCAGTTCCTAAAGGAGGGGGAGGAGGAGAGGGGGTTGAGGGATACAGGCCGGTTGCAGTATTGTCTACCCCAGCTAAAGTATTCGAGTCAGCGTTGCAAAAAAATATTTATAACCAAGTAAGGAGTCAGTTGTCTGATGCGCAACACGGGTTTCGACCGGGTTGTAGTACAGCTACTAATTTACTTAGTTACGTGACCCAAATTATACCAGAAGTGGACAGCGGGGGCCAGGTTGACGCTGCATACTTCGATTTTCGTAAAGCGTTTGATGTTGTTGACAATGACATCCTGCTAAGAAAACTAGCCGGAGTCGGTTTTACCCCTCACTTATTAAAGTTTTTTGCGAGTTATATGAGTGATAGACGACAATACGTGGAGTACGCGGGTTACAGGTCGGAGCCATATGTTGTGAGGTCTGGAGTAAGTCAAGGGAGTAACCTTGGCCCTTTGGGTTTTATAATCATGGTTAATGACTTGCCTCAAATTGTCAAAAACTCGGGCTGTTTACTGTTTGCCGACGACTTGAAAATATTTTTACCTATTAAAAGCATTACCGACTGCAAAAAGTTTCAAAGCGATATAGACCGCGTGGTATCATGGAGTGAAACGAATAGGTTGTATTTTAATATCTCTAAGTGCGTGCATATTACTTTTAGTCGAGCACGCAACCCCGTCCTTCGTGATTACCAAATTAATAATCAGAAATTAACAAGAGTGACGGAAGTTAAGGATTTAGGAGTTAAATTTACATTTGATTTGAGGTTTCGGGACCATATCGTCGGTATGTGTAAAAAAGCCTATAGAATGCTCGGATTTGTACTTCGTCGTTCTCATGGTTTTACAAATCTGGGCGCGATTATAGCCTTGTACAATGCACTCGTCCGCAGTAGCCTCGAATGCAACGCGGTGGTCTGGGCTCCGCATGAAACCAAGTATGTTTTAATGGTGGATCGTATTCAGAACAAGTTCGTCAGGTTCCTGTATTTAAGGAAGTATGGAGTGTATCCTTTTTACCCTCTAATGTATCCAAATTTATTTGTGCTGGGTATGGTTGGGTACAACGAGCTACGGGTGCGCAGAGAGCTGTGCTTAACAACATACGTGTTTAAATTAATAGTGGGCAAAATATGCAACAGTCAGGTGTTGAGTTGCTTGGGGGTGTGTGTCCCCGATGGGTACGTGTGGCGCCGGCGGCGGCCGCGGCTGCTGGTCGAGCCGCGCGGGCGCACCAACCTGCTCGGTATGGCTCCGCTGACGCGAGCTGTGCGAACCCTCAACCAAATTGCGGAGAACATTGATTTGTTTTCATGTTCTCTGAATGAATTCACAAAGGCGGCATTGTTTATATTATGTTATAGGTGTAAGGATAGAGATTAGTTGATATATACTGTACCAAAAAGTAGCTACACTATTGTCTTAGGGCAAGCCCTGTAAAAATAGTTGTAAGTGTGGAATAAATAAATAAATAAATAAAAAATTTTGACCCCCATATGCATTATGCAAAAGTGAACCATTTTTGAGTTATCGCAATTTTTAGTTTTTTTTTTAAATAGTCGGAAATTCAACTTGAAAAATTTATTACAAAAAAAGTATAAATTTAAATCTTTTTTTTTCTTCTGATTTACAAAAACGATTAAACACTGGTTATTTCTCAATATTAAAACAATAATTATCGGTCCAAATTTAAAAAAGCGAGACGGAAAACGAAATTTTTTCAATATTTTTTGCGATCGCTTTCTACTAAAATGCCTTAAAAACAAAAAAAAAACGTTATGAAACTTGGCTTGCAGATTATTTTAAAAACTTAACTGTTTTTAGCTCTCCAAAAATGCACAACAAGTAGGAAATTATTTAAAAAAAAACTGAAAAAAAAATCATCACAATGGAAGCGGGCGGAAACTAAAGTCACAAATGCCACTTCAAAAATAAAAATTAAAAAACATACCAAATTTAAATCAACTTTTTTTATTTGCTTTTGTACAAGATGAATTTGTTGTTCTTATGCAATATTAAAAAAAATATTATCTGTACACGTTTGAGAATGCGAGGCCGAAAACTAAAAAATATATGTTTTTTTATCTAACTCCAACATAAATTATACGAAAACAGAAAAAAATACCAATACATTTGGCTTGCAGATTACACATAAAACATTGACGTTTTTCCAGCTTTCTAACGAGCTATTAAAACTAACTGTTATACTCGTAAACACAAATAACAACATTAACTTATGGAAAAAGTAAGCGATTTTTAGTTTTTTTTTAAATTAGACTAATTTCAGTCAGCCAAATGTATTGGTAATTTTTTCTGTTTTCGTGTAATTTATGTTGTAGTTTGATAAAATAACATGTATTTTTTAGTTTTCGGCCTCGCATTCTCAAACGTGTACAGATAATATTTTTTTTAATATTGCATAAGAACAACAAATTTATCTTGTACAAAAGCAAATAAAAAAAGTTGATTTAAATTTGGTATGTTTTTTATTTTTGAAGTGGCATTTGTGACTTTAGTTTCCGCCCGCTTCCATTGTGATGATTTTTTTTTCAGTTTTTTTTCAAATAATTTCCTACTTGTTGTGCATTTTTGGAGAGCTAAAAACAGTTAAGTTTTTAAAATAATCTGCAAGCCAAGTTTCATAACGTTTTTTTTTTGTTTTTAAGACATTTTAGTGGAAAGCGATCGCAAAAAATATTGAAAAAATTTCGTTTTCCGTCTCGCTTTTTTAAATTTGGACCGATAATTATTGTTTTAATATTGAGAAATAACCAGTGTTTAATCGTTTTTGTAAATCAGAAGAAAAAAAAAAAGATTTAAATTTATCCTTTTTTTGTAATAAATTTTTCAAGTTGAATTTCCGACTATTTAAAAAAAAAACTAAAAATCGCGATAACTCAAAAATGGTTCACTTTTGCATAATGCATATGGGGGGTCAAAATTATCGCAAATAGTCACCCTATCACCTCCTAACGGGAATAGGTCGACTTACCAATAACCCTATATAAGTAGGTTAATACGTACACATGAAATAGCACGCCGATAATAATAATTTCATTTTTTCCATTTCAATGAGGGAGAGGTGTCTTCAACATGCTCTCCCGTTGGTCCAACTAGACTGTTCAAGACCTACCTAAATATAAAGATTTCATTAAAATTTTACTATAATCGTGAGATTTTATAACTATAAGGCTTTTAATTGCAGTGTTCGCACTGTAATATCAATTACGGTTTTATAATTACCTACCTAATTTATTTTCACCGTTAAATATGATAGGTGTTGTATGTGTAGGTATAACGTATGTCGGTACGATGACTCAGGCTATGTACCTATCTCTAAGGCATAGAAAATGTCATTAAAATCAGCTTAGTAGTTTTAGTGGTTTAGCTGTGGAACCTTACAAAAAAACCCGGTCAAGTGCGGGTTGGACCCGCGAACCGAGGGTTCCGTATTTAATATTAATGTGATTGGGAAAGGCAAAATAAAATACTCATTTTGTTATGAAATTCAATTTTCTACGTAATTAAGGTCCATTTTGACTATCCTAAATACTTAATAGTATTTTAAAGATTTTCGATATTTTTTCAAAACTGCGATATTTAACATCATTTTATTTTTCGCGTGAAATATAAACAAACTTTGAATCAGGATTTTTTTCAGAATTTTAGGTCCATTTAACAACGGAGGAAAGGGGGGAACTGTAATTTATTTGTACATTTTGGCTATAAATCGAAGCACGTCACGGAAAATAAAATAAATGTTTGGAAATTTGCAGAGTGAGCCCTTTTATATGACATTCCGTTTGCTGGACAGTAATGGAGACTTAGTGTTCTCTTTTGCGTTTTCCAGCCATATATTATCTTAAATACGGATACAAGCGCGAGCGGCGCGCGAGTCCGACTCCCACGTGACCGTTCTTTTACCATGTTGTTACAGAACCCTAAAACAGAGTAACTTTCGCATTTATTTATTATAAATGCGGCAGTACTACAGTATAGCAAAGGTATGTATTTAAAATTGTAGGTATGATAAGTCAGTAAGGTAACCGAACACTTTTATGAGTACATGATACAACCAGCATCGAGGTGCAACTTGCAACCCGCATCCAGCGCAGCGCCGCAACGAGGCGCCCCGCGATGCACCCGACGTTGACGTATACGGTGCACTCTGCACTCCGTGCGTAATGCAACTTACATCATTCCTCCCTGTTGCTTTATTACATTCTTAAGGTTCGTAAGCTCAGCGGTTTCTGCAGTGAATTATAGGAATGAGAAGTGTCGTAAAATGGAACGTCCAATGTTATTCTGCAGATAATGCTCCGGCTTCGCCTGAAGAACGGTTATGGAATCTACTTAGTAATATTGCTTTTGACATATATAGGTACTCTTATTTAGGTACTTGACAGAAATAGCAGTATGGCATAAAACAATACGAGAACACGTCAAAGGCGACGATAAGGTTTTAACGAGAGATACAGCCTCAGATATGCTACAGTAACGTGCGTGCATAATCATCAAAGATTAGGTAAGAACGGCGCACATTCGTATCTACCAGTAGTAGCTCCAGCACGAACCTGCCAATCGGCCTTACTATTCGAAAGCGTGTAGCTACTTACTAAGTTATTACGAACTATCAGTAGCATGAATTGGGATAGACCAATAAAAATAACTCACGGTTTTTACATTCTAATTCGAAAGAATAGGTCATTTTAAGAGACCAATTTCATTAATTTTGTATTTGACCCGTTTTATTTTAATATCTTTTTTTATTTAGCACACATTTTATGGACGATATTTATATATTAGCATTTTCTAATAAATTACAACAATTAAATGATATGTAATCATAAAAAGCGATTGTAATAGTGTTTTAAAACATACAATTTCAAGCCGAAAACGAAAGTCAAACTAAAGTTAAATATAATTTTGACGAAATATCCGAAATAAATTAATATTATGAAAACTTAATAATGCAGAACGGCTCTAAAACCCTATCCCTCGAAATAGTTTTCGAATTAGAGTAATTGTAAAAATATGAACAATCCCGATTGCTGAAACACGCTTACGTATAAATTATTTCACGTATACATACTTCAGCTTTACTGCTCGCTGAGCTACCACTGTCAACGACAATGTCGACGTGCTAGCAAGTTTTAATACTACTTAGTGAAGGGAGCGGCATAGATATCATGATGGCCCAGTGCCCTGTGCTACGTGAGAGTAAGTGAAACCAGTAGAACTCGCTCTCAGGATCACGTTAAAACCAGACACGCCGTTATAATAAATACAGACACGGGAGCGCTGTTTCAAACACTATACGTATTTTAACGTTAACGTTATTTACTCGAATAGAAGGAAGCAGTTCGTGCTCCGGGAGCGCTGCACAAAAATAAACAGGAAAAAGAAGAAGTGCCGGTAGAAACTTAAAAAGTCAGGTTGAAGCTGTTTGCAGTTTCATGCATCCATTACTGTATAATAGGGGTATTTATTTTCTAGGATAAATTGACAGTTTAATGCACAACGCTTTTCAACTACCTCTATTTTAAAAAATATGCGTCGCTCGCTGGTCGATATAATAACTAAAGAAGTGACACAACACCGTTTCACACAAATTGACATGGAAAAGAGAAAACCACAGCTCCATGCATTGCCTCAATCTAGGGATGTCATCTCTTCTAGTATTGTCTTCAGACAAAGTTATCTAACGTCACGGACATTACAATAAATCTAGATGTGTTTGAAAACCCCTATATAGCCGCCAAGTTTACTAACAACTCCAAAAATACGTGCATAGGTATATTTTAAAACTGCACGGCTCACCTAAATACACCAACAAACAGTACAACTCCGTCTTTTATTTTAGAAAAATATTATTAATAAAGGGCTCACTAAATAATCGCAGTAGGTACCTAACTACCTTGCCGGTGCGTAGCCTGTCTTGCTGAGTTCGAAAACAAAAGAAATTGTAACAGCTTATTTAGATAAGACTGTCGATATATTGGCATCCCCTTCTAGAGCTAACAACTTTCAAACGGCCCAACCGATCGTCATTAACCCTAGCTAAGCATGCCGATTAAACTAAACTAGCGTTCTATTTCAAAAGAACCGCGTGCGAATAAGACACACACACAAACACATGACACGGACTGATAACATATGTAAAACTAATTAAACAGAAGGCTCTTTTCGCCGGGGGTACAATAATACTGCTACTGCCGTCCTCACATCCGTGACTTATGGACATATTTATGCACTCTTAGGTCTTAGGTGAGTTGATACTGTCAACTCAAAAAACTTACCATTTTTCTTTCAAGACATTGTATTAAAGTTGATTTTAGAATACAGTTGTATATTGATCTAACTTTAACCTGACCGCATAGTGTTCGTAAAAGCTACAATATTTCCGCACCGATGGCAGGCTGTAAGTCATTTGTGCTGTAGTTTTTAATCCATTCGTCCGGCTGCGGTCCGGCGCCGGCCCGCCGCCCGGCAGGCCGCATTGTTCGGAACTTGTTGCTTTGGACCGAGGAGCCCGCTTCGCCGAAGATAAAACTCAAATAGTATTAAAACTCTTCGCTGTATTGCTTTTATTAAGCGTTCGTAAAACCGGACAAGAGCATATCTGACTAAATATTTTTTTGACGGCACAGTAGTGTCGAAACTTACCTGACTAATAAGAGCCGTATTAATAAACTCATCTTGACCGAGATATCTGTCACAAGGTACGTCAAAGTGAACGTCAGTCACAGTTAACTGTCATATTTGACGCATCTTGAGACGGGCGTTACAGTCGAGACCAGTTTATTAATACGGGCCTAAGTACCAATTTCATCAAACGATGTTAAATATTAATCATTGTCAATCGTCCGTTAGTTCATTCAACGCATGAGGAGTGTTAGGATTGCAAATTTGAGACTGTAGTCTTGAGATTTCAAATGTATTTAGGTGTCAGATCCCACGTACCATCAGGTGGCCTGAGTGTTCGCGTGCCTTCTTATTGCGATAAAAAAAAACATTTTGACAGCTATTAAAACTCTAATCGTCTGTTAAGTTGTTACTGGACTTAAACAAGTGTACCTAAGAGGCCATTTGCAACGTCAAAAGATGGCTGATGTGTAATTTGTTTTGGATTTTATTTTTGTATATTTAGGTGTTCAAAGTTCTTTTTTGTTAGTGATTTGTACTTTTAATGCATCGAAATATAATAAGTATAGAAGGATAACTGTCACTCAAAAAGTGTTCCACATACTTAGTGCTAAAATGGGCGGAGCTAATACTTGGTGCTCAACCGGCTTCCAGTAGGCTTTGAGTTATTGTGTCAAATGGTTGTCCTTATAGTTTTGTAAAATAATTATAAATAACTGATAAATAAGATAAACTATAGCAACAACGATGCCGACGTGCATCGTAAATTGGTGTAGGAGTCGCACGGACCCTAAAAAGGATGTAATTTCATTCCATTAATAAGTAATTACAATTAAATAATTTCCTTACAAAATGGACATGGCCGATGTTATGCAATATAAGTTCTGAAATAATTATAATATTAAAGATTAATGATTTTTTTTAGTTTTCCTAGAAATGAAGAAAAACGTTTTGCCTGCAGTTTGTTTAGAAAAACGCGATGAAACGTGGCTTCCCAGCAAACATTGTAGGATATGCAGTATCCATTTTGAAGAAACTGACCTTTTAGTTTCAAAAACTGGGAGACATTTTTTGAAATGCTCAGCGGTTCCAAATTGCACAGTACCGTACAGTAACTCCCTACTGCAACGCAGACTAATCAGCACCGTAACGGCATCGCCTCGCCTTGTATGAATGCGACAACCCTTAGTAGGTAATACTTAGGTACTGCAACTTGTTTTATTTAAATTAGGTACGATCAAATACCGCCATGCCTCATCTTAAAAAATCTTGATTTACCTATTATAATAATGTACTATTATATTATATCCGCATATAATATCGTTATTTATTGCCTACTATTTATTATATTTTTAAGAATAAATATTTACTAAAACATTATTTATTGCTGTATAAATAAAGTATACACCTTACCTTTTTTAAATTACGGATCACTTCTGCATTAAACCATCCAAGTTCAGCAAAATGTCAGATGTGTCATTTTATAGCGTGTTTGAGTAGCCATAACGAGAAAAAATATAGACCAATCAAATGTCTTGTCATAGCAGTTTAACTAATCAAAGTTTTCTTATGGGTGAAAATATATACAACCTCTACACTAATGGCGTCTACTCAAACGTTTCAAGCGTAGAGGAAATGGGACGTATTTCAACGTCAAGTTTGTTCGGTGTTACTCTTCCATACTTATTATATTTCGATGTTTTAATGCCTTTGTGTTGCACAGTGATAGAAGACTTGGACTTATTTCGTGTATCTGGCATCTTACTTCTCGTTTCAAGTGGACTCGCAGTGGTACAGAGGTTAAAACTATCTTGGCCTCTGTCCTACATATCACCGTACAACGTTGCCACCAATCTTCCTAGAGAAGATTGGATTGTGTTTTATTACTATATTGATTTATACTTATATATACTTGACACTGGCGAAATCATTTCATAGTGGAAACGCCATATTCCCGCGGTAGTAGCTGTTCAAGTCGCCGCGGCGGGGCAAAGGAAAAAAAAAATAGGGTACCTAACAGAAAACTCGGATATGTAGACGGACACAAAGCGACGGCGGGTCGTTAACTATGTTCGGGTTGACAACGAAGAGGTATTTCCGAAGATGACAACTCGACAGATCGATGACTTGCTCCGAAAGACCCCTATTCCTCATAAGATATTTAATAGATAAGAAATGCATCGTTCACAAAAGCATAGGTTGAAATGGGAAAATAAACTCAAGCGAATACAACGAATATATATAGAGACACTTTATTGTATTGGTTTCAGCAAAGAATTGCTCCAGTTTCCGTGTTCCTCGTCGAGTGGCGTTTTAGGTCACAGGGGTTGACTCCGAAACACCATTCGAGACTTCGTGAGTTCTCTCTCTTTATCCTTAAGTGCTCGCTCATTCGTGGAAGAGGGACGATACGATGCACAAGAAGTAAGGGTAGCCCCTTGCGTGCTATCCTTATACAACGGCGGGTATTGTCTTTTTATATCTTAATAAAGCCTATAGAAACGTAAACGCTTTGACTAGCCAGCGGACACGTCAGGACCAATTTAAACAGACTTCATAACAAGGAGGAGGTTATCTATTTGACTATTTGACCCATCTGTACCTGTAGTTACAACAACTTGCTTTCAAACTGAACCTAAAACTGAGGCTTGAAATACTACTTATATCGAAGTTGTAGACAGTAATACAGGTTTATATTCAAATATACGTCATTCAGTTTATATTCGACGAAGGTCTGCCGAATAAAACTGGGCTTATACAAAGAGGCCAGTAGTTTTTACCCACCTGGCGAAGGAGGAATGATTTTCAAGGTATCAAATACTTAGCTCGGCAATCGGAGCTGTGAATTACCAAACTTAAAAGCCAACGCAGTTAAAAGATACGACTGTTTATAGCGCTTATTTTGACACTCGCTCGGTAATCAATACGGTTCCCTATAGGATCGCATTTTTACGCATATCGTATCTTTACGCAAAAAATCGTTTGACCTAAAACGGTTTTTACAATAAAAATAGTTTTATTTTAATTATTATAGAAAACTAACTAACTACCCTAACCTAACCTTATCTACACAATAGACGTTTACTAAATACTGCAATAAGCCTAAAAGGGTGTTATGTGAAAAAAAATGCAAATAGTCAATACGCATAAAGAAAATTATGCGTTCCAAGGGATCCCAATCAATACCTATTGGCTAATTCCCGTTGACCTATTCATTAAATTTGACAAGAAGCACTGTGTTCTAGCACGAGTAAAGAGAATATCCGAAAGTTATGTAACTATTTTTTTTTAAAGATTACGGATTTCCTCTTCGAGCGCGAAAAATCTTTGATGGACGAACTATTTACAAACTTCCAAGTTTGAACGAAACCGTCGGTGAGCGAGTTCGACTCACACTTGGCAGGTTTTTTAATGAAATGGCAGCAAGCCAGATGAGCTCGCAGACGGACGATTGTTCAGCTACAGTGGACGGGTGAAAGTTCACACGATTGCTTTTTATTATTGTAAATATTTTTACATAACTCCGTCTATTAACGATCTGGCGGCTGTTTTTATTATAAATGGTTTTAGTGTAACTAAAGCTTCCACAATTCACGATATAAATACAAGCTGCGAGTTTCCTCCTCCCTTCCAGTTTTCTTGTAAATGTTGGCACTTAAAATACAGTTGGCAAAAGGTACATTTTTACACACCCTATTTCCCATTTTGATGAACATTTCATTCCGATGCCACCGCCAGCAGCCGGAGTCGGCCCCGGCATGAAAGTATAATGCTCCTGTACGTGTATACAGGGGCGCCGTCTCGGCTCCGCGCCCATCTCGCCGCTGTGTAAATCAGAACAACCTTGTGTAAGCACGCGACCACACGATTGCGCAATTGTTTTTAACTCCGACATAATAATAACCATGGGGGTTATAAGTATAATATACGTACGTATCTATGAATCCGTGTGTCGGTCGTCCGCAGTATCGTAGCTCCCAAACGGACGAAATGAGACGCAGTTTTTTTTATATAAAGATTTTTATATGAATATCTGTTCGGCTCTTGAAGAGATTTCAGCTCTGAAGGATGGGGCCGCCATTATAATCTCGGGGGTTTAATTATTTGAATTTATTTTGTATAGTTACATAGGTTTTAGTTTTATTACATTTGCATAGGTCTGGTTATACGCTTTTTCTATCTCCGTCAAGAACGTCCTGCGTTCAGAGCCGTCTGAAAAAAGCTGGGCTGCTTATCGTAGCTTGTTTTTTTTTCATTCTATCTGATTGATAGCTTTAGTAAATGTGTTTTATGTATTATTTAAAATATTGTATAATTGGGGTATTGGATTTTTAGGATATTTTAATGCAATGTTACGTTGCCAGGTCGGCTCTTGAATAAGTATGGCAACAAGAAAAACTAAATAGCAAGATAGTCAAACAGTGTGTCGGAGCTGCTATTCACGAGCCGCTCAGCTTGGGGTTTGTACAATAAAGGAAACTCAAGCTTTTTTAAAGATAAGTAGTTGTAATAGACTCTTTACAAGCTTTAGTTTAAAAGTAATATAAATTTGCGTGCGCGCTGCCGCGTCGGTGTTAGCGATAGATCTCTAGGAGTGGGGTCGCAGTCCCCACCGGGTCGAAAAGGCAGCCCCGCACTTCCTCAGCCTTCGGGTGGTTGCGTGGGGACTCCCGCGCTTCCTCAGGCCCCTCGTTACTGCGTGGTGACGGCGTCAACATCCTGCCCCCCTTGAAAGCTCCTGCTTTCAAGCTCTTCCATCGTGGGTAGAGGGCACACTCGGTTGAGTGCTCGCCGCACTATGCCTCTCGCCGTCGCAAAGTCTGCCACTCTGCATACGCCGTCGGCCCCGGGATAAAGGCGTTGGACCCTTCCAAGCCTCCATTTAAGTGGCGGCGTGTTTTCTTCCTTGAACACGACCAAGTCGTCAATTTTGAGCTGGTTCTGGTGTAGGCGCCATTTCGTGCGATGTTGCAACTCTGCCAGGTATTCATTGCGCCATCGTTGCCAGAAGTGCTGCCTGAGCTGCTCGATCCTTTGGTACCTGTCAGGGTTCTTAAGGGTAACAGGGGGTGACGGCAGCGATGTCAAGGGCCGCCCCACAAGAAAGTGCCCTGGAGTCAAAGGAGAGTGGTCATTTGGATCCGACGAAAGAGGAGAGAGGGGCCGGGAATTTAGGATGGCTTCAATTTGTGAGAATAAAGTGCTCAACTCCTCAAACGTCAGACTAGCATTGCCCATAATCCGCTTTAAATGGAATTTAGCGGATTTCACACCCGCTTCTGTGATTCCGTTAAAGGTAGGGGAGTATGGGGGACTAAAATTGAATTTAATGCCTTCATCGTTGGTAAAGTCATGAATATTGTTTTGGCAGGACTTTAGTACCCTACCCAACTCGTTATTTGCCCCAACAAAGTTAGTGCCATTGTCGCAGTAGATCGTATGCGGCCTGCCTCTGCGAGCAATAAAGCGACGTAGGCTTAGGATAAAAGCATTACTACTTAAGTCACTGACTGCTTCCAAGTGAATGCTTTTCGTTGAGAAGCAAACGATCACCTGCAAGTAGCACTTAGTAATGCGGTTACCCTTACCCTTTTTGCTAGATATAAGGAAAGGCCCTGCAAAATCGACGCCACATACCTGAAACGGGTAGGTAGGGGCGACTCTGTCTGCAGGCAAGTTACCCATCAGAGGCTCCATAGCCCTACCGCGAAGTCTCGTACACCTAACGCACTTACGAACGATACTACGAGCTAAGTTTCGCCCCCCAGTGGGCCAAAATTGGTCGCGCAAAGAGCTAAGGAGCAACTGAGGGCCAGTGTGCATCAGGCGCAGGTGCTCGGATTCCATTAAGAGCCGTGTAAAGTAGTGCTTGCCGTCGAGCAGGATCGGATGCTTCTTATTAAACCCACAATCAGCATTCTGAAGGCGACCGCCTACTCTGATCACACCGTTGCCGTCAATAAAAGGTGACAATTGCAAAAGGTTAGATTTAGTATTAAGTTCTTTCCCTTGTGCAAGTGTAGTTATTTCATTGGCATAAGTCTGACTTTGTGCTACTTTTACGAGGTAAGTTAATGCATTTTCTATTTCGATAGTTTGTAAATAGTCTTCTTTAGTTTTAGTTTTAGGATTTTTACAATTATTAATAAAGCGCAACATGTATGCTACAATTCGTTTTAATTTATTTACGTTAGAATAGTTTTCAAATTTAATAATAGGTGACTGTTCCACATTTATGAAGGTTGAGCAATCACTCTGACTCTTTTTTTCAGGTAAGATTGTGTTTAAAGGTCCTAAATTTTGGGGCCAGTTCCTCTCACTATCTAATAAAAATGCTGGACCATGCCACCAAAAGTTTAAATCCTGTAGTTGACCAGGTTCGACTCCCCGGGAGGCCAAGTCCGCGGGGTTTAATGAGGTTGGTACATGCCGCCAGGAGGCCCTCTCTGTGAGCTCATGAATCTCAGTCACTCGGTTACACACGAACGCCTTAAGTGTCCTAGGTTGAGTTCGAATCCAACCCAAAACTACCGTTGAGTCGGTCCAAAAAACCATCCGATGTATAGTGCAGCGCAACGCGCTCGTGACCTTGGCTGATAGACGCGCACCCAACAGCGCTCCGCACAGTTCAAGACGCGGGATAGTGGTCGGTTTAAGCGGCGCTACACGAGTCTTAGCACACAAAAGATCAATTCCTATATTATCACAGCTGTCTATAGATCGTAAAAAAACACAAGCCGCATAAGCTTCCTGTGATGCGTCTACGAAGCAATGTAGCTCAATCGAGATTGGGCTAGAACCCAGAACGTGTCTCGGTACCTTTATATTTGCCAGTGATTGCACATTCAAAATAAATTTTAACCAAATCTTTTTTATATCTTGTGGGACGTGATCGTCCCAGCTTAATTTTAAAAGCCATAATTTTTGTAATAATATTTTAAGTTTGATTGTGCATGCACTAAGCAACCCAAGCGGGTCAAATATTTTACATGTATTGGACAAGATAGTCCTTTTTGTTACGTCACTATCGTCCAAATTAGGTTTTACCGAAAATTGTAGTTTGTCGTCGTCAGGGTACCACAACAAACCCAACACACTAGATTTTTTACTTAAATCTAATGATTGCGATGACGTACGGTCATCAGAAAAAATCTGAGGACAATTAGTGCGGAATTTATGAATGGGAAAACAAGCCGACCCAAGAATATTTGTGACTGATCGATATATATGAGCGAGCTCGTCCTCTGTATCGGCACCACTCAAAAAATCATCATAATAAAAATCGTGATGAATGATCTCCGATATCACCCGGTCGTTGCATTCTTTGGCTAACTGTACCAAACATCTAGTGCTAAGAAAGGGAGCCGACGCTGTCCCGTAGGTAACGGTATTTAGTTGTAAAACATCAAGCGGTTTGTTTACGTCGTCCCTCCAAAGAATTAACTGCAGATGGCGCTGCGAACGGTCAATAATAATCTGCCGGTACATTTTTTGGATGTCACCGGACAAAACATAAGTATGTTGCCGGAACCGAATAAGAATTTTAAATAATTCATCTTGAACCACGGGCCCTATACACTGAATATCGTTGAGTGATTTCTGCGACGTCGTTTTTGCGCTGCAATCAAAAACTACCCTCAATTTCGTGGTTTCGCTACTCTCGCGACAAACAGCGTGATGTGGTGCATAGTAACCAAAGTCGGGTTTGATGACCTTGTTCAAGTGACCTAGATCTTCGTACTCGTGTATAAAATCCGAATATTGTTTTTTGAGTACTGGATTTTTATTTAATTTTAGTTCAAGACTAAGGAATCGTTTTTTAGCCATTTTAAATGAATCGCCTAATGACGTTTCCGGTGATTCACGGAATGGCATTTTAACTAAAAACCTGCCGTCCTCTAGACGTTGAGTATTTTCCATAAAGTGTTTCTCACAGATGTGATCATCTTCAGAGTAAGAAACATTGGACGATGGAAGTTCTTCAAGCTCCCAAAATCTCGTAAGATCCTTTGCTATCTGCCTTGTAAAGTTGCAGTGTAAAAAATCTTCACTACCAATATCGAAACCGCCTATAGGCCCCGCTACTAGCCAGCCTACCTTTGATCCTTGAAGTATAGGTTTATTAGTACCTAATTTTATTTTATTCGAAGTGATAATATCAAAGAAAACATCAGCACCTAGTAGCAAATCGACCTCGGAGGAACGATGGAAACCCGGGTCCGCCAGTTGAATATTATCCGGTAAGTTTAACTCTAAAACATTAAAGTTTGTATTTGGTAAGTCGCCCGTAATTTGAGGTACGACTAAGCACCTTATGTTTGTACTGTATGAACTCGTTAATGAATTTAAAGTGAGCTCACAGCGATCAGTTATTTTTACTTGTGTGTTATTTATGCCTGACACACAAATAGGGTTTTTATGAGTAGTTGAGTTAAATCCTAACTTATTTTTCATGTTTTCAGTTAAGAATGACGACTGACTCCCCGCATCAAGAAGTGCCCGGGCTATGTGAGTACAATTATTATTTATGTTAGTTATCTTTACTAAAGCCGTACAGAGCAAAACCTGATTACATAACGAGACTGCGGCGGCGGGACACGCCGACACTGCGCTTGCGACTAACGATGCGCTCGCGCTATTGATATCTTCTGACTGTGTAACTAATACTTGTACGTTTTTATGTAATAATGTATTGTGTTTCTTTTTACAGATTTGGCAGCTCCCGAGGCGACACTGATCAGCGTTATGACCCCTACGCAAGCAGTTCAGACAAAGATGTAACTTCAAGACTTCATCTGACCTACTTTCAACGTTCATGGCCTTGAACTTGAAGCACTCCGTTATCCGATGGCTATCGAGGCACACAGGACACGTAGGCGCTGTAGGCGCATTATGTTTGCGCGCGGCAGCAGCGACGAACGTCTTCGTTATTTTAGGTTGATTTATTTTATGATCAGGTTTGTCGCTCCGGCTGGCTTGCATTGTTTCGAGAATGTCTGCCCGATTTCGCAGGAATTTCATAAAGTCAGATAAAGAAGGTAAATCGGGTAAGTTACCTTTATGCTCCTCCCACTTTCTACTAGTGATTGAGTCTAGTTTGCCAGCAATCATAAAAATAATTAAGGTGTCCCATTGATCAGTTGGTTGACCTAATGTATTAAGGGCTCTCAAATTCTTTGTTACATGATCAATAAGAAAACGAACAGATCGATGGGATTCCCGCGTTAAACAATCTATATTAAATAATGCTTTCAAGTGATTATTTATAAGTATTTTTTTGTTGTCATAACGTTCGCAGAGGAGGCCCCACGCGATCTTATAATTTTGCGATGTGAACTCGATCGATTTAATCACGACAATGGCACTGGCCTCTAGCGAAGCTCGTAGATAATGAAATTTATTTATGTCGGGGACCGAATCGTTTGAATTGATTATGGATTCGAAGGTGTCACGAAATTCCAACCATTTGAGATAATTACCGTCAAATGTTGGGAGCTTAATTGTTGGTAATTTAATGTTATCCAACTGATTGCTCTCTAAATTCGATCGTGCTGTCTTGGCACACTCGGATCCAGAATCCTTACTGTTGTCGTGGGATTCGGTTATCGCCTGGGCGGCTGAGATAAGGGAAATAAATTGCGTCTCAATTAAATCGCGTTCGTCTATTTGTTCATCTACGTTAGGACTTATCATCTCAATCCGCGTTTGTACTTCGTCGAATTCAGATAATAACTTTTGCAATCTAGTAATTCGGATATCTAATTCTTTCATTTGCAGGGCATTTATATTAGCCGAATCAATTTGTTGTATTGTAGACAGATAATTTGTAAATTTTGTAAGGCGCGACCTATAAGTCCCTCTTTGTTTTATAAGCTCCTTTAACTCTTCTTGTTTACTTTCTCTGATCTCAGACGTGGGCACTGCACCCGGCAATTTATCGTCCCTTGGCATATTTAAATTTATATAAGGGAACCAAGGCACAAACTAAAGACACTTTAAGGGCAAACAAGAAATGAGATAGGTTACTTGCGATATAAGGGAACCAAGGCACAAACTAAAGACACTTTAAGGGCAAATAAGAAATAAGGTTACTTGCGTAGTCAAACCCAATGTAAAGAGGTTTGATACTAGGTCCACCAGCGCGATGGCTCGACGCTGACAACGACGGACGGCGCACTCACACACAAAAGGCTTATAACTGGATAAATGAGGGCTGAGCACTTTACACACACAACTGAAGGGATTATGTTATAGAGTTAAGGATAAAATAGGAATGGGCTACTTCTCTTGGTAACTGCAGGCCGTGCGTTGGCAGTGTTACGTAATCCGTGTGCGTGTCGAATGTTGCGCTCGGCGAGTTCAAAATGGCTGCTTATTCTGCGTAGTTTTTAACGGGTCCTGTCACGGTCGCCAATTGTCGGAGCTGCTATTCACGAGCCGCTCAGCTTGGGGTTTGTACAATAAAGGAAACTCAAGCTTTTTTAAAGATAAGTAGTTGTAATAGACTCTTTACAAGCTTTAGTTTAAAAGTAATATAAATTTGCGTGCGCGCTGCCGCGTCGGTGTTAGCGATAGATCTCTAGGAGTGGGGTCGCAGTCCCCACCGGGTCGAAAAGGCAGCCCCGCACTTCCTCAGCCTTCGGGTGGTTGCGTGGGGACTCCCGCGCTTCCTCAGGCCCCTCGTTACTGCGTGGTGACGGCGTCAACAAGTGTCTGCTTGTTACGCACGTTCAGTACCTTCAAGTATAAGCTAGACACAGATAAAAGTCACTGCGTAGATTCTAGTCTAGATAGCCAGGTGCGGGAATCCCGCTTAAGAACACTTACCGCCTTTTATTTTTTTAGGTCACCATACGCTTATTCCAATGTCTTTCTTGTCGTAACATTTTCGTCTGTACGATAGTTGGTTCCTAGGTATCTCATAGAATAAGTAAGTTTCCGACTTGACAGAACCGCGAAGGGGCCTCAGCCCGTGTGCTTCTGTCCACGAGAGAAAATACTATTTTACCGCGGATTTATTTCACATACGCGAAATGAAAATTAACAGGAGTGGAAGTCAATAATCGAAATTAGAATAAGGTAAGTTTCCATTCGTCCTCAATACTTCCCGTAAGAAGGCTGGGGTTTCATTTCCTCCAACAAATTAGATATGTATGTAGCGGCTGCTTTAATCCGCCACGATATAAGAAAAATGGCCCAATCTTGCCTCGTCTTGAACGAACTTACTTCGCCGGGCTTGTGATTGATTATCAGAAAAACTTTCCGCGATACTTAATTATAAATAAGAACAATTTATAGGATTTTGTTGCTGCGGTTGGTTCTGGTTCAGGCGAACTATTAAATATTGTATGTATGTATGTATGTATGTAAACTCTTTATTACACATAGTTTAGTTTAGTTTAGTTTAGTTTATTTATTTATCAATGTAATGTTACAATATAGATTGCATTGCATGTCAAAAAATACGAAATTACATTGATATCGTCAACAAAACATTAATACAAATTGATAAAATAATATTAAAATAATACAATAATATAAAACACTCAAATAATCAAAAACAACAATGATAAACAAGTAATAAATGGTCAGTTTCCGATGTCAATACACAAAACTAATAAAGGTCAAATATCAATAATAATTTTACAATTTAAGTTGCATATATTCGTCGACAGAGTATAATGGATTATCCAATAATAGGTTTCTCAGCTGATGTTTGAATGCTTCGTCGGATGTTACATTTTTAAGTTTAGCGGGTAGACGCTCATAGAATGTGGGACCGATGACACGCGGGTTCTTAGCCGCAAGTGCCATGCGACGGGGAACTGTTCTCAAACGCCCGGTGTGGCGGAGCTCCTTGCCAGGAATATTGACTCGTGCGAAGGATGAAATATTATTTCTGACGAACATTATTGTTTGAAATAAGTAAACCGAGTAGTGCGTCATTATGCGGTACGTTACGAAAAGGCCCCTGCAAGAGTGCCTGGGTTTCACCCCGGCTAACGTGCGTAAGGCACGCTTTTGCATAATAAGTATCCTGTTGGCATCCGTGGAGTTTCCCCATAGGAGCGTACCGTACGACATCAGGGAGTGAAAATGAGCAAAGTACACCTGTTTTAAGGCATCATTTGCAATAAGCCTTCCCAGTTTACGTAACGCAAAGACTGCACCACTCAGTCTGTTACACAATTTGTCGACATGGCACTTCCAGTTAAGATTAGAGTCAAGTGTGAAGCCCAAGAACCTACACTCATTGCATATCGGCATCGGACCATTTGCTACGCACGGAGGAAGGGATACACTTCGGCCCGAGAAAACCATGGTGTTGGATTTCGACAAGTTCAATACCAAACCGTTTGCCGAAAACCACGCCTGCAACTGTTGGCACGCACCATGAATATTCTCCCCAAGCTGCTCGTACGTGCGCGCACTAACCACGACAGTCGTGTCGTCCGCAAAGAGCACTGAAAGGCCAGCTGTAATGGCTGTCGGAAGGTCATTTACGTAAATCAAGAACAGTGTGTTCCCTAATGCCGATCCTTGAGGGATCCCAAGACCCACACTTCCGCTCGTAGACTGCATTCTTTTGCCGTTTGCGGACAACTTAACTGCCTGTTGACGGCCGGACAGGAACGACGTGAGTAGACAGTGGCTGACATCACTGATGCCGTAGTGATGCAACTTGTCCAGAAGCATTCCATGATCGATCACATCAAAGGCCTTAGACAAGTCGCATAAAATACCCGCCACCTTGTATCTCTCATCCAGACCAGTAACAATGCAGTCAAATATTTTACACGCTGCCGCGGTCGTTGAGGTCTTCTGCCGATAAGCAAATTGCCGGTCTGTCAAATGGTCGTTATTCTCCAGGTGGCTCATGATGTGCGACGACAGGATTGACTCCACTATTTTAGAAATTGTAGGGACTATTGTTATCGGCCTGTAGTTGTTGACGTCACACTCGTCTCCCTTTCCCTTAAACACTGGACACACTCTGGTACTTTTAAGGACATCAGGGTATACGCCAGTAGCAAAAATATAATTAACTAATCTAACTAAAATATCACTAATAATCGGCCAAATAAATAATAAAATGTCAAGTGAAATGTCATAAGTATCAATTGTTTTACGCGTTTTGAACATAGACTGTAGCACCTGGTCCAGCATGTCCCTCGTGACAACGGGCAGGACGAGCGCGGGCACGTCCGCGTCGCGCAGGTGTTTGCGGAGGTAACTCTGGCTCAGGGACTGATTAATGTCAATGACATGTTTTGAGGCTATGTTCAAAAAGTGAGAATTAAACATGTCAGGAATATCTTTATCATTAATAATCATTTGCGTTGTTGGGTCTCTGAGGTTTATATTCTTTGGACGGGTTTTTGTGCCTACTTCCTCGTTAACTATCTTCCAAATTTCCTGGCATGGGTTTTTGCTACCTGCTAGTCTTTGCTCAATGTGGGTTTGTCGAGCTCGCAACGTTTCAGTTTTGATTAAATTATAATATTTATCTATACATTCCGTTATTATTTCATTGATAAACAATTACAAAACATTTTGCATCATATTGATTTGGCAAAGGTTTGTGGTGATGCCAATTTGACCTTAACAGCCGAATCATTATTTATAATGCTCATTCAAGTCCGAGTGGAGTCGCCTTAAGCAGGAGTTTCAGCAGTAAGGTGGTTTAAGTGGTGGAAGGACCTTTGCAAGGCCCGTCTGGTTGGCTACCACCCTTCTTATCGTTTACCCTGTCGCTACGCATCGTGAAATTACCAGCATGGAGGCATTCCATATTAGCCCCCCGGGTTGGCAAGGCATTTGCAGTATTAAGATTGCAATATTAGGTTTCCTGTCTTGAAATTACAAATGTTTATGCTATTAAATCATTTGTTTTCTTTACGTCACAAAGAAAACGGGGTAGCCTTCCGAATGCGAGTGTACACGCCTAGAGCAGCTGAGCCACGGAAGCTCCGACCAACGCGTGGCTCATTTTATATCACAAAGAGTAACTACGAGCTTCGTACTGAGCTGTGTTATGATGTAATGGTCGATACAAAATTCGATGGAACAAAAGAGATGCAGCTCATGGTGGACTCGCCCTAAGTTGCAGGTAGTTCAATGGGTCGGCTGTAAAGCGCATCGCTGCTCCCTGCCCCTCGCCCCTCGCCCCCTCTATGCAGCTCATGTTTCTTTTTCGTGCAGCTTCGTTAAATGAGCATCGGGAGATCTAGGTTATGGTGAGCGTGTAGTGGATACGAGCTAATGGAAACTTTGCTGTCGGATCATCCAATAATAACTCTTTATCACATCATAAACCCGTTTAAATGGATCGAAAAGATTTCTCCTTTTTTAAGTCGATTTGTAATCATAACAATGCTCTTAGTAGAATAAAAGTACATACACAGGTAAGTATAAGAAATTTGGACACTAAATGTAATGAGAAAAAGTTTTTTTTACTGGTTGGCCTTGATTCCAGGCCTAATCACAATGTTGGCCGGTGTCATGTAGCTGACACCACAAAACTCAAAAGTTTTTAATTTAATCCATTAAAATAAGTTGCAAAAATGTAAACATATCTTTGACGTTGACTGTACGCTGGTTGATATGAGACTCGAAAATGTGAGCACAAAACAAAGACGAAGGACACATGTCAAAGTTATCGCGGCGTCGTTTTTGACGCGGAGCCCCGAGGGCTGCGAGGGTTGTCGAGGTACAGCTGTGACGTGCGGAGCCTCGTTATTAAGAGAACCACTTTACTATCAACATAACACAGCGTAATCTACCTTTGTTCGCCTCATCATAGGCTCAGGCTTCCACGGGGAATAAAGGGGCTAGGCAATATTGACCTATTAAATTCTGAAGACTTACTCGTATGAACACCTAACTTCTGCCCGCGACTTCGTCCGCGTAGATTTTGATTATTTTTGCCCGGGGACGTTAAAAAAATTCCGGGATAAAAAGTGGCCCATGTTTATCCAGTGCATTTTATTATGCTATCTCCATTCCAAATTTCATCCCACTCCGTCCAGCCGTTGCAGCGTGTTGGAGTACCAAACTAACACACAGCGCACACACACACAGCCACACACACACACACGCACACAAAACCCACAAAATGCACGTGGATACACACAATATCCATTTGTGTTTGTTACTAGTACGGACAAACTTATTTAATCTTTATTTCAAAATATTGTAAATGCGAAATTTTGGATATTTGTTACTCAATCATGTCAAAACATCTAAACGGAGCCGAATGAAATTTGGCACCGATATAGGTTATAGTCTGGAAAGGCACAAAGGCTTTTTTTATCTCGGAAAATTGGAGGAGGAATAGTGATAAACGAGTTCTACGCGGGCGGAGTCGCGCGTAAAAGTTAGGATTAACTAATAATTCCCACATCTGACTTACTAAACATTATTCTGTATTTTCGTGTTTAATCACGACTACACTCACTTGAGAATCCCATATCATAAGAGTATAAGCCAATTTTTTTAAGTTAGCGATAGTCCCGCTGTTTACAATGTAAGTAGTTGAAACAGTTTGTATTCTTTGCAGCCACCTGCCAGCGAATCCGGGCCAGCAGCCAGTATCACGGCGTTCGGTCCGACCGCGGGCACGCCCCGGCATCCTGCCGACTGCGCCAGCGCTTTATTGCTCTCATCTCACCTCACCCAACAACTGTACCAAAAACAGTTTGTCCATGCGTTCGTATACGTGTTTGAAACCACAGAAAAAGCAAATATATGTATATCAGGGGACAATGTCACACCAATTGACTTAGTCCCAGATGAAGCTCTAGATAGGCTTGTACTATGGGTACTAGACAACGGTATAAATACTTAGAAAGAGAAAATTGTATTGTATTCGACCTTTAGCTTCCTGGCAGAGATCTCCTTCGGCAATTCTCACAATTGGGTATTCTCCGCCTAATTACCGAAGGAATTTTTTTTTTCTAATTTAATTGACTTAAAAACATATGAACAACGGGAAGCTAAATAATCAATATGTCGAAATGGCATCAGGATTTACAAAGAAGTTTCCGAGTTATAGAGATTCAAATATTTCATGAGAACGGTAATTAGATTTGGTTGTTTGAGATGGATGTGGTAATTAGTAAATAAATTTGACTAAAGGAAGTATTAGCTAATAATTTGTGAATCATCAACTAAAAAGATGAATTTTGAATTTTTATTATCTCCAAATGATCGACATCGATTTTTTTTAATTTATATATATATATATATACATATTGTTAAAAATTACTTTTACTGGCGAAAATGGGCAATACACAACGATAGACATACTATAGAGAAATATATACTTAAATACGTAGAAATCATCCAAGACTCAAGAACAAAAAAAAAAAAAAAAAATAAGTTTTAAATATTGGCGCTCATCGAACCCAGGATCGCTAGCTGAGTTAGCTTTTACTTATTTTATAAACCTTTTGCCAATCCAAGTCAGATTAGGATGTATGAACCTGTGTTAGAAAGAAATGTTACATTATTATTGACGTGTGGTTTGACCAATCACGGAAGTTCACGGGACTAATAATGAGAGTTCTGGTCCTGTAGAAGGAGTACACGGAGGCCAAGTCGACACGCAGAGGCTCTTTAGGCAACACTTATTAACTTAAGTGATGGCAAGAGTTAGGGTAGATTGATTAATAGGAGAATGGGAATAAATAAAGTAATAGACTATGGAGCTGAAATGATATGGATTTTTACTATGCCGTTAAGATATATGCATATACCACTGTGATATATCTATGGACGCTACGAGTATGGCATCAGCCCTGCCGATGCTAAAAACTTTGGTTGACAAGGTATACGGAGACTCGCCACTAACTACATAAGAGCCGCCATTACTGTCAAGTAAATAAGAGCTATCAAAACGTTGACAATACGATAACATATCAAAGACGATATAGTTTTTACGTTAAGTCAAAGTCAAAGTCAAATATTTATTGCATGTCACATTACACAAAATAACAGATGGAACGAAATATAGAGGTATACATGTGACGCCCTGCAAGGGCACAGCAAAAAGCGAGAGGACGCTATGCTTATTACATATTAATAAAATTAATTTAAATTCCATTTATTGCTTAATTATTAAAATTAAACGTTACTACACCCAAACACCGCAACTCTAAAGTGGTTTAGGTACTCATACCTGCTACTGAACAATAAATTCATATGCTATTTTCCTCAAACCAGAGCCCCTAATGCTTAACGCATTCGCAATCGTTTTCATTTTGGAAATATTAGGCTTGTCTGCATACAAAATGAAAACAATGATCCACTTTGAAGCCGATTGCGATTGCGTGTGCGATAGACAACAGCCCCTCTGTTCAATATCGTCTGATGTGAGCTAAACCATTGTTGAGGACAACATTGAATATTCACAACAAAATTAACATGCTTTTTCAGGAGAATTTTTTACAAATTGTAAATACATTGGCCATGGATCGTGGATCGGTTTTTTGATTCTGCTTTTATTTGTATAATTATTATTTATAGATCACAAGCATGCCCACGACCTCGCCAGCGTAGAACTCGTTTATTATTAATTATCAAGAGTTACGTACCGAAACGGTAAAAACGGGACCGTATTACTAGGACTTCAGTGTCCGTTTGTCTATCTGTCTGTCACCAGGCTGTATCTCATCAACCGTGATAGCCAGACAGTTGGAATTTTCGCATATAATGCTATGTTGCCGCTAAAATAAATATTTAAGTGGGGCTCCAATACAACAAACGTGAATTTTTTGCTGTTTTTTCCTTTATATTAATAACGACGCTTGAAATATTTACAGAACATTTTGTTATCTAATGTTGTATAGATAATGGTACCGAACCCTTTGTACGCGAGTCCTGCTCACTTGTCGGGTTTTTATCGTTATTGTTGAATTCAATAAATATATTGTATTAGACAAGATGGTTGCTACAAACTTCTTAAAGCACAAGCGCTTGTCTCTGCTTCACCGCCACGATACCGCCAAGGCTTATATTCCACTTGGACTTTTCCCTTATTGTTAACATTATGACAACTTTTACTATTTGGATGGTAAAGGCAGTCGAATAGTAAACAATACGATTGCAATAGGGGTAAAAATGGAGTGGAATAGGGGCTCTGGGACTGGTTATCTTCTTAAACGAGCCGCGTCTGAATTCGGAATATTAATCGGTGAGCTTAAAAGTTTCCCCGCGCGAGGGTCGGCTCTGAAGGATAGGTACCCATAACTAATAACTCGACCGAGCTGCTTTGTTGATGAAACTGCGATGAAGTTTAAATCAGTACACGCATTCAAATGTTATTAATATGTCCTCATTGAACAACTTAAGCTGGCCGGTTAGTGCGTGTATGAATTGAGAACAGAGTTGTCTAGATCAGGCTAACAGGCTAATTACTGAACTAATAGAGCGTCAGAGGAAACCACACGTTTCGTGTAACGCCGCGTGTACCCTTGTTGGATATTGGACTCTCTAATTGGGAGGAGCGTGTACGCTGTTGCCACCGGCAAGGTAATATTCCGGGTTGAGTTTAGCGTTATGCCAGTTTAAGGTTAATTCGAGTTTAGATTCTTGTAGATCGCGGGCGATGCATCAAACGAGCGAGACTGTCGCTACTCAAGTACTTCCTAATGATAATAGCAAAGAAACCGGACAAGAGCTGCAGGGTCTGAAGTCGTTACTACAAGTACAAATAAAAGCCGGTCAGGTGCGAGTCGGACTCGCGCACCGAGGGTTTCCGAATCAGCTCGAGCTCAACTGACACTTGACAATTTTTAGTACTTGTTGTTTCTCTTCAACGGTATTCAACGGTATTTGTATGATACCACATACCTTTACTAGAGGACGCCGGCGACCTCGTACGCGTTGAATTAGTTTCCCGCTACTCCCCCCATTTTAACCCCTTATGAGGTGAATTTCCAAAAATCCTTTCTTAGTGCTCCCTTACGTCACGAAAGGAAACCCTGTACCAAATTTCAAGTTTCTAGTGCGTTGATATCTAAGTCAGTCAGGTTTGCCTTTTTTATATATAGATAGACTAGGGGACGCCCGCGACTTCGTATGCGTAAAATGAGTTCCCCGTTCCTCCTACTTCTCCCCCTTATCAACGCTGCAATACTACACTCAGGAGCAAAAATACCGGGTCAGAGTGCGTTGTTCATACAAACGAGACCATTTCGAAGCCTTCATTCCTCGCCTTTTGTTTTGAGTGAGTTTTATAATATTGGTGGATATTGCGAGGTTCAATAGAGGAGGTCAAAAGTTCTCAAGATACCTAACTGATCGCACAATCAGTTGACATCACAGCGGGAGAGTTTGGGTCAGCATTTGGATTTCCTTACGTTTCATTGCCGTTTTAGATGTTTTTCTGAACATGCTCAATTCCGGCGTTAACCGCTGATTTATTCAGTTGGGTATCCTAGGCACTCTGGAAGTCCTGTATCGATGCTCGAGGTATTCATCATCAGATTTCACTAAAAGCATTCCCAGGCTTCGAAATAGCCTCTTTAGTATGAAAAACGCACCCGTTATTTTTGCTCCTGAGTGTAGTTTGACTTCGCGCCCTAAAACAACCACATAAAACCTACTCACAAACGTAACACAATGACCTATCTATGGAAAGCCCTTTTTTATACCTGCATCTTGTAATTTGATGAACTCAATCGTACACAAAGTATGGAAAGCTTGTGTCAAGAAAACAAAAGCAATGTAACCGTGATTCTTGCCACCGAGTCCAATATACGTGTCCATAGTACTCGTATGTCATCTACGAATAATATTTTATTATCATGTCGTCGTCGCGCTGGCCTAGTTGGTAGCGACCCTGCCTACGAAGCCAGCGCTGCAGCGGTCCTGTGTTCAAATCCCGGTAAAGTCAGTTATTTGTGTGATGAGCGCGAATATAATTTATTCCTGAGTCATGGATGTTTTCTACGTATTAAACTATTTAAATATTTATATGGATATCTAGTAGTAACCGTGGTATCACCGGGCACTTCGGGGTTAAACATCTCCTAGCAAAGATGGGCCTTTATGACAACACAGATTGTAGAATGTGCGGCGAAGAGGCTGAGACAATGAAACACCTATTGTGTGAATGTGATGCCCTCGCTGGAGTAAGAATGAAAATCCTCGGTTGTGGATACCCAGAACCGAACGATTTCAAGGCACTGCCATTGCACTCCACTATCCGCTTTTTGGAAGGGGTGGGGGCTGCATTGGATTAAGTGCTAAAAGAGGGGTAATTACACAAAAGATCCCACAGGGTCGAAGTGTATCCGTAAGGACTCCACCAAAAAGATAAGATAAGATAAGATAACCGTGGTATCAAACAAGCGTAGTGTATAGTTTGGGACTAGATCGGTTTAAAATTGTCGCCTGATATTTAACTATGTACTAAGTATTCGATACATATCAAATAGCTTATAGTGCCCGGCCGACAACAAGTCAGTCCTGACGCATTGCACAACCATGAAGTTCCTGAATATGGATAATGTTCGCAGCAGTCAAACAATGCTGTTATTACTATTCCTTCACACGCAACAAATAAGTGTATCATTGTTATACTGCTGTCAACAATGTCAATAGTCGAAAAATTCATGATCGTACAATGTGACAGGATTGACGTTTAATCTGCCTTGTACTGTAAATGCGGCTTTGTTTCATATGTAACAGCTTAACATTTTTTTGTACTTTTTTTAAGGTGGCTGCGGGCGTCATCGTTCTTCACGACATGTGAAAAAGGCATCTAATCGCAAACTACTAGGAGTTCGGTTGGCCATTTGAGGTCTTCATCATCAGTTATATTTCACCAAAAGATGTATGTATTTAAGCCTGATCTGGATTCCACAAAAATACAATACAAGTACTTCGTGCGTAAACTTAAGATGAAGACATACGAATAACGGATTTTGTTAGAATACAAACTATTATTGCCAATATAATTCCGATATTTCCATTATTTGTCATAGATTCCAACAGGTCACGCCAATTTTGACTTTCCAATTAGTTAGTGAAGAAAATGAAAGAAATCGCGTCGAAATGATAACCTTTCTTTTGAAGTTGGTTTAAAGGCGCTCTAAAACTGTAGGTATGAAGCTGCTTCCTCGGTCGGGGCTCGCTCCGTCGTGGGCCGCAGCGGCCAATACCAGATTATAAGGGTTTCAATCGGCGACGAAAAGGGCAACCCTGCGGGCGGTATGGTAACCTCATATTTGCTTGTTTTCGTCTGTCGAGTAGGTCGTTTGATGAGTATTTGCGTTTCATCTGGGAGGCAGTTATTCCCGTTGGGGCGGTGTTTGCGGGGTGTTGCCGGAATCATTAGCGAACTCACTACCCTCGCGAGGCGGGGGAGCTACTCACAATCAGTAAGTAGCTTGTAATCGTAAAGCTGCCTAGCAACAATGATACAAGGTTAATCCTGTGATGCTTTTCTAATGATCCGGTTTAGAAATAGAAATAGAAATATTTATTCGACGAGCACAGAAAAAAATATATAACAGAGAAAAACATCATGAAAAAAGGATGGCAACACAGAAATCAAAACATCTTATCCATTAAGCTACCGCCAAACAGAAGTGTTCGCACTGTTGTGTTCCGGTTTGGGGATAAGACAGCCGGTGTAATGACTAGCATAGAGGCATTCCATCTTAGTCCTCAGGGTTGGCAACGCATTTGCAGTCTTAGTCTTGTAGTCTTGTGAATGCGAATGTCTATGGGTCACAGTTTCCGCTTACCATCAGGTGGCCTGTGTGCTCGTTTGCCTTCTCTGTCATAAAAAAAAAGAAAGATTTTTTTTTAGCATAACGTTGCCATGGGTGGTTCTGTCACTATGTCACAGTATAAACCGCGACGCTGGTTTTCAGTGACATACGGACGAAGAGACAGCGCTTAATTAAAGAATATAATAAATAGTAGCTGATTAAACGTTAGATAATAAGAAATAAATAAAACTATTAAATATGAAAATGGACTAAAATAGGTACAAAAATCGGTCATGATAATGAAAAAAAAGGGAAGGCAACTGAACACAGATGATGGAAGAAGAGATTGAATAAAATGCAATAGGGTAAAAGAACCGAACGGTACCACCAACTTAAACCCGCAATGATCGGCGGTGGTAGGTGCCGGAATAACCGGTACCTACCCTCATTTACCTCTTCTCACTCTGGTTAAAGTTGAGTGCGTGAAATAAATTGTGATTTAATGGTGTTACATATATGCAGCGGAACAACATATGTGCAGGTTTACAAAGAAGTGCTTCCAATACTAACTATTAGATAATATATAATATCACTCATATAATCATTCTTCCACGGGTTCGTAGTACGTTACGAGAACGTTGTAGTTTGGAATTATATGTAATTATTTTAATGCTATAGTGTTCCCTATTACCTTAACAATTTTAAATGCAAACATGGTGCTGCAGTGTGGTTAAAGTGTTGTTCGTTTTGATGTTTAAAAAGTTACAGACTTGGGAAATAATGACAAATTGGTATAAAAATAATTTGATGTCTTTTTTTCTTACAACTTCATACCGTCATTTTTAACGGTAACGGACATATTTGGCGTTATAAAGTACAACACAGACGTGACAGACTGTCCCGCGGGAACAGACATTTCTTATTTTTTATTTTATTTATAAAGTTTTGTAAGTAGGCCCTGTAGGCACTTTTACAAGTCTGAGTCTACCAGCGCTTCCAAAGAGACCACTGTTGAGAAGAAGCGCCGCAAGAAACTCAACAGTAAGCCTTTTTTTTAAATAAATCTCTTATTACAATACTAAACTTAAGCTACACAATTTAAATGTCACAGGGATGTACAGGTCCCAGTAGTAATAATAATGAAATATATCCAAATGTCGGATTAAATTAAATAATACAATTTCGGAGATGTAAACAGTCTCCAAATGTCAAATTTAAATTAAGAATTAAATATAATTTAAAAAAAAAAACACAAAACAAGGGAGATGTAGAAAGTCTCCACGGTCAATTTTGGAGCTGTAAAGAGTCTCCAGATGTCAAATTAAAATTAAATACAATTATAAAAATAAAAAAAAACACAAAAAATAAAATAAGGGAGATGTAGAAAGTCTCCACGGTCAATTTTGGAGATGTAAAGTCTCCAGATGTCATATTAAAATAATAGGTAATCGTACAGGGAGATGTATATAGTCTCCACGGTCATTAATAATAAAATTGTATAGCAAAAAAATAATAATATAATAATAATCAGTCCCAAGCATTGTCATCATTCATATAATCTTTAATACTATAATAAGCTTTAGAAATTAGTTTACGTTTAACGTAACTCTTAAATTTATTTACTGATAAATGAGTAACACTACTTGGGAGCTTATTATAGAACCTTATACAATTACCCATGAAAGAGTTTTTTATTTTGTGAAGCCGTGTAAAGGGCACTGCGAGCTTATGTTTATTTCTGGTATTAACATTATGTATGTCACAGTTCTTTCTAAAATTACTGATGTTCTTATGAACATGCATAATGTTTTCATAAATATATTGACTGTATACGGTTAATATATTCGTTTCTTTGAACTTATCTCTAAGCGAGTCTCTATGACCCATCTTGTAAACAGCACGAATAGCCCTCTTCTGCAGAACAAAGATGCTGTTTACGTCAGCACCACTACCCCATAGTAAAATACCATATGACATTATACTATGGAAGTAACTAAAATAAACTAATCGAGCGGTTTTCAAGTCTATTAGATTCCGAATTTTATTAACTGCAAAAGCTGCAGAACTTAGTCTATTCGCTAATTTAGCCAGATGAGGACCCCATTGGAGTTTTGAGTCTAACGTTATACCAAGAAATACTGTATCATTAACTAAGTCTAATTTGTCATTTTTAATAGTTACAGTAGTTTGTCTATTTTTCACATTGGTAGTCATAAATTTAATACATTTAGTCTTTTTCTCATTTAGTAATAAATTATTAACACTAAACCAATGTACTACTTTTGATATAGCATTGTTTACATCCACATTAAACTCCTGTTGTCGTTTGACTTTAAATACGAGTGAGGTATCATCAGCAAACAATACTATATCATGGTTGTCCTTTATAAGGTATGGTAAATCATTTATGTAAATGAGGAATAGAAATGGACCCAAAATTGAGCCCTGTGGCACGCCCATTGAGACCAAAGACCCAGGTGATCGTTTTCCATTCACGTCTACCCTTTGTATTCTCCCGAATAAGTACGTTTTAATTAAGTTTAGCGCAGTACTTCTAACTCCATAATGGTGTAGCTTCCTGACCAATGTGTCATGGTTAACGCAATCGAAGGCCTTGGACAAATCACAGAAAATACCTAAAGCATCATGTGACCCCTCCCAGGCATCAAAAATATGTTTAATTAGCTCAACACCAGCTTCGGTTGTCGAGCGACCCCGAGTAAAACCAAATTGTTTATTATGTAATAAATTATTATCTTGAAAATGTTGCATTAACTGTGATAAAATTATTTTCTCAAAGATTTTACTGAAAGTGGGTAGTATCGATATCGGTCTAAAGTTAGTGGGGTCAGAAGTACTACCCGTTTTAAATAATGGAATTATCTTGCTATGTTTCATAAGATCAGGAAACTCACCACAATCAACACAGTGATTAAATATGATCATTAAGTCAGATGCTATGACTTCCATTAAGGATTTAAGGACGTGAACCGAAACCCCCCAAAGATCATTGGTTTTCTTAATGTTAATTGATTTGAATGCTTTGATTACATCCAAGGCAGTAACGTGCTTGAATTCAAAGTGTATACTGCATTCAGACACGTTATCTTCTAATAATAAAATGGCAGACGCCGGCGAAGAGTTCAGACACTTAGTTGTGGACACTGGTATGTTGGTAAAATAATTTTCAAATTCAATTGCGACATCTAAATTAGACTCTAGGATTTTACCATCTACTTTTAAACGAAAGTCATTAAATCCCTTTTTCCGGCGACCTGTTTCTTCATTAATTATTTTCCAAGTCGTTTTAATGACATCAGAGCTATTCAAGATTTTATCACTTAAAAAGTTTCGCTTAGCTATACGGCAGTCTGACTTGAAATTCTTAGAATACTCTTTGACATGTTCCTTAAACTCTTCACTAGCGTTAAACCGTCGTTCCTCATATAGTTGATACAGTATTGCTCTTCGTTTATGTAAGCCCGCAGTAGCCCAGTCACTGAAAACCTTTGCGCCACCGACCATGACCGATTTAGATGTAAATATCATGTGAAATTGTTTCATGAATGTGTGAAAGAATGAGTTGTACATGTCATTAGGGCCCTTATCAGTTGTTAAAAAGGGCAGATTATGCACTAAGTTATGTCGCATTCTCTCCACACGACCTGCAGTAAGCGGCACAAAAGTTATTTCCTTATTCACAACATTATGCGATATAAACTCCAATTTAATTAATTGACCTAGATGATCCGATTCCAGGTTACTGATCAAACTCTTACTAATAGGAATTATATCAGTAAAAATGTTATCAATACACGTGGCGCTAGTGTCAGTCACTCTAGTCGGCTCCATAAAAGTATGAGCCAGTCCGAAAGATTTGAAAAGATTTATTAATCTGGAGCTTAGTGAACTATTTTCCAAAATATTAACATTAAAATCTCCACATATAATAACTTTTTTACTCAAATGAGATAAATTGATTAAGATAGTTTCCATGTTCTTTTCAAAAATTTCGAAATTTCCTAAGGGTGGCCTATATACACAAACTACTATGAATTGCTGTAATTCTATTGCAGCAAGTTCTAATGTACGTTCAACAGATAAGGACACAATGTCCTTACGTTCTTTAAATTTAAATTTATTGTTTAATATTATTAACGACCCACCATGAATCGAGATACTTCTTGTGAACAGACTGCCGACCTGGTGGTTGATAAAATTAAACATAACCTCGTTACTAGTTAACCAGTGTTCTGTTATACATAAAATATCAATATTATTACTATTAAGAAATAACTCAATTTGGAGGTCTTTACTTCTTATACATTGAATATTCTGGTGAACCAGAGTGATACTATTAGATACTTTGCTGCCAGATTTGGCCTTACATTTATTGCGATTTAGATTGCTAGAGTTGACGCCCTCTGTTGTCGTTTCATTTAATTTAAATGATTGATGGTATTTGGAACAGTTTCCAGGTGCATTTTTGGTTGCTCAAAAGAAGCAGGAGCCAAATTATTGGCTGAAATATCAAATAAATAAGATAGCGACATAGCTATCTGTCTTCTAAGATAATTGGGAAGGTAAAATTTCCCTTTATTCAAAATGTAATTATTACTAATATAATTATTAGAATCAATAATGTCAATCTTATCATTATATGTACACATGTTATAAAATGTCATATTTAGATTTCGAATCTGGCAACACTTTATCAACTTTATTTCATATGGGGAAGCAGGAGATAAATGGCTCTATGATATCTGAAGGCTGTTAAGCTGTAACACCTGATTCTGCGATATTTTAACACAGATACCTTAACCAACCAGGAAACCAAAGAATAATAAATTCGGTCCCGATGACGTCGCGAGCAATAAGCACACCTATTTAAGCTTTTTTTGTCGCAACATTCAGCAAAAGCAAAATTTCTCAAACACACGGTATTAAGTATTGTTTCACTCTGAGAAAGGGGTAGTTTAATAAATATGCTTTAAATTTGTGAACAAAATAGCGCTCTTTTATTTAAACTATTAAACAAGTGCACCGTCATCATGTTTCGTAAATATTACACGAAGGAAACACAACCCGCGTATCGTTCTAAAGAAACATTTATAAATTGATTAATTCGTAAAAAAAACTGAAGAAGTACGTCCGTTTTCATTTATTATTTTTTAATATCAAACAAACCTGCCGAACGTTTGTTTAAAATCGGTTCATTCGTTTTCAATTAGGAAATTAAATAAAACCCCTGGCAATTACTCAGCTGCTTATTCTGCTGATTAGTCACAGTATTACATGTAGTCATCATAGTCGTAATGTAATTCTTTTGTCATGACCGAGAAACAGTCCTTATATAATTATTAAGAAACGAATCCAACAATAATACAATTAAAAACTAAAACTAAACAAATTATAACTAAACTAAATACAAATCAATTAAAACTAAATAAAAACTAGAAAAGTGAGGGCCCCCGTGGCAAAGTACCACAGATGCTGGCAGCATTTCCTCGTTGTATAGCAATGCTAATACGCTGTCCGAGGAAGCTGCCAGCTCTGTGGTCACCGGTTGTTTCAATTAGCCTTTTTGTCATGTCTTTAAAAAGGCTAATTGCACCGGGTCCCCACGGACCAAGGGTCTCGACGCCAAAAGGAACAAAGTTATATTCTGCGCCGAGACCCTTGTACTTATTCTTTTTCATTGTTTCGGCCGCCTCAGCCGCCGCGCCTGGTTTATTTACTGTTCCGCGGAGGTGTGACGAGGCTAGGGTGTCTACACAAGTAGCGTCCCACACCAGCACTCGCCCCATACTCCACGGAATTAAAGACATACCGTCAGGTCTCTTGCCGTCGTCCCTAGCGATACCGGTTGGCTCCAGTAAAGCGGGAACGTTGACGGAGGCAAGAGACCGGCGGATAATGTCAATAATATAATTATATGTAGATGTGTTCACTTAATGTCCATTGCGCAGTGTTCGAGTTCACCGAGGCCCATGACGAGTCACGGCCGAGGTCCCGCGGGCCGGTCCGGGCCGAGGTCCCACGGGCCGCCCAGGGCCGCCGTGACAACGGTCATGATCGACGACTAATTAGCGACAAACAGCGATGCGTCCGTCGGGCGGACAGTTAATAGCCGATGCATTTTCGATATTCTGACATTTATGACTTGAATTAAAAATAAATATTTAATACACAAACAGACTCAATTCAACTGGCGCTCCCTGTACAGCGGATCACATAGGTACTCGTGGCCCGTTAAAGCGCACAATGATGGTGGTTTTTACGTGTCATGTCTTAGATGTGTGTTTTACGGTTTTTTTGCCAAATCACAGAACTCCGTTTCACTGGCATATTACTTCTATCAATCTATAGATTTCCTTCCAGCCCTGTCAACAATATAGCAGTGCTGCATTACGCAAGACAGATAAAAAATAATTAGTTGATTTTATTTTTCCGTGCAAAATTCTAATCTGTCAAGCATAATTTTAAAATAAGAAGTTTTAACTTTTTTATGGTTAAACCACGCTTTGTACAACCGAATCGCAATCACAATGATGGCAGCCAGTATAAGCGATACAGCAGCAAAGATGGCGGCGACGAAGTCGAGCTGCAAGAACTGCGCCCAGGGCAACAGCGCGGCGGGCGCGCGGCGCGGCGAGCGCCGGCGCAGCACGCGCTCCGCCCACCACGCCGCGCGCTCCAGCGCCGGCTCCGCGCGGTCCTGCATCTCCTGGCCCAGCCGCAGGGACCGCTCGCGGTAACTGCCCATAAAAATATAATACATTCAAAGGTTAGGAATATAGGATTCCTATAATGTGATCGCAGAATCACTAAGTTGAACTCCTCTAGTACCTACTGCCGCATCACTGCAATAACAAGTGAAATACAAAATACGACTGCATATTTCGATACTGCGATAATATGTATATGCTTTTAATTCTTTAATTATCCTCCTTCTTCGGCAGTTTGGTAAAATGTCCAGCTCCAATTACAATTGTGGCTCACCTGGTCCACGTCGCTTTTTCTATCACTAGCCTTTGTACATAGTTGGGACTATGAGTAGACCGCCCGAAAAGGAATTGAATACTTAGTCGTTTGCCAACGGCTCCTCGGCAAGTCAAGTTAAGTACCTGGTCGAAAACTAGGGCCAGAGATTTGTAAGAAGTTAAAGCAGTGCGCTGGGGAACTAGATTCATGCAAATAGTGGACGCGTCTTCCATGACACCGTCCTTTATGAGAAGGGGCAGGTGAAACCGTGGTTTGGTGGTGACTGGGGTTGCTACGTGGTGAGCATCCGCACCAGGTCTAAGTGCATACACCGTGTCGATCTGACTGCTCGGCATTACACCACTGGTCTAGTCCAGGTACATCTGTAGCCTCAGTGAGCTCACCCCGGGTCGTCGATGAGGGTGTCGATGGCCGCGCGCAGCTGCTGCTCGGTGAACGTGCCCAGGTCCAGCCGCAAGCCCACGCCGTAGTGTTCGTACTGCTCCGCGTTGTACCACTGGTCGCCGAGCATCGGCAGCGCCAGCAGCGGCACGCCTGCGCGCAGGGCTTCATCCGTCGACTGCAAGCCCGCCTGGGTTATGAAAAGCACTATCTTCTCGTGTCCTGTACACATGTCACATATTATGATTAAACTTGTTTATGATTTGATTTTGCAAAACGTATAATTATTCCCTACTGCAGTGTTTATTATTTTTAGCGGCAAATAATATAAAAGAATTTTGTATTTTGGTATGAGCATTGAAAAAAATGCTTAAGTATGACGTTAAAGTGGCAAAGCACTGAAGTAGTAGTAGAAGTATGTAGCTACTTATAAGGCCGACTGTACTTTCTCGTTTTTTATGGTCATTCATGATATAATAGTGGTTTCATTATTACCTAATGCATTAGGTAAGGCAAGTGTGAATTACCTGATTCTATACATAAAAAAACAATTGTATGCAGTTTGTGAGAAATTCATGTCATTCAGTATATGATAATATTTACATTTTAAAAAGACCTTATAGGGCTTGTATGGAAGGCCTCAATGCTGGTTACCGTTGGAAAAACTTACGTAATAGATCGGCTTGGGGCAGCCAAGCCTCTGTGCGCACGTTGGGCGGCAGGTCTGGCGGCGCGGCGGGCCAGCGCCACAGTACGTCGTGCGGCAGCGCGGCCAGCGCGCGCGCCAGCAGCGCCACGCGGCCCGCGGGCAGCCGCGCTGGGTCCGTGTTGGTGCCGAAGCTGACGTACACCACGCCGCGCCGCGACCCGTCCAGCCAGGACCGGAGCTCCTTCAGACAAGAGACATGGCTTTGAGGACCTTGTTAAAACATGGACGAGGCCCTTAGCCTGGTTGTTAGTAACCCTGCTTACTAAGCTAGCCACGTCGGGTTTGATTCCCGGGATGGGCAAATATTGGTGTGACGACCGCGCGTGTTTGTTGAGTCTTGGATGATTTCTATGCACTTATTAGGAGGTATCTATTTCGGGTCTATACTGGAATCCCTAATCCTCATTCATCCTAATGCAGAGCTTGTCCATTTCTGCCTGAATATCAAAACAGCAGGTTACTATTTTTAGAAGGGTCAAAAGTTGTCTAACTCAGTTAACGTTGTCAAACCAGTTTAAGATTATCAATAACTCGAACAAATGAAGCGTTACGACAAACGTTGCTAGGGATTCCGAGGGACACCCAGCAGTACCCATGGCACACGCACGCGTATAGATTAGTTTGAGGTTAGGTAAAGTGTAAAATCGTTTCTCAAGGTAACCTACTCATAACAAACCCTTCTCGCTGTTCATTTTAGTGCTTACCTTGTAGCAGTAAAAAAGATAAAAGATAAAAGATGTTTGTTCAGTAGGTAAGCTGCACGGGCACTTTTGCACGTCAAAAATCTACCAGTAACATATTAATGTGACAGTGGTTTGAGTCTAGTATATCAATAGGTGCGACAAGGTACTGAAGGGCGCATCTACCCCTGTGTTCGACCGTAACTCTTCGAATCTTGCCCCATTAGTTAGATGCTCACCTGGAGTCCGCTGTCACAATGTGTAGGTACAATCACCCAATATCAATGTTGAGCATACTTAGAACCTTGCCATTGTGAATGCCATTGTTATTGTCATGCTTGTCATTTGATGTTAAGTTTGAAGTTTATTATGACAGTGCACTAAAGTGTTCAGGTAACATTTTCGTTGGGGTACACTGTACATGGTATTGGTGGATAATGCTTCTGGCCGCTCGAATCGAGTTATGTTTTTTGCCTTGCAGCAGCAGCCGCCAATCTCAACATTTCGATTCTTCAACAGCCATACCCAAAGTATATAGCAGGTAGCATTATTACCAGTTACACCCTTCTTACGTCGTGCCACAATATCTTTACCGCGTACTATGATGACATAACATACCTCTGAATACGCTATATGTTTATTGGTACTTTATTTAAAATACCTGTAAACCCAAATTTATAAATACCAAACTTGATAGGAACAAGTTTAACAAGAGTAGACTTCGACATTTATAAGTATAGGGTTACAGATATTTCAAATTAGATAGATAGATAGATAGATTCATTTATTCGGCTATTAAATAAAACAAAAAAAAACACATGCATTTGACAAAACAAAAACTAAAGTAACTTATTTATAACTAATTAAAATTACAATGAGATAGCCGAAACGGAATTAAAGACAATGTATGGAATAAAATTGTGTAAAACACAACACACACGTTAATTTCGCGTTATTCCAGACTTATGACACCTATTGCATAATTATATCACAATATTTAGTAGCGGACAGATCTAAACAAACAAATTCTTTTAATATAAGTTGATATGGATCCATGTAACACACTTTTTATTTCGCCAATCGAGCATTTTTTTTAAACTTCAAATACTCAGTGACTTTCGCGAATCTAAGACAAATGCAACAAAACTTAGTTTGTTCAAACCGTAACCGTTTGTTCCGTTCTGTCGATTTTAATCATACGAGTATGTAGTCATAACTTTCAAAACAAAGTGAAAATTACAAAACATAATGAACCTACCATTTTAGTTAAAGTAGGCTTTGTAACTTTCAATTTGAAATGCAATTAAAGGAAAAGATAAACAATATTTTAAGGATACTACAATCGTTGTGCGTGTACGCGTTTATGAATAAGAGGGTGGCTGTAACCAGTATCTGGCTTCAATTGATATTTGCACGAAAGACATTAGTAGGTAGGTACCAGACCTACTCGTAACCTCATAACAGACTCACTTGTGGTAACTCCTTAGGGGGCTGAGAGTGCAGTCCGCCCAGGTGGATGACGTTGGGCGGAACCGGGCGGAACCCGTCCCACAGCGGGTCCACGTTCACGAACAGCATCTCGATGTTCTTCTTCAGCTCGCTCAGTGGCGGCGTCTCCGGCCCGAACACCTCCCTCAACATCACATCTTCCTTCTCCTCGTACGACATTATCAGGCGACGTATTTGGTAGCGACTATACAATTGAGTCGCTTTCTCCCACAACGTGAGGTTAAATATCCGAGAGTGCAAGAAGTCAGGGTAGAGGAAGGGATGCAGAGGCGCTCCTAACACCTCGTACTGTTCGTTCATGGCGCCGAGAGAGCTCATCTGGATAACTGGCGCCTTGAATATGTGTCCCAAGACCAGCGCCGCCCTCGTCCACGCTTCCACCACTACCAGGTCAAACCGCTGCGTCCGGTCCTCTAATATTCTTTTCACATCTGCTGTCCGCATTTGTTGCGGGAATATTTGTAGCATGAGGTCGTGCGCGATGTATATTTGGTTGTAAAGGTCGTCCTGATTTCCGGAGGCCGCTGCTACAAATCGTTCTATCCATGGTTTATAGGAGTCGTGAAGGTCTATTTCAGTGAGGTTTGGAGGAGACTTGCCAGGGGGAAAGGCGGGGTCGGTGGTGAGGAAGACGACCTGGTGGCCGCGGCGGGCGAGCTCCTGCGCCAGCGGGCGGAACACGACCTGGTGGCTGATGGACGGGGTGGGCACCGCGACGAGAATGCGCGCCGCGCGAGCGCCGTCCGCCAGCGCGCACGCGCATAGCCACGAGAGCAGCGCTGCGCGCGACATGTCACTGTCTAATGGAATCCGCCAAACACGTCGCGGCACCGTGAACTTGATATTGACTCGCACTGTTTCATGCAACGAGGGATTCAATTTAGTATTATTGTCGGATAATAGGTTAGCGACCGCATGGTTAACGTTTCCTTATTTTGTTCCCGACAATAGGAACGAACGAGCGCCGATAGTCAACTATTATGAACAATGCTCCACTCGTAAATGCCGTAACCTACATGAATTATTCCACTCGTTCGTAAATTATGAGCAATCGTTTCATTAAGTATATAAAATAAACTCTTTTTTATTATTTTTTATTTTATTTACTAATAAAAAAAACTCTTATAATATACATATACATAAGTAGTTGATTTTATTTTTTCTTTTATCCGTAACATTTTTGGCATGTTTTCCTGCTGAACTACGCATGTTATTTGATATTATATTTTATTTTATATTTGTAGCCTTATAATAATGCTACACTAAATAGTACCATTGTGATATGAAATATGTTTACAAAATGACTGACTGCTGAGTTTCTTGCGGCGTTTTTTCTCAGCAGTGGTGTCCTCTTGGGAAGCGCTGGTAGATTCTTGACGTGTAAAAGTGCCCGTGCGGCCTACTTACTGAATAAATTTCTTTTATCTTTTATCTTTTTTATCATTTATCTTGGCTACGAAATGACTGCCGAGTTTTTACCATTTTGATGCGGCTTGGTCTTGTAAGAAAACCCACAACATTTCTCCATGCGTATTGCCCTATTGCAATGCTAAGTGCACCTATTATGATTCAGTATATTTCTGACCTCATATTCAGGACAGCAGGTAGGAGTAGCAACAAAGTACGTTTAACTAGGCACCTATATGTAATCCTACTTTGAGCGTTGAAACATTGAGAAATATCCATCCAATTATGATACGCAGACGTAGTAGCTAGTTACTTATTAACCATCCGACCGTGAAATAAACCCGAACCTATTAAGCCTTGTACAATACGAATACACAAGTCTGCAGCTCGCTGCGGTATAATTGAAAGCATTAATGTTTGTTTCGTACATGAGTACATGTGTTACACGCACGCTGAGCAACCGGCCGCGATCGAACCATGGCATAGAGAAGAAGATTTAAAATGCAAAAAATTACGCTCTAAATAAACCTTTCTTATTCATATTGTTGGCGTTAAATTCCATGACGTTATTACGTATATTGTGGCGAGATGGCTTAATAAGGATAACAGTCATCACGAAATGAGTACAGTAGGAGTTCTATGGCATTACAGCACTTGACAATCCGCCTTGTTCCGGCTTATCTTCGGCGCACTACGCCCGACCCGCATCACCTCGCGGTACCGACACATTTCAACATATCGTGACTTATTACGATGGAGAGGATTCCAGAAATTCATTATTAATTTTAAAAAAACATTCCTTATTACATAAGTTTTACATAGACATAGAAAATTATATAAAAACACCAGTCTATGGCAAAAGAAGTATATATTTCAATTCATCTATACTATTTTTTTTTAAAGAGGTTAGTGACTAAAACACATGTTGGTAAATGTTCATATTTATTTGATTGCTAAAAACATTTATAACCACCGAACGTTAGCACGGGTATCGTATAAACTAATTGCACAATCGAATCGCAACACAACCGCGTAACACCGAGAAGCGAGCCAGTAAATGCATTTGATAAGGCAGACCGCTTCCCGGCCGGGCAGAGTCCAATCGTAATTGATCTCTGTGCACCTCGTCTATCAAACAATCAGCGTAGCTCATTTGATATGGCCTGCTAGATATCTAGTTAGTCATTTAAATCTAACGCTAATAATACAACTCTGGAATGGGCTTCTTGACTAAGGACAGCTCTGGGTGCTTCTTTCACTGCTCTTGCTGGATCGTAGGTAGTTCACAACTAGCACCTGGCGGATTGTGCCGAAGCATAAATATGACACTTCGAAAGTATTTCTTTTAGTCATTATATGATCGTAGAGATTTTCTATGGTGGCGTGCTGTTTTTATGATAGTTTGAGTATTTGGCGGCAACATATGCCAACAATTATGCCAAGCGCTATGCTAACTAGCTGTTAGGAACAGAATGTTGCCAGACAGAAAATAATAGGCTAGACAGTACCTTTCTCTCCCGTAAGATTTTGGCATGTTTTCCTGCTGAACTATGTACACATGTTATTTGATATTATATTACCTATTATTTTAATATGACATCTGGAGACTTTACATCTCCAAAATTGACCGTGGAGACTTTCTACATCTCCCTTATTATTATTTTTGTGTTTTTTTTTTATAATTGTATTTAATTTTAATTTGACATCTGGAGACTCTTTACAGCTCCAAAATTGACCGTGGAGACTTTCTACATCTCCCTTGTTTTGTGTTTTTTTTTTTAATTATATTTAATTCTTAATTTTAATGTGACATTTGGAGACTGTTTACATCTCCGAAATTGTATTATTTATTTTAATCCGACATTTGGATATATTTAATTATTATTACTACTGGGACCTGTACATCCCTGTGACATTTAAATTGTGTAGCTTAAGTTTAGTATTGTAATAAGTGATTTATTTAGAAAAAAGGCTTACTGTTGAGTTTCTTGCGGCGCTTCTTCTCAACAGTGGTCTCTTTGGAAGCGCTGGTAGACTCAGACTTGTAAAAGTGCCTACAGGGCCTACTTACAAAACTTTTTAAAATATATAAAATAAAATATTTAATTTAATACTTGTAGCTTTATATAATGCTAGACTAAGTAGTACCATTGTAATATGAAATACGAAATATGTTTAAAAAATGTCTGACTGCTGAGTTACTTGCGGCGTTTCTTCTCAGCCGTGGTCTCCTCTTGGGAAGCGCTGGTAGATTGTTGACGTGTAAAAGTGCCCGAGCGGCCTACTTACTGAATAAATTTCTTTTATCTTTTATCTTTATCTTTAGTCAGTCAGGTGTATTTGAGTTACTTGCCCCGGCATCGCTCGTTGTGCGGCGCCGCTCTGCACTTGTATCAAATCAAAGTGTTGTCTTGATGGTTCTGAACACCTTGTCCGTATGATTGTCACACTAGGGGGAGTCACCAACTATGCAGAAGGCAGACGGGGACTGTGCTTATCGTATTTACATTGTCTTAGAATCATTATCACGAGCGCATGTTATGGCGGCTAAGAGTTTTAGAAGAAGTGAATGACAGCCAGGATTGACCGAATGGTTTTTTTTTAAAGGATATACTTCACATTGTACTTAAGGAAGAATGTCTTGAATGTTACCAGATAAAATACGATTATTCCTAAACACTAGCGTTTCTATTCGTTTCGTTTTTAAACCAAACGCGTCACTGGTAGATGACGTGATACAAAAAGTCACGTGATCTACAAGTGACGTGATTGGTTAAAAACAAAACTAATAGAAACGCTAGTTAGCGTAGTGCACCTTGGCAGGGCCCTCAGGTCTGATACTTAGCGAAGCTCATGCCACTTCCACTGTTTTTTCTATTCTGTGGTACCACCCTCCGACACTCCACGAACACTTGAGTTTTGAATGTTGTTTGAGCGTGACATCACTGGGTCTCTTAGTCTGATTGCTCTCGGTTGTTAAAGCGACCAATATAAACAATATAAACACGTTGCCGTGATTTGACCTAAACCGGGGTGCCCTGTGTAACCAACAGCCTTTTGTAAGCGGCCTCTTAAATACAGCCCTTGATGTGGGCAGGCGGTATTGAATCAGTTTGGCGGCGCGGCGAGACGAGGGTCACCCGCATCGGCCGGCGTGCTTGGCCAGCCCATCGCGGCGCGCGGCCGGCGCCGCGACCCGGGAAAAAACCGGCCTTCGTTTATCTTGCTACGGTCACTAGGTTTGACAAATTTACGAGTTGTATTAGTGCTTTTTGTACGCATTTGTGATACTCGGTAAGAGCCCAAAAGTAAATATATGTCGGGCATTAATATGGGCAGGTACCTACGGGGAGTACAACTACTTTAAATCCACCTATAAGAAGGGACGTAAAAACTTTATTGGTGTAGCGATGTACGATGTAAGAATTCGTCGTATTTGTGAATCTAGAACTCACGGTACCAACATAAGTCACCATTTAACAAAAAGAAGCCAAAAATGCAAAGGTTTCTTGAACTTCAGTTGTTTGCTTTTCGTGCTTAGAATTTTTGAAGTGTATCTTATTTAAAGAAATTAAAAACGAAGGTTTCTTTTCAGATGCCCAAGTGTAGCATAGTATTTATGTTGGTAACAAAATATTTAAAAATTACTCAATACTCAACACTGTCGAGCCCAGCAACGAGAGACGAGGGGTTTAAGGACTCAAGTATTAATTTAAAATAAGGTTTACAATGTCATGCTATTACAAACTATTTATAAGTATTGTAACACTAATAATGTTTATGGATAGGAAAAAGGGGCTATAAACTTATATACTTTAGTAGCCTTCTAATGCAATGTAACGGTCAACTCGTTTCAAAACCTGGCAGCTCAGTAAATCGGCGAAGAATAGCAGCTATCATTCCCCGCCAGGACACCATTGTTGCTCCCTCTCTTGCTTTTCTGTTCCATGTAATTTCACCATCTTCGTCTGTTTAACATTTTGTGAGATGTCTACATGATGCTGAGTCCGCCAAGGATAGCTTGATCCTGTTTGAGTTCGCTAATCGCCTGGATCAGTCTCGTAGGGTCTACTCTATGAGCCGGTGATGAATAGCGCCGCGCCCGCGCCGCCGCCGTAATCCGCGGCGAATGGCCCGCGTCAATTCCCTCATAAATACACAGCGATCACTCATTCGGCTCAATACGTGTGGACATGCCCTAAACCACGATTACTACCGCATCATCCCAATTCCGACCATAAAATAATTCGTATAAGATGGATTTCTGAACGGGGAAGTTTCAGTAAAGCTTCAAACTTTGTGCGGTGTTGAATATTGAGATATGAGTCTTAGAAGGCGTGATATAGCGTTTGTTTTCGAGGAGGCCGGTAGCGCCGGCCGGTCGGGGCTCATGCATAATGCAGGCCGCACACCGGGCGGAATTATTCGGCTTTCGGGCGCTCGCAGTGCGGCCGGCACTTTATACCGGACTACGCAGTGGATGCGTTTTGTTTGCTACCTGGTTTATTGGTTTGGGTAGAATCGTTTCGGATGGTAGATGGTAGTTTCTTTATGCTATAAAGCTAGTGATTGCATGTTCACGCAGTGTAAAACAGACTCGCATTTTGGTATGGTAGCCTGACATATTAAATACTGCTTAAATAGCTACACATATGTATAGTTTAACCTTACATTATGGATAGGGGAGGTAGGGCACCTTTAGGATTGTGTACTTTAACCATCGGTTTACAGTATTAAAGGAAACAAACAACTCATCACGGTGTGGACAATATTCCAATGAGACCAGAAAAGTAGACCTCAGAAGTAGGAATCAGCAGTCGGGAGGTTCGGGCACTACCTTACAAGTTATATGGTAGTGCCCGAACCTCCCGACCCCCCAATGGTACCCTGCCTCCCCTACTTCTGAGGTCTACCTTTCTAGTTTCATTGGAATATTGTCCACACCGTGATGAGTTGTTTGTTTCTCTTAATGCTGTAAACCGATGGTTAAAGTACACAGTTATATCTCATTTTCATGTAATTGTGCATTATTGTTGTTTACGTCATCTCAGATAATCACAGCGTTCACAAAACAGACCCAATTCTGCAATTTGGTCAATTACCGGAAGTGACATCAAACAGATAAAACACCTGCAATTTTCTCGCTTGTTTAGTATGCGCCATCACATTCAATAGGTAGGTATAAATATTCTATGTAAGTAGGTAATTGAAAAGAGGACGTACCTACAAACAAGTCTAGGACAGGTTGTGCTTCCCGTCGGAGCGTCAACGTGTGGGAAGTCGGTGTTAGAAAGGCAAAGTGTTGCGGCCATAGAAGGCTCCTTCCTTTGCGTTACCTTTTTAAGCCCCGACGCAAAAAGGGGGGGGGGGGGTTCATAAGTTAAACGTTTGTATGGTAAAATGCTAACACAGTATTAATATTCCTCAACTGTCTATCTCTGTTACACTATCTAGCATCTGTCATTATGTTTCTTATGCCAGAGAGAGGGGAAAAGCGATATTATGGTCAGCTGAGTGCCTATTATTAATACTGTGGTTTTTTGTATTCGTATATCTCTAATACAAAGCTAGTTTAAAAGGGTTGGTTCTTAGCTAGATTTGGTGAAAATTGGTGGAGCCGTTTAAAGGTGCTTTACCACCAGCGAGGCGAGGCGAGACAAGACGAGAACTACAATGTGTATTAAAAAAATCCATTCCCTACTCGCGCATTATCAGAGGACATGTTTTTTTATACAAATTAAAAATCTCGCGCCTCCTCGTCTCGTCTCGCCTCGCCGAGTAGGGCCGCTATTATATCGAGGATTTTTATTTAGGTAAACCATACGGTTATTGCCCGCGACCAGTGATTACCCACTACATTTTTTAGAGACTGCCATCACGGATAAAAAATATTTGTTTACGTAGAAACATAGCTTTGTTACTGCTAGTTACACGTACTTATGTGAAGTTTTTTTTTGTGATTGCAGTCTTTAAAAAATGTAGTGAGGGTAATCACTGGTCGCGGGCAATAACCGTATGGTTTACTATGTAATAGATAGCTATTTTATTTTTATCTTATTACATTACTAGAGCAGTAATTCCGCAGGACCCACCTCACGCCTCCGTTCCTCAGGCGAGCTAACCATCCTCTTGGCCCGTGAAGGATTTTATTAACGTCTCGTCCGTCGCTCAGATATGGGTCCCTTAAGCGCGCGGGTGGAATACGCAAGTTCGTTTGCGGACGGCCTAACTCGCAAACTGAATCATATCACAGCGTGCGCGAGACGCCTGCGGCCGGCCGGTGCGGTACATACCAAGCAGCCGGTAACACGCGACTCCCGCGCTGCTGTGTTGGTGGTGTTGGATCCCGTTCATTAACATGACCCGCGTTCTTTCGTTTGTGGTCGTTTAATGGTGTTATTTTCCTGAGTTCGCAGACTTGTGATGTGTCAAAACATAAACATCAAAATAATTAATAAAATGAAATAGTTTTATTCCGGAAAGCAGGTTCCATACGATGCACAAAAACTGAAAATACAATAATGGCACAATTTAAACGTAACTCAACTAAACAAAGAAAATAAACCACCAATATATAACGGCGCCACGGGTCGCCCGGATCCCGCGATGACAGGCTTATGGTAGCCCCTCCAATGCTTGTGAAACGGGCTCGCGTCCCGCTCCCTTACCGCCGAAAGCTGAGTGTTGGAGGAGGTGTAGATGGCCCTTCTGGCGGTAGCGCTCCTCGCATCAGCGCGGGCCAGCCTGGCGCGCGCCCCTCCGCGAACACGGCGCATGCGCTGCTCCCGCGCGGCAGCCTGAGCATGGCGCGCCACGCGTCATTGTACTGCACGCGCATATCTCTCGCCGCAGCACAGGTGTAGTGTGACCACAATTCAACTGTGTAGACGCTAGTGCAGAAACGAATAATAAGGAAATTAATAATAAGTTAATTAGCCACATGAGGTCTTTTTTACACGCCGGTAATATGAAGTGACTACTATGTCTCGCGAGAAGACCTAGCCAAAGGTCTCGGTGCCGCTGACTTATCTATTTAGCACAATTTGGTAGCATTTATCCGACTGCGGCAAAGCCCAAAAGGAGGGTTATGTGTTTGACTCGTACATTAAATGTCTGACTCAATGTCCGCTCGTAACTACTAAACGGCTAAAGCGGTTTTAATAAATTATACGTGGTTAGATTCGTCCTAACCACCAGAGTGTCATAGGCTATATTTTTAAAATTAATTAAAATTGAAAATGGCGAAGTAAAAAATAATTATATGAATGTTCACATTACTTTGACGACATTATCCAAACAGCAGCCGGGTTTTTTTAAAGCTTGCTTTTCGTTAGAAATGTATCAATTAGGGCAAAATAGTTGAAAAAATATTTACACCCTTTTCAATTCATAACAAACGTTATTCTTAAAGCATTATCGTTTCGATTTCATTGTAACTTTCTGCCCACACACCCCAACGTAATTTCAAAGTACGCTTACGAAAATAACCGTAACACATTTCTTATTGACTATTCTTCATAGGAAATTGTTTGGGTCTCACGGCCCGCCAGCCAGCTCCCCGTTCTGCAACGTTCCCCAGCGCGGTGGAGTTAGGGTCGAGAGTCGGTCGCGGCGCGGGCCGCACGTCGCCCGCCGTAACACGTGAAATATTTATTTGGGCGCGATGGCGGCGCCGGCGTGCTCGGAGGTGCTCCGTGTTTATGGGATGGCTGTTACACTCCACGCTTCTAACTAATTTAGGTCAACTTTCAACCCTCGCAGGGTTCCGTAGCCGGGTGATCATGATGTTTGCTTGAAGTGGGGTGTGTAATGATCGGTATAAAAATAATTAATATAATTTCATTTAATATAATAACATTTGATATAATTTTAAAGGATATAATCACTCATTTTATATAATAAACGATTGGTATATTATCAAAATATCTATTTTTATTTACTATAATTATCATTTGGTATATCGTTTATTTATTATAAACATCATTTGGTATAATCATCATTTTGTATAAAAATCATATTTGGTACAACGCTGACAGTGAGGCAAAGTCGACGGAGCTCCGCTTTGCGGAGCTCCTATTCCGCGTAGTATGGCGCTTCGCGCCTTGACACAATTCTAACCTAACCTAACCTATACTTTATATGAAATTAGCTTTATATCATAAGTTGATTATAGTAAATATGCATTATACTTAATGCATGTTATATAAAATATTTTTAGAACAAATGATCGTTATATAAAATGATAATTATATCATATTTAAATATATTAAATGTTGTTATATGATTTAATTATTATATCAAATGAGCGTTATATCGACTGATATTATAGAAAATATTTTTATATCGATCGTTACGCACCCCTTGAAGTGGCCCAGTAATTTTCGAGCTTGCGGTGCGGATATTCACAAATATATTTTTTACACGAAGATTTCGCGGTCATTTGACCTCTTCTCTAACTTCATGCAAGGTGTACTTCGTGTGACTTCGTCCGCGAAAAAGTCGATTATTGGTACTCGTGAGTAAAATGTACCCTATGACTTTCTTCGGGGATCGGGGAAATCGGTTCAGCGGTTCAGCCGTTTACGCGTAACAGATAGATAGACAAAAGAAGTTATTTTAAAATTTATGATATTAGTATGGACGGAGTAAATATAGTGTGGACGGAGACATATAATCCCTGTCATTGAACGTATCATAGTAATTCCGTAAACGCATTTATGTCAAATATAACGTATTTCCGCAGTGCTAGTCTCGTTGATATGGCATAGATCTCGAAAATACCGGTCTAAATACAGTTAAGTATATAAGTTAAACAGGTACATAACATTGTCAAACGGGTGGACTCAGCACGGGTAACATATGTTGTATTTTTTCGCTTCTCGCTCAGTGCGTCTCTATCGTTACTGACCTCCCTTTCTATATAAAGGGAGATCCAAGCGACTTCCAAGTCCGGGCAACTTGTCCTACCTGCGCAGAATCACTTATTGACGTATGGATGGACGGATTATGGGTTAATTCCTTCGTATATAATTTTACCCTCATTGGCTCGTTGCGGCAGTATGGCTCATGCGGCAGTTTGGCTCGTTTCACTGAGTACTTCAATAACTGTCAAACACAAAAGCTTGTCCCTGTTTTTTTTAAAGAACCTTATGTAAATAAAACACGTCAATGCCGAGTCGTAACAGCAGTTAAATGCCGGCGGAGAACAGAGAAGAGTGGCAATTACTTACCACCGACACGAGCGAAGCCGCTCTTGCGAGGGCCTTTCTAAACCGTCATTTAAACGCAGTAAAGTTAGTTATATTTAGGAACGGGACTCCGTCACGTTTTTCGCACTTATAGCTCGTAGTCGAATAGGATTTAAACAAGTTACTAAAAAGTGAAAATGTTACAAAAACTTTCAAGTGATATTTCGATCAGTTAACCAATGAATGAGTGTGGGATCGGGCATCATAAACACTGTATGATGGAGAGGAATTATGGAATAATAATGTTAATTTACTATTGACACACACAAACATGATATTTTGACGCTTTGTCTAAATTCATACATACTTAATTTGAGTTTTCGAAAATTTCAAATTCCTTAGTATTTTAGCGTATTAACTAAGTACTTAGGTATTTAATTTTAAGGAACATATTCCATAAATCGAAGTGTTAGACTTTTTCCTTCGATATAGTCAAAAATGGTAGGTGTTTTTTTAAAATTAATATTTCGGAACATGCCAAGAGGAAGCCAAATGAATAGATACATAGACTACCTGATAGTTAGATGGGAGCTGAGACCCATAGACATTTGCATTTTTAGACTGCAATTGCATTGCTAATCAATAATTATTATTTGTCTATGGTAATTTACCGGGTGTCTTATTCCCACACCTAAATAAAACTGCTGCTTGGCGGTAGGTTAAAGGATATAAAGGTGGTAGAATCCGAAAAGACCTTTCACAAGGTTCTTCTACCACTAAAAGAGCGTGTGAATGTAAAGAAATGTTTATTAAACAATTCGCACCTAGATTGTAGATAAATCGCGCAGAGTAAAACAGCACCTAAAATACTTGAAAATAGACCTTTGATTTCCATATACAAACAAACGTAATTAGCGGGCCGTCAATAAACCCTGTAGAAACTGCAGCCTGGCCCGCCCGCGCGCCCGCCCTGCACTTCGCTCGTCATTTAAAATGCTGCGCCGCTCGGCGCGGGTGTAATTAACCCCCTTATGCTCCAAATATTCGGGATCGGCAGCCTCCGGCCCCCGCACTATTATCTAACGGGAGCGTCGAATGCAGTTTTAGTAGTGGTAGAGCGACAAGAGTTACTACTAGTACACTTGTGGTATAAATAGGTCCGCCTCACTGGCCACACTAGCAGAACTACCTATTTATAGAACACCGGTGTAGGTACAGCTCTGCTGTACACACTGACAACGATAGCGGCGCGGCGGTGTACCGTCTGTAATGTTTTAAATTTATATTGTATAGTCCGTTCGTTCAAATAGTGTGCACTGCCTTTGAAGTCGCCGACAACGCTTCGTACGCGCCGCGGCGGCTTCTTTGTACCATTTGTGGCGGCACATCAAAGCATGCACACTATTTCAACGAACGAACTGTAGCTACCATATTTTGAAGGTCCCGTGCAATGCCAGACGTGGGCGCTAACAATGGGTCACTCAGAGGGCTATGCTCGGGGTTTCTTTGCGTGATAGAATCAGAAATGATGATGTCGGCAGTAGATCTAAGGTTACCGACATAGCCCGAAGAATAGCTAAACTTAAGTGGCAGTGGGCGGGGCACATTGCTAGCAGGACTGATGGCCGATGGGGTCAGAAGGTTCTGGACTGGCGTCCGCGGACCGGGGAAGAGCTGTAGTTAGGCTTCCAACAAGATGGAGTGACGACCTTGTAAGGATCGCAGAAGCGCGGTGGATGCAAAAAGCACAAGACCGGTCTGAGTAGAGAGCCTTGGGGGAGGCCTATGTACAGCAGTTAACGTCTTCCGACATGAGGTGCAAAGCCACCTCAGCTCCGGGAAGGTAATTTTAGTAACTGGCGGGTTTGAAATCGTAAAATTACCAGTAGTTACAATCCAAACGACGTCCCCGGTCTATTGATGTGCCGTTCTCCTTAAAAAAGAAGCGTCGTTCCCGAGAATTCGAGACTCTACCCCGGTCGACGCTAAGCTGAAGGGTAAGGAATAACACATGCACGAGCCGGCGCGCGGAGCGTGTAGTAATACCACATACTACAGTACACTGCTACCTACTGCTGGCTGGGGAGCTTACGTTGCTGCAGAAACGATCTTACTTATCGATTTCATGGTCGGCTAGTCTGCGGCTAAAAATGTTCAGAGGACTACCTACCAGGCTACTCGTATTAAACGGGAAGGAGCGTTTTGTTAAGATTATATTTGTAAAATAATCATTCTCACGCCTTCGTTCCCGAAGTGGGGTAGGCAGAGCTACAGAATTACCTAAAACTCTAAAAACTTGTTGTTAAATAATCATTAACTCCAATCCTTCATTTACTGGAATAAAATAATTTGTAACAACTAGTTTCACCACAAAAAATAAAATAGGCTATGATACAAATGAATGAGTTCGACCTTCCAAGTAATTATCAAAAGAAATTTAATAAAAAGTTAATTGATAAAGTATATATTATTAATATTAAATCTAGTTACCGAAAAATTAAACAGTGCTGTAACTGAGTAGCAGTGAAAACATTATTGCTAATGATTTAATCTGTGGAAAGAAGTTCAACATTATTTAATAATATAACTGCCTTCTTCTTGTTGTGCCAGTGGTCCCTACTTCTGTGCGGGAACTGCAAAATGCCAAGTCAAAGTTAAGTATAAAAACCCATTGTATAATTTTATCAGGCACTAGAGGACGCCTGCGGAATTAGTTTCCTGTTACTCCCCCTTCATCTTCCCGTGGGGGGTCGATTTTAGGGAAATCCTTTCTTACTGCACCCCTAGACCTCACAAGGAACCAAAAATGGAATCTTTAGACTCAGCGGTTTGGCTATTTGCATTGCACCAAGCTTTTATGTCAGTTCAACCTTTTTTTAATAAAACGGATTGAGTTTTTAAACATATGTCAAAATAAATTTTAATGTAAATTAGAAGCACTGAGGATTGATATCAATTTCGAAGTAGTTTTACTTCGTTCGAAGTAGTATTGATATCCCCAAAATAACTTTCTAACCCTTTTTTTATTTCAATAAAATACGAGACACTTCTTCCATCAATTCTGTTACAGAATGTTTATGCGAAATTTGAAGTAGATTGGACCGAGGAATCACGTTGTCCCACCCAAACTTTGCCCCCCTTTTTCACCCCTTTAGGGGTAGAGTTTTGGAAAATTCTTTCTTATCGGATGCGTACGTCATACACAAAACAAACTCTGCAAGTTTCAGGTCCCTCCGATCAGCGGTTTAGGCTGTGCGTTGATTCGTCAGTCAGTCAGTCAGTCAGGACAAAGAATGTTATATTGTATAGATGACGTTTAAATAATATAGCACGAGCGTTCATCACAACAATCTTGTCATTATTCTTTCGCATTCCAGTTCAAAGTAGCGCCTCCTTTGCTTGGTAAGATTAGTTATATGTTATATCAGAAATGTAAGAACATCTTAGTGCCTATCTTGTTCACGACGTTTGAATTGTCTCCATTGAATCATAAAAAAATAAAATCATTTATTTTCTAGAACATTCACTGGACCGCAAAACTAAGTATCACACTTCTAAAGAATATCTTATATAAAGTGTGATACTTAGTTTCGCGGTCCAATATAGTATGACTTAGTTGGCAGTATGAAATCATTCCTATGTATTGAACCTGCATGCAGGCATCCAAATTCATTTTGAATTTACAAAAAAGAGATTACAATAAATAGTAACTATAAAAAGTAATTAAATTATTATATCTTTTTCATAAAACACAATTTTTAACATTCCGTTCAAAAAGATAATTTTTTTTTTATCTTTACATCCAATTTCGAATTCTTTATTCCAATGTTTATAAAACTGAAATAAATTTACTTAAGTTAGTAGGTATGTTTGTTTGTTATAAAAATCGAATGTAGGTAATTCGTTTTATGCAAGATGAAAATTCGTTAATTTGTACTTAAGCATATCATTACACACCCAATCAATAACAGAGTGATATCGTATTGTATGGTCGTCGAACAGACGCACAGCTCTTTATTGGGTCATTCTTGAGCATTGGATTATTCATCACATTCCCCTGTCGTTTTTTATTTTAATAAATTTTAAACTAGTTACAATATATAATGAAATTTTACTTAATTATAAGCGTATTTATCGAATGGGCATCAAATTCTGTCAACTAGGTACAGAAATATACCACTTTAAAATTTAGCTGCCAGGGGAATGATAAAAACGAAAAGGGAATGATAAAATTTACAAGGGAATGTTAAAAAATGACAAGGGAATGATATCTTCAGCAGTATTGAGATCAGATGTTTTATTTAGTAAAATAACATTTTAACAAATTAACAGTCTTCTGGTAGCATTAATTGGTATTTTTTCTATAATAATATCATTTTTTTTAACAAAATCTACAAAAATAAAAATTGACAGTCTTCTGGTATCATTATTTGGTATTTTTTTCTTAATCATCTAATATACTATTGTCATAATCATCTATAATATTCCCATAGCTGCATTATTTGCAAAAATACTTATAAAATATATAATTCTTTCTTTTAATGATAACGTAACAGGGTCGTAATTTCTATGACTTCTTTAACCATACATACTTCTTTAACCATACATATTTTTTTGTCGAATTATTTTTTGCTGCCGAGGACTCATTTCACCAATCGGTTTGATCTTTCCTAGTTTTTTTTTCTTCAAATACTTTTTCCTTTCTTTTTCTTTAAATTGGGCGTGAAGTATCGGATCATTTTTAATTTTTTCTAGTCTTTTATGTTCTCTAACCCTTTTTTCTTGGAGTACTTCTTCTCTAGATTTCTTAGGACCCATTTTTAATAGTGATGATATCTAATCACTCGTGGTTGATGGCAAAACGGACCTGAAATATGTTTTTTCATAAGATATCGAAAATTTATTTTTTATCGCATATTCGTGAAAACCGAAAAAATAATCTGAACCTTTAATTTAGTCCTGCTATCAATGAAATAAAATTCCAAATAAATAAATTAATCATATCGCCCCTTCCGCGGCAAGAAGATATAGAGAGACATTCCACCAACTAAAGAGAGGAACCTTTTAAAGGAAAAATAATCATAACGTTTACGTTTTTACAGGTTTATACACATTAAATTTTTATAAGTACAACTTAGTTTGTACGCTTTTTTTGGTAAATACAAATTAAAATTTCATATAGGTACACTGTGTATCTGCCATACGAACATAATGATTTAAGGACTGAAATGATAAGCCCTAACTCAAATGAATATATTTTGATACATTTTGTTTTATTTATTTTTTCCATAAAAAAACATTGTGACATCAGGAAAATTTGATTAATAACTATCCATTAAAACTTTGCATTACATTGCTGTTCGATGAGAACTTTAAAAAATAATTATGGTCTTTTATTATGGCTTTTTATGGTTTTTTTATTTGATTTATTTTTATTATAAAATCATTAACAGTACTTTGGTTAAAATTTATGTTCTTATAGAAGAAATACACTGTATACACTTTCGTTTGTAAGCTTTTTTTCACGTATGTACACATAATAAATACATACACCTCAGTGTGTAAGATTTTTATCTTATCTACATATTAAAATTTCATATGTACACCTTAGTTTGTAAGCTTTTTTCAGGTTTATTGCTTTCTTTAGGAATATACACATTAAATTTTAATATTTACAACTTAGTTTGTAAGCGTAAGCTAATATGCACTCAAGTGCTTTGTGCAACCAGAATTGCACAAGTTAGCCCTTATTTGTTAATAAATAAGGTCGATCAAATTTGCATCAGCACTCAAGTCGGTAAAAAAGTATATATTAGCAAAGTGGTTTCAAATCAATTTGTCCCAAAATGGCGCTTTAGTCTTTTTACATCGGAAGGGACGATATGCAATGCGAATTAAAGGAAAACTATTGTTTTTTTCTAGACAACTTAAGAAAACTATCATCACCTTGTTCAAAAAGTCAAGGGAATGGGAACCAGGGGAGTGAAAAAAAGTATGTTTCTTGTCGATTGTACTGAAACTGTTATTTTTACAGGAATAACTATTAAATCAACACATGCAGTCATTCATGAAGTTCTTTTTTCACTAAACACTGTATGCCAATTGCAAGAAATAAAATTTATATTCAAATTCAAGGTAATGATAATCACAGTGAACCAAAGACAGGGAAATGATATATTTACCTTCATAGCTCAGAGCTCCAACCACGAGTCACGTCCTGTTCCCACGGCGTTGGAAGCGCTACTGACGCTTGTCAGGCACGGTGGGCGCAATGCGTCGGAACACGTTTAAGTAGGGATGTGCACATTGTTTAGTGAGGCAACAAGGGAATGATAGGTAAGCTCCGGACAAACCTTTCATGTAGATTTAAAAAAAAACTATGATAAACACAGCAACCATATTTTTTCTTTCAAATCAATAACTTATATGCTAACAATTGAACTAAATACAATAATTCATTTCAATCCATATCTTAGTCTTTTCAGGGTCGTTTGTTCCCAAAATAGTGAATGGACGCAACAAGGGAATGATGTATTAGGGGTTTGATATTTTTTTACGACTTATTCTAATTACCTTAAACACAAAAATAAACCTGCCCTAGGTAGGTTGAGTGGTAATGTAACGAAACATTTTTAGTAAAGTGAATTGTTTTAATTGTACGGGTACTTTTTTCCTCTGGACGTTGAAAATTGACCCTTTCAAGAATCACCCTATTGTAGTTATTGCAATGACATTCGCACCATTCAATACTCAGAGCACTAAGCTTTTAACACAACTTTTTTTTCCTTAACCTGTGAACAATCTCTGCAAGCAGCGCCACCGGGCGTCACGGTTGCGTCTCGAGTGATCGCCGGCGGCGGCGCGCGGGCACGTCCCAGTCGTTACGTCCGGTGGTAACTCACGTCCGCCGTGACTTACCGCGCCGCGCCCGCCGGCGGGCGACCACGGCCTTACCGCCGGAACAATAAGGTCGCTTCCACGTTCAGGAACCGCTGGAGCCTGTGCCAAAACTTGCGAGATTACGTCGGAGCCGGCGGCATTACCGTAGCTCGCTCCACTTCTAACGCGGAAAGTTCGCTAATGCGTCAAGAGTTATCTATGCTCTATGCCTAGCGAGCGCCTGATCGCCGGCGGGCCGCGAGATCGTTTATTTCCATCAAATGGAATTTACCAGGTGCCAGCTGATCCCGAGTTGTTCCATTCAATTGTGAGTGTTCATTTTAAGACCGATTTGCGCGGGTTGAATCTTTGGTGTGAATCGGCGTCACGGTAACCAAAGGATCCAGAATTTCGGTATATAGAAATATACCTAAGGCAGTATTCTTGAGTTTTTTCTAGCTTATTCCTAATAGAGTTTTCTCAGTATTATTATAAGATATATTTAACTATCCAGTTCCAATTGAACACTACAAGCCAATGACACTGCAACCCAGATGCTGATCTGCAACAGCGGCTGTTCATACAATAGGCTCACCAAACCAATTTTCAAACTGAAGTCGGTGTACTAACAATATTTTTAATCAATAGCCGCATTTTTGAAAGCGGTTTTTTATTTTTTGGTACGGAATATTCAGTTTCGAACACCCTCGTTTCGCTACCCACTCTACCAGCCAATGTGTGGCCCCAGGGGCATTATTCCACTCGATGAAATATACATTAAATCACGTCTGTTCCCCAGATGGCCGGCAGAGACCACTGCTTTCCAAATGCTCACCTTTCATGAAAAAAAAGAGGAAAATTAATAAATTAAATGAGCAAGAGAGTCAATGTTTGTTTTCCTATTAAGGCTAAAAGCAATTGAAACGCTACCAGAAAATTATTAAGTGGAACGAATTTTACTTGGAACTACTCGCGGGACCATTTTATTGATTATACCATTAGGGGGATTGCGTTGTGCAATTAAATTGCGCAGCTGTCAAAAAAAAACCACTCAAATTTATCTCCGGGTGATAAAGTTTTTCACCCCTCAATCAAGTCCGATTTCTACGATTTTTGAATATGCTGTAGTTAATACGAGTATAAAGAACTAGGTCTGTACTATCTGTTTTTTGTTTTTTAAATTTGTCTTCTTGGAAAGGAAAACGTACAGACATACGAAGTTTATCAAGATATCTACAATATATTCAAAACTCGTAAAATTCGGACCAGGTTTATAAGGGGAGAGAAAGGTTATCTAACGTGTGGAAATTTAAGCTTCACAATCCTCTTTAAATAACATACATACTTATACATTTACCATAACAACATAATAATAATGTACAATGTAATTCGTACGGTCATGTAAATTGACGTTAAATTGTTTAATAATAGCGGCGAGTTGGGACCTCCGCGTCATCAGTCATTCCACTGAACAATCGTGCAGCACTCGGCGCTCGCTGCGGCGACGAGGACGCGAGCAGTTCGCGAAGTTTACAGCGTCAGTGCATTGCTGAAGTTGCACAAGCATCAATTAAACTAATCATGTTCAATACCTACATACACATACATAACGTCACGCCTTCATTCCCAGAGTGGGGTAGGCAGAGCTACAGAATTTCCAACAACCCTAAAAAACTTGTTGATAATTCTGTAATCACATTTTTTTATCTTCATTAATAGTTTCAAAGCACCAATGGTTACCTGTGACATAATCGCGATTTGATATATTGATTCTTTAAAAATAACTTGAATTGAAATTGATAATGGCGGTCCCTACGTTCTGAGCTGATAATGTCTTGAACAGAACAACCAATTTTAATAATACTTAGCTAAGAACATCCCTATTAAACCGATCCGTTTGGCACCTGAGATGTAACGGACAGATGCGCGCTGCTCGAGTTCAAATACGTAGTCCCCCGCTGACAGGTCCTGCAGCAGAGATAAACAACGCCTTTATCATCAGATAAACCATTTACGTGTCGTAACTAAAGTAAAATCTTCGGCTTAGCGTTTATTGTACAAAGTTTCAACCAATTCTTATAGAGAACAGGACTTGCAGGATTGACCCTAACTTACAATTGAGCCGTAATATGAAAGCTTGCAAAAGGAGATAATCATGCTGTAATATCTAGCAACGGCTCTCACAAGGCTCATTATGACTTAGTTGGGATTCCTGCTGCGGAGGCTGGCGCCGTGATACATGCTCCCCCACGCTACATTTGTCCGATGCGTAAAAATGCTGTTACGAGATAAGTTGGATTTATGACGGTGCCTCTGCCCTAATTGCCAAACCGCCGGGTTTAATGACATGCGACTCGTCCGTTAGTCAATGTCCCGTATTCTCATCATTTGTTTTGTTATCAAAGCTCTTCTCCGTTTGTTTCCGTATTTTATTACTGTTGTCCATTATATTCAGGTGGCAACCAATTTTTGCCGTCCTGACTGATATGTCTGTTCAGGCAGAATTTTTCGTAATCTGTCTGCCTGTCAGTCAGTAACAAACTGCTATTCTTGAACTTCTTTGATATAATACTAGACAACGCGGACGAGTTTGTACGCGTAGTTTCGCTATACCTACACGTCCTATTTGTTCCCGTTAGGGTTAGTTTTTCCAAAAATCCTTTCAGTTTTACGCTGTGCGTTGTCTATTAGTCAGTCAGTAAGTCACTGAAGAATTTAATATGTAAAATAATATGTATCAGAAACGTATTAAATGAATTTAAGCTGTTAGCAAGAAAGCTTTCTCAAGCCCTGGCTGCTGAAACGTAAATTACACAAAAAATATCAAGTATCATTGCAAAAGTTCAACTTGACAAGATATTACAATTCGGATCAAAACTGCCAACAGATATCAGGTAGACTGAAGGACAGGCAAAGTCAAACCAAACTTCTGTAAAACGGAGGCGCATTATCTCAGGCTGCTTGCTATTTGCGGCAGGTTCGACGGGAGTTTTTATTCGTTTGCGCGCCAAGTCGGGCGACGGCGGCTGGAGGCGCGCGCGATAGCGGCGGCGGGCCTTCCACATGTCGGACACCTCCAAACTCAGTTTAGCTAGCGGCTTGATCTTGTCAATTTATGATTTGTTTATGTTGACGTATCAATCAATTTAGGATATACCCTCTAACTAATTAATTGTTTTTCTTTGACTTTGTATCGACTGTTGCTTCTCTTTAATACCAAACATAACAAATTTAGTAAGTAACTCAAAATTGCTTGATTGATTAGTTATGATTTCATATAAAAATTACATCATTCTCCGGTTCTTCAATATAATCTGCGCAAATATACAAGGATTGCTTTATAAAATACGTATGAACATATATGGTTTAGATACAAAACAGTTTCAGATAGTAAGTCAACAATTGTCCCCAAAGATAATGGGAATCTTAAGAGTGGAGGTACGGGTTGTTTCAACAACTTGCGCCGCATCAATTCCGAACAAATCCCGGCGCGGGCCCGGGGCGCGACTCGTTCAGGGCCGAGGACTCGACGTTGACTCCATTATCTATGGAAACCGGGGCGCTCGGCGTGGAACATGTCAAATAACTTTGCCACACAGTTTGTATCTGCCGCGCGGCGAGGCTGCGGTTGATTCATCGATCAACTCAAACTGCGGTAATTGCCCATTAATAGTGGATATTATTAGCGGGCGGCTTTGTTGTTAAGATTCAATTGTGCGCCAACGAGAGGGAGGACTACACATATGTGCCGAGATATACGTCGCCCGGCGGGTTATGAAGCAAGTAAGCAGATCAGCACAATTACTGCAAAATGTAGTCTGAAACGTGAGGGTAAAAGTAAACAAGTTTTATTTTTATACATGTATATCTTTTAATGTTTATTCATCATCATCATCATCATCAAAATATATAATTAGGTAACTAAATCAATACGTACAGTCAAAATAACTGTAAAAGGCACTTCTCTAAGAATCATTACCACGGTTACCCGTCTGTTAGCCCTCTTTGTTATTCTACAACTTGCTCGCAAAGACGTTTCAATGACAAGCCTTCGCTTCCCAACTTAAATATTAAGGTCTGATTCAATAACCAAACATCGCAGCGCGGCTCGGCGGGCACAGCTCCGACCCGCGGAGCAGGCCCTTATTGGGGAACAATCCGTTGCGTAAGACTCTCGCCCCCTTCGCCCCCCCCCCTTTCTCCCCTCCGCGCCCTCCGCAGGCCCTGCGGCGCGCGTGGAGTTCAGTAATTATATCACGCGTGCGGGACAGATGGACTGCGGGATCGGTTTTCGGGGCCCTCGAGAGGATCAAAAGATCTTGCAAAACCTTTGCCAGTAAACAGTTTTGAAGTTTTCGAGTATTTTTCAGGTCTAGTGGGCGTCTTGGTGGTTTTAGCGGAGCTTTATCAAACAAACATGTATATCGACATCTTCGAAAAGAAACATGCTACTAGTTAAATAAAGCAACATTCTTTTGGTCCGTTTGTAGTGGTAACAACATCGGGTATTGGGTAATGTTAGGAACCGCTCTCAAATTGGTTTAGTTTCAAACAAATATACGAACGTGAATGTGGTTCTCAAATCCGTCCATCGAAGTCCATTACGTCATGCATTAATATCAGCGGAACCGTGTTCCGTAGCCTCGATTGCTCGCATCTGTGCAGAGTTAGTTTTTATCGTAAGGTCCGAATATAATGTTGTCCAAATATATAAATCCGGGAGGTGGGGGGGGGGGGGGAGAGAGTTATTGCGGTCACGTCGCTAACTTGCGCTAGGGCTGCTCGGCGGCCTGACGCTGCTGACGTTTTAATTGTGACTATGTTGAATCCATGGAGCGAACGTGACCGGCTGTGCAAAGAGTTAATAAGTCCTTTAAAATACTACAAACATGTTCACTGCAGTTACTACTCATCCACTTTGCTAGATACCAACATGAAAAGTTAAGAAACAAGGGTAGAGCAGGGTCATGTCTCATTAATTAACTTGTAGGTGAGGGCAAACTCAACATGCAAAGTGAAGTGTCATGTGGGCGTGCGTGTGGTCAACCCGCGGGCGACGATAGGGGCGCCCGGGCGACGTGGACACATATCATAATGGGAACCGTTTCATCTTTTCATAATGGATTTAGTTTTCAAGATTTTGTCTAACGCATCTGCTCGTTGGCGTTGTATTCCGAGGAGCCTGTAATGATATCACTCGTGTCTAGGATTACAATTCAAGAATTCCAGCCTCTATTTGACGTTGTCTAAGTGAGAGTAAATATCTAACAGTGTTTGCAACCCGATCCGACGTTCGGGTTCACTCGGTTTCTTTTCCATTAACTTCAATCGATAACAGGGCCAAGTTAAATACGCTTGGCAGGAACTCCATGAAAATTGGTACTTAAATTGATCATCATTACGCTAGCAGCCCTGCAGCCGGAGCAGCCAATCGTGGCTAATTGCGGCGGCTGATCGCATGAATTGACCAATCAGCGCCGCGTCTTCTCGTAGCCCGCTTATATTTAGAGCCCAATCGAATTAACGAAAAATTAGTATGCTACAGATACTTCGGGGGGAGTCTGGTTTGTGACGAGGTGCGGCGTGTATTATCTGACCTAGATGTGCCCCTTGACCCTCTCGGCGCTCGTTCACGGCTGCAGCTTTATGTAAATTGTGCTTTAATTCCGGGGTTGCCCTAGTTCCCTCGCTTTCAAAAACCACACAAGTGTGCGTTAATGTTAAATATGCATTTAAAACGCTGAATGGCAAATGAAAAGGCGGTCCATGCATGATGTGGCGAGTAGCCTGCAAGGGGAAACGGAATGTACACGAGCCTGCTTTTAATGAGAGGTACTCATCAAAGGAATACTCAAAACTGCTCATGTGATTTCCATAAGCTAACGCACGTGGTATTATAAAGAAATAAAAAATAAAGTTGTCTTCTAAACTAAAGTCATACCTGTACATTCCGTAAGAATTTCGAATAACAGGCCACATAATATAAGTTCCCAATTATGTCCCGCATTCTTCAGTCGGCATATTTTGATTTCCAAACGAGTTTCAGTACCAATGAATATCATCTAACCAGACACCGCCGGCGCCGTAAGGCAGCAACGCCCGGTGGTCTGATCTAGCGACCGCGGCGGCCCCTCCGCCCATTCTGCCCGTGACTACCACGCGCCGGCGGTTCTTGACGTTTAGAGTACGCTTAGGGAGTCGGTGGGTAGGGACCATCATGGCACTGGTAGCTCTACTAATAGACAAAAACCTAAATGTACTTTCGGTCCCTACTTTTTAAAGCTGATAGATAATGAAAGCCCGACCGAATTTGATCAAACATAGCTAAAAACCACCCTGATTAAATTACTTGTCTATTAATAACAAACCGTGCGTTCGAATCGGTCCGTTCGTTCGGGAGCTGCAACGCCGCAGACAGACACATAGATAGATACACAGATACGCATTAAACTTATAACACCCCTCAGTTTGGATAGTTAAAAAAATGCAAAAATGCTTGTTTTCTTTAGTACCCCTTGAGTGCAGCAGACACTTCAACACGGCCTGCATACAATGATTTGATCTAATCCCACGCTGTTAAATTTAAACGAAAATATACCAAATTTTTAACAAAACAAATATTTTATTTCAAACTGTAGCTGAATCGTTGCCATTATAAAACAGTATATTTTGCAAGTTAAAACATTCAAAGCCACAATTAATTTCAGAACTTAGGTACCACCGTTCCATTATGAATACCTACTATTATTCAATTGTGCGTTATGCTATCGGCAAACAAATCCCATTAGTCACGGGAATGTCCGCCAGCTTTATAACATATTCACTTTATGAGCACTGGTATCATCGATCGATGCAAATTGTTCGTCCTTGTGCGAAGAGGAAACGATACCGTACACAAATGTTGTAATGGTTGAAAGCTTGGTAAGTTACTCATTTCCGATGAAATTTGAGTCCTTGGGCCAATTCCTTACTTCTCGTCTATATATAATTTTTTTTGTGACTAACTGATTGACTGGCAGATAACGCAAAATCTAAAACTTTGAACCTATATGGAGTTAAAATTTAGAGGTTATATTCCTTGCGTACTCAGCGGTGCACTAAGAAAGGACTTCTCGAAAATCAAACCCCAATGGGAAGAAATAGGGGCGTAGCGGGAAACTCACTTTATGCAGCGAAGGTTATTCATAAAGGTATAGCCGGATAGATTACATAAAATCTCGTTTTCGGACAGTAAAAGAGATTCGAAATTCAAATGTCGAGCTCGAGCTTCAGTATTACAGCTTTACAATATTACAAACATTCAGCTCCATATTTACCCCACACAATGAAACTATTTCATCCTTTATGTCATTCTTCGGATTTAGGAAGTGGTCTAACATTATGCTAAACTTGTATTGAAATGGAGCTTAGTTTCGGTCGTGGCTTCGGCCTCAAGTGCCGTTAAGTCTGAACTGAAAGCCCCAACAATTTGGCACCGCACGCAACAGTCATAACGCCCGCTCAGCCCATTGTAGTGCGGTGTACCTACCCGACTTCCTTCGCAAAAACAGTTGCGGTCTTATGAATAAACATAGAGGGTTTCATATGCTCCGAATACTATATTGCAAGAGTGCCCTTTATGCTCGAAATGGCAGTATACATGTAGCCGATTATTGGCTGCCGGCGAGTTGGGGCTAACGAGTCGCGTCGTCTGAGTGGTTTGGCGAGAACTAACTGGTCACCACGATTGGGACATATCAAACACCATACATAATTATTAAATGAAAAAGAGAAAACTAAGCTAATTAAATCATATGAAATTTAAAAAGGAAATGTAAATAATAACATGTCATAAAAACATTGCCCTCTTTGGCAGGCCGTAAGGCTGGACATGCTCTTCACCCCGTTATTGGGATGCAGACAGCCGTCTTAGTTAAAGGTTTAGTCGTCTCCGTTCGTCTGTGGGGTCACCGCAATAATCCTCAGTCAGTGTATGACGCTGAGACGTCTCGTGCAGTTATATCGCACAGGGCATTGCACTTTTGAAGTGTCCAGCAGTACGCAGACTGAGTTAGAAAACCGTCGGTAGGTACGCTGCTAAAAACTATTTCGAGCAATTTTACTAATATCCCTGTACTTATTTTATAATTTACATCACCTATAGTGCTATGCTATGTTGTAACCGTAGGTTTCATTCAGGCTGAACTTAATAATGCTTCGATCTTTAGCTGGCTGACTTAGACCAATAACGCGCAAACTTCCAATGGTCTCGTTCCTAAAATACCCAAAATTTCATAATTACTGGTATGATAATGCCTGATGCTTAGAATGACTTAAATTCAAAACATCTGAATAGCAAAATGTATCTTAAAAAGTAATGACAGAGACATGAATGTGTCATGAAAGATGTTTTATCGAGTTGCATTAAAATTTCAGGTGTATTGGGATTAGGCAATTTTGTATTAAAACGTTTTGGAATAAAGGTGTTACCACTTTTAGTTATAAGTAGGCATAAATAATGACACCACATATTCGAGATCTAGACGTACCTATTGGTAACAGGTTATTATGAAATTAAGTCCTAATAAAACCTATCCAATAGTTTACATAACCCGGGGATGGACTTCCAAGCATTTATTATTGCTGTGGTTCTATCGTTAACATTCGTGCCTTGCAGGGACATATTCATTGAACGTTCAGTCCAGGTGCTAGTTTTCCCAGAAAGCGAAGATCAATAGGGTCTAATTGATTCCCAGCCGATAGACGGTTGATTACTCGCTGGACTGACGCCTGTATAAGTTTTGGTCGGACGTGACGTCCGCGTCCGTTGCAGCGGGTTCCAGCTAAAGCAGTGGCCGGTCACGTCTCGGGCCGACGACGAGACGCCTAATTAACAGCTCTTAGTGGTAAACAGTCCTATTGTTGGCTCTTACCAATTATTACCACAATGAAGTTTATTTTAAGTTAATAGAAGTAATATTTCTACGAGTACAATAACTAGTTGCTTACTGTTATTTTGAATGGTAATCATTGGGTAATTTGCCCTACTCGAATACCGAGACAGTTGATTCAATTAATTTAATGATGTCCTTCGTAGTCGAAGATGTCTGCTAAATCGGTGGGATCGCAGGCTACTAATTATACACGTAGCCCTTTTTACGAGACTGAAAATAGGCGTGTTTTGTTTCCAGGTTTACGTTATTTAAAATTATATGAAGACGACGAGATAGTAGAAGACTTATTACATAATTCAACCCCCAGCCCCACACTATGTAAAAAGTAAATTAGAATTTGCTTTTCAAATTTAGAACCCATGTTTTACCTAGTACTTGCGTTGATAGAATCGAACGTGTTCAGAACTAAACGAACGTGTTCAAAAGTAAAACTTATTTCCTTTAGTTAAATAATATTTGCAAATCTTCCAACAATTTATAGGTATGTTTGCAAAAAGCACGCATTGCAGACATTAAATTTTTGTCAAAAATCTGTATCGATTATCCTGAATTGTTCGGTAGTCTCTCATTCATCACTCCAAATACGCTAACTGTTCCCCTTGCATCCCTTAACAAAAGGAAAACAGTTTTCTTATTCGCGCAATTAAAAATATAAACGAACGGCCATAAAAGTTTGACTTTAATGTGTTTTACATCAATACCCAGACTAAGTATAAAACGTGCTTTAATAAACGTTCACTTCGAGTGAGCGCGCCCTCTCCATATTCTTACCTTCAGTTTAGTTTTTCAATTGTTAATCCTTGCGATGCCCTACCCTTTGTGTCATTTCTCCGTAGTTGGTATTACTTAAGCAGTTGTATTTGGTTAATATTAATAATCTCATGTCGCGCACCAATGTCGGCGTTATGCGAAGTTAATCGTTGTTGCTACTGTATTGTTATCGGTGAGAACCTGTAATTGGCTTTCTGAATGTATAGATCCCTCTAATGTATTGGTTTTCCTCATAAATAAATAAATTCGTTGTCCCTGTTTTTGTATTATATTATTTTATTTTCTCATACATATAGATAAATCTGCTTCATATGTGGCGTAAGGAGCTACCATGCCACCCTTGACGCGGCCCTTTTTTACCTCTACGCTTTCGCTGCATCCTTCCATTAAATTTTGTTTCTATTTAGTAAACTTTATTTTTCAAATGCTGTTGGAGCTTGCTGTCTGAAATGCCTAATATTTCGCTGCCTACTACTCGCGTCGGCGTGTCACAGAGGCCCGGCACAGCCAATTTACTGAATCAACATTATGTGTCCACGGAGCAGGCAGGAGTCCCGGGCCGCGCCGCCGCTCATTAGCTGCGCTCGCCGTCGATCAGCGCCATTGTCGCGCTATTGATTCTAACCGCGCGGCGTTGACGCAAACGACGCTGCTGTCGCGCCAGCCGCTTTATAAAAGCGCTTAACGCTACCAGCGCCGACTCTGTTAGTACAATTTCTAAAGATTTGTTTATCTCAATGGTTTTGATGATTTGACAAGACAGGATGCTGAACTTTTGTTAATTAAAGAAAACCCGAGGCCTATAGTATTGTGCCTGTGCTAATGGTAGGTACGAGTAAAGTTTGAAAGGCAATCTTCGGTACAACTGATAAGTACTTGAGTATTAAGTACTTGTACAGTCGTCTGAAATTGGTTTTGAAATGAGATATAGATACCTAGTTTGAGATTACATCAATGTAAAGGTTTCCGACTCACACCTGTACTTATGTAGGTAGTACAATATGTTTTAATACTTGTATTGCATTGCACTTGTGTGATGAATAAATGATTACCTATACATCTATATTTAGGAACTGTTGAAATAGATAGACTTTCTCCAGCATTCATAACGCGCACACTAGTTATGGTGGGCAGCTACCACACAATAAAACACTCCCCGGCCCTCGCCGGCTGCGCCGCAAATCGCCCCTGAATATTAAAAGAGCTAGTATGAAAGGAGCCATGTCGGCCGCGAGGAGCAGTAGCGACCAGCGCCGCTTCGGGCTGGGAGTACGTACTACGTTTATTTGTTACGTCTAGTGTTACTTTACCGAATCGCTTAGTGCGTTAGGTTACAATTCAGTCTTGGTTTAGGACTCGAAACGAACAATTACTTTTCTCAAACAACTATGGCTGTATGATGCAACGATGATCCGCAAGGAGAATAAAAGCTGTGTAGTCTAGAAGAAAGAGTTAACATTTTAAGAAAAATATTTTTTTATTGTGTACTCTGTACATATGTTGTTAAAAAGACGATTTACATTAGCATTAAATATTTTTTGTTTTATAAAATAGGACTTCTGGAGTGGATTCGTGGACTAAATTAAAACGCTATCTGACCTTAAACACTACGAGTAATTATCAATACATCAGCAGCCCTGTCAATATGCACCGATGTCTGCACGATGTTTCAGGGCGCAGATATGAGGTGCTCAGGTAAACTCCAACTATTCTGGAGCGCGTGTGTTCCGCTACTGCGCGGCGGGCGCTGCGCGGCTCGCATTGTGGCCAGTAATCAGCTCGCGCGCTTTGTTCAGCCAACAAACAGCTCCGAGCCTTTACAGCGCGAGGGACGCACCTGTGATGCTCCCTGACGCGACAGACTCTACGATGAACCGTTCGTACTTGAACTTTAATATTTAATGGATTTTTTCATGCCGAAGTAGGCCCTGTAGGCATCTTTCACATCTCTGAGTCTACCAGCTCTTTGTTCATCCCTGGTAGGAGACCACTGATGAGCAGCGACGTAATGCACTCAAAGTCAGTACTTGTTGGGTTCCGTATCAAATACTTACTGAAAATTAAAACCTTATGAGATGACTAACTTTGTTGTCCTCTTGTTTATCTGTCCATCTGGGTAATGGGTGATTCTTCGGGGCCCTGATTTTGGACGTCCGGGGGCTTAGTTCAATTAACTCTAAGTTTAGAAGCTTGTTTTGTTTTTCAGAGGTTACTGATATTCATGTTTAATTGGGACATCGGTCGATTTTTGTGTAACTGATACTAAACATTTACAAAAAAAAATAAAAAACCCATTATTCTTACTACTCTGTCGTGTCCGTTCTCCATTTTCTTGAAAATATATGATAATAACTTAAATTTAGTCAACTTTATCAATATTTTGAGTGACCACATACAAAGAAGATTAGTTGTTACATTAACAAAATTCAACAAATATTTTTTACATGCAATATTATTCTTATAACTGAGGATATAACGTTTGTCCGCCGTTAAATTCTTATTACTCTGGAGCGGGCTTCAATCAGCTGTATCATAAAGACATTTAAGAACCTAGCAAAAACTCCCACGTAGGGCGGTTTTTAGTCGCGTTCTGAACGTGTCAGGTGGTGGACGTGTCGGCTGATGCTCATCACTCCGGAGTTACGAAGGTAAATATATCATTACTCTGTCCTTGGTTCACGTAACATTCTTATTACTCTGTTAGTTTTTTTAACGCGTGTGTAATATTTAAAAAAAATAAGTTGTGCTGGATTAACTGCTTTACGTGCTATCTTACCGTAGCATTAACGGTAGCCTTCCATTATGTTTGTATTATGAACCATCACCTTGTTTTCAATTTTTTCTTACTCCTTTGTCCCTTATTGCTTTGGAGTTATGGACAGTGGAATAAGAAAATAGTCCGTTTTCATAGTTTATTTTCCTTTTCGATGTTGTTTTTAATTTATATATTTCATCAAAGATAGGAGGTAACTAATTAGGGACTCATGCAGTCGTTTTAGCCTGCTTCAAAAAAATATGTTATCAATCCAATACGTATTTAGGTATGTAATATTATTGAAATTGCAATTTATTCACATATGATAATCTATTAGGGCTTCCAAACAAATATACAAAAATATATAGGTGTATGTTTGTGTGTTTATTTGTAAATTTGTATGTACCTATGTGTTTTTTCAAGCATTTCCCCGAAACTATCAGTCGGACTGTGACCATTATTTTTTATTTTCTTAGATATATGTAAACGGGTATGCTTAAATTAAAATATTTCATTCAAATGAACACTAAGTAAAAAACTAGTGACAGTTTTAAATGATTATTTAATCAAAGCCTTAGTGCCATGATTATAATGATGTGATTGAAACCAAAAAGGTTATTGTTCTTATTGTTAACATTTTAATGGCTCCTAGAACAACATTTTTCTTTATTTTTATGTTTTTTAAGTTTTGGAAACTTACCGACTGACTCGGATTATGAAACCTTGTGCAGTTTGTATTCTTTTTAAGGCCGATTATAAATGGGTATCATAAAATAAAATAAAATAAAACATTAAAATTAACAATAAGTAAAAAAAATATTTTATAAGTAATACAAATTTGAAGTATTTTGTTGAAATAGTTTAATTTTTATTTGTTTTAAGAATACATACACAGACACGTACCATGCGGACTTGTGTACTTTCATTTTTTATAAAAATTCATATATATTTTAATAAATAAGGCTGATTATAAGAATATTGTGATTTATTGAATTTATTAAAACAACAATGAATAATTGCACGTTTTCTCTGTCGTTAACTTCTTATTCCTCTGGGCACAAAATTAAAAGTTAATTATTTTCTTAACGAGTTCATAAAAATGAGTGCCAAAACCATATTTATGTTTCTAAATAAATCTACTTTCATGGGAGAATAAGATTATTACTCAAATAAGCAAAAAAAAATACGACAGAGGAATAAGACAAAAATCGCGACCTCGAAGAATCACCCTTATATAGAGTGAAACTACTAGTGCTTCGGACGAGACGGATTGTTGCGAATAGGAAGCGCTGCAAGAAATTTCAGCAGAAGGTCATTTTTTCAATCTTAAAATTAATTAAAACTAAAAGTAAGTTACATACAAGGTAGTAAATACATAAATAATAATAATTAAAACTATTACGAATAAATTTATTAAGATAAGGTCAATAAAATAAAATTAAACATAAGGAGATGCCTAGAACGAACGACGAGGTCTCGTCTCGTCAAGAGCCATAAAAATGATTGACTGAAAAACAAGCCCTTGCAAACATGAACGGGCCTGACCCCACAAACGACACCCGTTCACGATTATGACGCGTATCTCAGCCATCGCCTCCTTCAACGATGTTTTCGGGAACGTACCGACCCCATTAGCGACTTCGCCTTAAGCAAAGACCTTTGAGCGAACATGACGTGATCATGCTTCCGGACAAGAATAAATTAAATGAATATTGTGTCAAATAATAATTCAGCGGAACTGAATATCCATTAAATCATGAGCAAGTAACTTTCACTGAAATTGTAAGAGCCCAGTGGCATATTACTTTTGACATGTTATCGTATTGTCAACGTCACGATAGCTCTTATTTACTTGACAGTATGGCGGCCAAGTTAAAAACAATACGATAGCATGTTGAAAGCAATTATAGTTTTAGCGAGTAGAATATGCCCCTGGCCTTCCGAATCACGAGCTATCGTGGTGTGTGAAGAACGCGCGCCTCGCGGGAAATACGCGGAATGGCCGGAGTAATGGCCGCTCGGACGCCGCGCGCCGCGCCGCCGGCCGAGACGCCGGAGCGGCCGCCATCACGCGGAGGGCTCGTAAATCCAGGCCCGGCCTTAATTTCGTGCAAATAAGCATTATAACTAGAAGATTTCGCAATTACTGTAAGGGTGGTGATCGTTTGCCCGTGGTTTCATCCAAGTAGTTATTAGATTATCGATGCTTTATTATAAAAATACCAATTTTATGAGTAAGAACCCTTTATTACTTATAAATTGAGTACCATGCGGATAGATTAAGAGTTAGGCAACGTTCTTTAGTAAGATTGTTTAACTCCCTCTCTGCCAAATATAACTTTCATTTTCATCCCTTGCGGCATTTCGACATTTTGGCTGTTCAAATTTTTTTTTGCAACGATATAATCAGCCGTGCCAGATAATGCCATTTTGGTCCATAAATGTTCATCCTGAGCTTTATTTTACCCAGAAAACATCTTACGTTTTATCTACATAGTAAAAATGGCTGAAATAATAAATCGTGTTATTGTAGCTTGATAGCCGCCCCGAAGTTTGTTGTGTTGGCACTTCTGCGTCGCGTCATAAATTACTTCGACTATTATCGTACTTTTTGAGATCCCAAGTTACAAGTCCCAACACATTCATTAAAGAGGCCGCCCATGGCTATTATCTAAACAGTACTTTTATTACTAAAAGGCACTATTTCTTAACTTGTTAACGTTACTTGGTAAAAACTCGGCAGTCATTACGTAGCCAAGATAGAAAATGTTAGTAGACATTACTTTCATTAAAAAAATTGCCGGCACGACAATTACATTCTGAATATAATGTACCTCGTTAATAAGTCTCGCGAACACCAGTACCTCGAGCTCATGCTTTTACCCTATATCGAGCAATGAACGTAATGTCATCGAGAAAATGTATATGGGGATTGTAAATTTAGCTTGCTATGCGAATGAGATAGATAAATCTGTGGACTCTGGAATTCTGGATACCAAGTTGACTCTATTATCATAGACTTTAGTAGTGCATTTGACAAAGTGGACCACAATATCTTACTAAAAAAGCTTTTTGATAACGTTAATGTCACTGGTGAGGTCTGGTTTTGGTTGAGATACCTTACATACCTTTTAAACCGACGTCTAAGGGTTGTTAAGGATGGTTATTTTTCTAACTCCTATGTAGCTACACCTGGCGTACCCCAGGGGTCCCATCTTGGGCCACTGCTTTTCGTTTTATTTATAAACGATTTACTGAACTCTGTCAAACTATGTAAATGTATTATGTACGCCGATGATCTTAAAATGTACAAAATCATAAACTCGGTGGTTGCCGGTCGACCGCATTCAGTGTTAAAACATGTTAACACGTGGACATTGACGTTAACTTTCGTATCGTCATGATACGTAAAATAATGTATGGAAACGTATGTCTGTTTTAGGAGTTCGTGCTACGTGAGTTCGAATTAGTATAGACGATTCCAAAACGTGACGTATGAGAGAAATGTTTATGGTGGAGTTCCAGACGTTTATTTGCTGTTAATTATACGCTAGTGCAAACATCGCGCGCCGCCGCGCCGCCGCGATCTGTTTAACAATCGCAGCTGATTACCGCGCCGGCGCCGGCGACAGCCCACTAACCCGCTAACTACTAATTTAATACGCGTCATAGGGACCGCCATAAACCCTATGACCTAATTATACATTGCCTGTAACTTATTGGCGTGAAATCTGTGACCTTGTGAGGTTATCCTTGATAAAACGGGCTCCGTCTCCCGGCGGGTATCGGCGTGATTAATAGCATCTGTCGCGGCACAAAAACTGACGCTTATCGCCGACAGCTCCCGCCGCCGAGCCAAGCGGCGCAGGCGCTGCCGCCGCCGATCGCTGATACAGTCACACCCCAATCTCAGTTCATGGAGCCTGATTTGGGTCTGAGATATATGTTTTATCGACAAGTAATAAACTATTTAAGACTCATTATAGTTTACGTGGCACAACAATGTCAGTCGTGTAAACAGTTCAAATGAAGTTACTATATATACTTCATTGGAGCTACCGCAAATTTTCACATTGGTACTCGTGCATTTAAACTGCGCGAACCCACGGGAATTCTTCGAAGTGCCGCACGAGATAAAAACTTCATCTAAACTAGAGAGCGCTTGCAATGTAGCAGATACTATCCGGCGCGGACCCCGCGGTCGCCAGGCGAAGTTATAAAAGAACTAAGATCGTTTCATTATTCCATCCACTAGAGCCGGGCCAACTTGTATCATAATAATAAACCCGTAAAACGAAACTTCGCAAATCACCCGCTCTGCCATCGATTTAATACCTACTACCGCTTCCGGCTTTTTCCTTAAACATCTACTTATAACGCTCCCTAAATCTCTTTCCGAACTTTTACAGATGCACATATCCATTGCCGTTTAACTTACTTAGATCTTTCAGATTGCAGAAATAGACCAGCAATGAGATGTGATGGATAAAAATAATACGGTTTTTAAAGGAATGTGTATGTTGGTGGTACGGGGCGGTCCTCGGACGCCTCACAGCCAGTTCCGGCGATATCCGGCAGAATTAGCGTCGTGACATTGTAGCGGCGCTCGTTACGTGGAGACGCGGGAATTATTCAGTTTAAGCCGTGGCCTGCTCGGGAATGTAAGAGACACTTGACTTCATTCAAGTCGTAAAGCTCATCGTTTAACTGTACTGTGTCGTTTCGACTTTAGTTCCCGCTACTTAGTATGTACAGTGGAGCTCGAGAATGTCTGTTAAAGTCGACATGTTATTGGTACGCCGACAAAACCTGTTAGTGTGGCGTCCTTTAAACTACTTCACCCGGGAAAAGTCCAATAACGTACATGTTTGATCCCCTTATGGCTCGATATCGACTCGCTGCAGGCGGCTGTTTCTCCGCGCGCCAACCTAAATCCTCGAGCCGCTCGGCTCACGCGGCGTATGGCGAGCGTTTCCCGAGCCAAGCCGTACGCAGTTGTCGTCGTGTCGATTTCCGATAATCCTTGGATGCGAGTGGACCCCCCCTCGCTTGACCCCCGGCTGCACTTTGCAAATGAACGGATTACGCGGCTTGCCGCACCGCACCCTACTCGCCGCAGCCAAAGGCGATTTGTTTTAAACCTCGATTGATATCAGGTAGTAGTGAATTTGTTTTATAGATTACTGACAAATCTATTAAACAAATTCAATTTGTTTTCCTGCATTTAACACCCATCATGTCAGACACAGAAGTCCGTGGTTACTGTGCGCAGCCATAAGGTTGTTCCAAATGAATTAATGAGAATCAAAATATCAACTGTTTTCATAACAATATTTTTTCAAGCTTTAGCTGAACCGTGAATATGGTGTCAATTAACCTATACAGCCAGGTGCGGTCAGCGTGTGTCCGACACAGGTGCGGCCGCGGTGCTAATTCCACAACCAATCCGCTTGTACAGGCATCTGTATAAACGAGTGGCACATCATACCGTAGTAGTTTACAGCCCGCTTTTGTCTCTAACCTAATAGGTTATCAAACCGTAAAGCCACTGAATAATCGATGGAGGCTCGGAGGGCAAACAGCGGCCGAGTCCAATTTCCTATCAGCAGATAAAGCTCGGGCATCAGCGCAGCGGGCGGTGCAGTCAGCCGGGCTCGCTGCTAATGGGGCCTTCAAATATTTACTTCCACTAATTGGGAGGCCATATGTTTAAAAGCGAAGCACTTGGGTGGTATACCTAACAGTGGTTTAATGTTACGTTGCCGGGCAATCGCTACTATATTCAGATGCGCCATTAAGAAAATAAAGATCTGCTGAATGTCCGGGGTCTGGGCAATAAAAATTTCGTTTCATAATTTCGAGAATGTACTTATATTACTTTTACTAGTACTGGTGGTTACCTCGTAGTGGCAAGTGATGTAAAGACACCGTAAGTACCTTCATTTGAGTGTAACCGGGTTGTGCACGTGTACTTATCGTTGCTTTTTATTATTTTTGTAAGTCGATAAGGTGTAATATTTTAGTGATAGAAAGTTTATTCGTTTCACTTTGGACAAGGCACGATTCTAATAATTTTACAAGTCCGTAGCGTGTTGTGTCCTTTTTTTCTTCGATTTTTGCTCTTTGATGTTTTAAAAGTAGCAACCTTCTAAAAAAACAAACAACAACTTTAAGAATAAAATTATTTATATTTGAATCAATGTTTCTAAATCAGTTAAAAACGAGCCTCGAATGATCAAAGGAGTCCGTCCGATAAAGCCGAAATATGTTTTATCCGGAGGCTTTTACTGCAGAAGTTGGTAACGATGTTTGTGGGTACCGTGACCACTATACTGTGAACCTTAAACCAGTGAGATAAGGTTCACAAATGTACGTTAAACTGAGACGTTGACTGAACTAGTAATTGCGGCTTACTCTCACTGCGGCCGCGCCGCTAATAAATTATACGCGGGGAGGGACCATTCAATATACGGGACGTCGTCGCGCGCGAGGCGGAGGCTGCAAAACAAGGCTCACACAGGTATTCCATCGCATCACGTATTATTATTTTGGCAATAGTAAATTCTAAGGTATTAGCCGGTCCAGTTACAAGGGCGAGAGCTGTTTGGCGAACGGTGACATACTGAATAATGAGCTAGTACCCCGCTATATTAACCACAGCTCCTTAGAGACATAATTCTAAGAGCCACAACCATCATTAATACTTAATAAGTATTTATATGACCATTCTAAATTTAAACCACGCTTTGATTGCATATTTATTCCTTATTCACTTTATTAAGCTCTAGACACCTCTCCCTAGTCTAGTGAGGTATTCCTTATTGGCTTGTCAGTCTTAACATCACCACTGACGTCAATTCTGTTCCAATCCGTCGATCCGTGTCCGCGCCGTCGAACATGACGTGTAACCAAACATCGTAACCGAATTATCCATTTCCCGGAAATTATTGCGTTGAAATTGTGTACAAATACGTAGACCTACGAAGAGTCAGAGGCAAAAACTTAACATGTTGAATTACCTAAATATCCGTCTCTCCTTGCACAGTGATGTAGGTTAGTTGACACACAATCAACAATATAGATACCGTGTGGTAAATATGCTTGTTTTTTCTCTTTTCATTACCCTTCTCTTAGCCGAAGTAGGTCGACTATCCAGTTAACCTTGTGTACATACTACTCGGAAGCTATCTAGAGATAGTGGATTTTGCATAAATTGTGATCTCAAAAGATAATGCAGCTTCTAACTATTCTAAGCGCACAATATAACAATGGCCGCCGGCGCCTGCGGCCGCTGGAGCGCCGCCAGCGGTGCCGCCAGCCGCCGACCTCGCAGGAGCTAGCGAGTGAGGGGGACGCCCTCACACAGTCGACCAGCTCCGTCCCCGTCCCGCCGCGCCCTGCGCCGGTCGGCACTGCCGGCAGGGAGGCAGGATGGTGCGCAGGCAATTTGGCCGCCGCTCCGGCGGAGCTGATAAAATTGTCTCCTGTTTGCTGGAAATTCCAAATCGCGTTGCTTTGATTGTGCTATGAATAAAATACAGGGACGTTTGTTGCAAACGATGTGTGCGCAAGTTATTTATGGCCTTAGATTCAATAAAATTGTGTAGTTTGTTGGAACCTAGTCAAAAGTGTTCTACAAGCATCACTGGGCAGAGCTACCGTAGGATTAACATTACATTACACATTACTTTACCCATTTTTAAAATTTATTCTATGATATTCCTCTACAGCGCTAAGTTACTTATCTCTGCCGAAACAGACCACTCTTTAACATGTTCCCTGTGCATACCCCATTTACTTATGATGCATTTTGTGCTACAAATGACACGTGAGTGCATAATGTGAAGCACAACCCCTTGCAAAGTTGAAGGGTTATAAAAAATATGCAAGTGTGAGTTAAAGCATTCTAACTAATATGATTGCACGTGTGAACTAACTTATTTGCCAGGCATCGGCACCTAAATGCGACTTGTTTGATTGGAGATGAACTGCTGTATGACAGAAGATGATAATAATTGGCATTCGAGTGTACTGATTTTATTTATGTTCTATATTTGCTACTGCTGTATTTGAGTGTAAGTAATTTGTTTAACATTAATCTGACTTTCTCGGCGCAATCGAATACTTTAATGCCGTGTACAGTCAAGAAATTAAAATCATAGCTTTGGGTCCTGAGCTAGGGTTCCCTATGTTACTTTAAAATATTTTGACGATATGGTTACTCTCAAAGACTAAACTGACGGCTGGGCTGGCAACACAAATGCGTTCAGTTGGGGCGGGCTGCATGCAGTGGCGCCGGCGCAAGTACCTCTTCATAGATGAACCCGGGGCTATCGGTGGGCTTGTCACCCGAACCAAAAAGCTTTTCATAACCGTTGCATTATTAATATAGTAAGGTAGGCGGAGATACTTTTATACTCGTAATCACGATTTAGCAAAAAACAAAGTAATGACCCGGACGATTAATTCTAAAAGTGTCCCGTTTGCAAAAGGCCGCTGCCAATTAACCGAAACCTATGCTCTCAACCGAGCCCCAGGCTGCCAATCTCGGCATTCCACCAGCTCCCGTAAAGCCCCGGCCCCGCTCCCGGCGGGACAATCCATCGGCCGGGTCTCCCGCCGCCGGGATTCGTTTGCTTTGAATACATTACGCTAATCAGATGCAAATGAATGCAGCTGCGAGTGGATGAGCGCTAACTTCATATCCTCCACGAATAACTGCAGTTGCTAGACGTTATGGTCCCAACGCTCTTGTTTAATAAATTAAACAGTATTCCGAGCGACCTTTTTGTGCTGTTGTTATACCACAGTGTGGGTGAGTGGGGAATCGAAACAAACGCGTCACGGGGATCGCTCCCGGCGCGTGATGACGGCAGATTAGCTCGCACTGGGCGAAGCGACATTAGCCACCAGTTGTAGCCAGAATCGAAACTGTATATCCATGCTAATTCCTCTCCGGACGTCCGTCACGTCCCAGCGTTGTGGAAGACATCAGGCCTCATCGCCGAAACTACCAATTAATTAGCGACAGTCGCACGGATTCAATGCGAGAGAAGTAATTGCGATGGAGTTATAATCCCCCCCTATCCAATTACAGCGACAGCCGCAACCTCCTCCCCCCCTGTCAGCCGCACCCTTACCTGGGCCACTAGTGTGGGAATTATAATATTAAATTTCTGAAAACATATTCGAAAATTGCAGAGGTTTTCGGATTTCACCTGATCTGACAGCGTTCCTGCCGGCGGCGTGCATTTAAATAATCAGAACACAAATATTGATTTGTTATTCAATAATGTTTACACGATTAATGAAGTGACATAGTAGAAGTACTACCGTTTACTTATTTTATGTTATTTCTTTGCCCCGCGGCGACTTTAACAGCTACTAAGTACCGCGGGGATATGGCGTTTCTACAATGAAGTGATTTCGCCAGTGTCCAGTATATATAAGTATAAATCAATATAGCAATAAAACACAATCCAATCTTCTCTAGGAAGATTAGGGGCAACGTTGTACGGTGATATGTAGGACAGAGGCCAAGATAGTTTTAACCTCTGTACCACTGCGAGTCCACTTGAAACGAGAAGTAAGATGCCACATACACGAAATAAGTCCAAGTCTTCTATTACTGTGCAACACAAAGGCATTAAAAGTACAAATCACTAACAGAAAAAAACTTTGTACACCTAAATACACAAAAAACAAATTACACATCAGCCATCTTTTGACGTTGCAAATGGCCTCCGTTTACTTCTTTTCTCACGACGGTTCACGCAATCAATCAAACATTTCATTACGTCAGTCATTCAAAATTTCGAATCACCGTTCCACTTAGTGAATACTTTCGACACTTGCACCTGACATGTTGTAAGTAGTGGCCCGAGACGAGGTTCATTGCGAGAATAATATCGTTATCTTAAGTATATAGGATCGTCGTGAGCTATCTACAAGCATGACTATCAAATATTAACATGTCAAGTTATTATTTAATGGACGTTACGTTCGCGTTAAGCATTTTGTCTCTGGCCTTCTAGCCCTTTATTTAACTATAAAAAACCATAATTATTGCAATTGAGGTTTTGTCTTTCACAAGGCCGCCATTACTGCCAAGTAAATAGGAGCTATTGTAACGTCGACAAAACGAAACCACGTTATAGCAATTAGACTAGAGGCCCTAATTGTATAATTCTGCTTCGACTGTTAACCAGAGAGTAAGGGCATCTCTGACCTATGATTTAAAATTGTGAACGTTTTCCTGTGCTCGACAAGGCTGGTTCTCGAGCGACCTTACTCTAGCGTGTCGTCTATTTCGGTAGCGTATTGCTTTTCGCGCCGCTCCTCCTGCACAATGGTCGCGAGCGGCGCCGGGGCGGGAAGTTGTCGCTCGTTAGCGGAGCGTCCCGGGTGCAGCGGGCCGAGAAGAATCACAAACACGCTGGATTTGGATACGCAGGTTACGGAAATATGCTGAAAGTTATTTAGATATGTTCACAAGAGGGTCCCATTAAAGTTTATATTTATATCTCTTCTCAGATAAACCACTTATTTTGCCAAGAAGCAAAAGTAACGTTTTTACTTGAAATATATTTTAAAATTCGTAATGCAAATGGTCACGTTTGGCAAGAAACAAAAAGGGGTGTTGCTTCCCTCTGCGTCTTTTACCGCATTTATCACGGGGAGAGCTACGAGGAATGATAATTATTCGGATTAATACCAGCCGCAGGATTCCAATATCGTATAACTAATACAAAACAAAACATTTCATGAACACCATCTTGATAATTGAAAATCCACTAAGTAGGTACCGTGCGTTTTTCTAGGGCTTTCTCGTACGCATTTATGTGGAACCAGCTCTCGGCCATTTCTGAACCAATACGACTTGGGGGCCTTTAAAAAACGAGCCTAATCTTTTCTCCAAGGCCGGCAGCGCACCTGCGATTATTCTGGTGTTGCGGGTGTTTATGGCTCGCGATGATCACCTAACATCAGGTGACTCGTGGTCGCCTGCCTCTTTTTTCACATTAAAAAAAAACGATCAGTAGCTCGAGCACGGGCATTTCAATCATACGTGAACGAACGTTGTTTCGAATTGCCTGTTTACGTCACGTATTCGAAAATTTATTCTAAACCTATGAGAAGCACGAACCCCTAAACAAGTCTCACGTTTCCATACATTATTTCATGTGTGATATTGGGCGCTAAAGGATACAACCAACGTCTGTATTGATAGGTATAGGAGGTAGAGGACATGTAAACTTCGCCTTTAAACTCGATGACGATACGAAAGTCAACGTCATTGTCAACGTGCTGTCAAATTTTAGTGCTAACAATGGACACGGGGCGCGCATATACACAGTTTCTCAATGACACGACGATACGTTACTTAAATACGAGTACTTATTCGATATAGAAGGTAATCGTAAAAGTCCGTGTTCAGGGTACAGAGACCGAAACATATTTTCATAAGTTCACTATGAATGCTAGAGGCAGTCGAAGGACGAGACGGAAGGACTCACGATTATAAAATATTTACGTCATTTTCCACTCGGGAATATAGGTACCTCATAGCCGAACCAATCTTGTCCGGGAATCAAAGATTATCCGTTTCTACGGTTCACTATTTGGCCTTGCGATCCTGTTTGTTTAAGATGTTTTTACACCAAATTTAAAATAATCCTAATTTTTGTCAAATATCTAATATTGTAGTCGGGCTTCCAAAGCTTGCTTTTCATTATTGTCCGTGTTTTATCGTCCAACCTAGTTCTGTTGTTATTCTTATTCAGTTCCTATCCTCCACCCACCGTCTCTTTATAAAACTTTATTCAATTAAAAGTTGTAAAGCGTGCAAGCAGCCCGCACGGCAGTTAGCCGCGACATGCTCTCTCTTGCCTCGAGTCTCAAGTCGCGAGGCTTACTCCGCGGCACTACATTAAAAACTTTTGATTATCTACTTATTTTTCTCCTCGCTCGAGGTTTACTCGAGAGAAGGAGACGAGGCGATGTAGCTCGGCTGGCCGTCCGCGGAGCAGGCCCGCGAGCGCCGCGCACTAATCAGCGAGTTGGTTAATTGCGCCGGCGAGCGACTCGCGCCGAGTTCAAAACTAGGGACAGATCGCTCGCTCTGAGCTCCCGATTTACGGCGCAAACTTCAAGGGCCTGCTACTAAGATTTATCGGACCGTTTAGCTGCCGGCTTTGGATAAATGCAGTGTCACGGCAGATCGGATTTTCTTTGTACCGCTGCTTATTATACGCTTACTATTCTCTCTTATCATTAACTAAACTTGAATTTTTAAACGTCAAACTCTATTCTTGGCTGGAATCGAGTTTAACATTTATAAATTTAGATTTGCACATATAAACAAAATATTTACTGATTTCAATTGAGGCCACAATAAGTATTTGTAGAAATATCCAACATGAGGTGTGTCGGGGTTGGAACGGGTCGCTTGTCTTTGCCAATTTGGTTGGAGAACGGATTAACGTATTTTTTTTAAATGTTCTTTGTTATTTTAATGTTTAACATTGAGTGGTATCTCAAAGATTTATGTAGTGACAGTAATATTACATCCAGCTCCGAATATTATGGAGCTCCCGTTAAGATACGCTTAAATTAATTAATATTGCATCGAACGTGGAAGGAGTTCTGAAGCGTGCGTGTTTTGTTGCGAGCGAGTGGAGCGGACCGTTTTAACAAGCAGGCGCCGCGCGGCCGCGGTAATGAGGGGTCACTTGTTGATCGCGCGCTCCGCAGCCTCCGCTGCCTCTAACCAGCTTACGTTCGTATCGAAAAACATCAGAACCCGGTATTCCGCACGACTTGCCTCATCAAGGCGCCTGCCGGAAGCCTTCACTTGGCCCTCGACAATATTTTCTGTTTTGCCGGTCGCAGCCGCTTGGTTCCACTAGGGTCTCATGCCCAAAATATGTTTGGTGCCTATACTATCGTTTCATAAACCACTGTTTATAATTCCGTTTACGAAATATAAGACGCATATATCAAATATTTAAGAGCAAGGGGACCGGAAACCTCAAAACTTAGGTTCTGAATCTGGTGGAGGTAATTTGGCAGGACAGCGTTTGGTGCAACGAGAACCGAGCAGCGTAACATCATCAAAGTATACGTGAGATTCAACTCGTAGTCAAATAGTTAAATTGTGGTACTCAAATATTATATTCTGCATTTGCAGAGTTAATAGCTTATTACACAACTGCCCAAAAAAAGGAGTGTAATGTTTCAGGGTTCAAGTATGATTCTTTATTCCACCATAATGTCTAAACAGCCGAGCCGACTTTAATGTGTGTGTTGGTTAGAATTCTTTCACCATCTCGGGTTCTACCTAAACTGTTAAAATTTAAATAACAATGTCAAAAATGAAAATTATTTTTGTAACCAAAAAAGTCTTCTAATTATAACAATATAGGTACCTATCATTTGAACGATTTTAATGTGACCATCTCGAATATATACATTTTCATTCCATCTCGAATATAGTAGCATTAATGAAGGGGTTTAATAACACCATCAAACGATGCAGTCGGGTTTTTTAAGCTTTCATTAATTTAGTTATTTGAATGCTTAAATTTGAAAAAGTCCCCTACCATGTGAACATGGGAGTCTACGATTGCTCCCATAACAGTGAGCAAAGATAAATAGCATCGTTGCATGGCATTCATATCTGACTATCTCCGAAACTCGGTATCCTGGGAACTTTACTTATTGTCTTTCAACCTTAGGCGTTCCCGCGGGCAAACCACATGCATCTCGACTTCTCGAGTCGAGTTAAAAAACCATGTGATGCGACGATGACGAGCCGCGCGCGTCCCGGCGGCGGCGGCGCGGCGTCCCGGCGCTCGATACTTCCCACCGGCGGCACCGTGTTGTCCCGGCGGCACTCGTGCGCGACATCTCCTGCGATTTGTTTACGCGACTTATTGTCGAGAGTTTCGCTGCACTTCGCTACTCTACTAGCTTCGTGATGTAAACAACTTCAGAAATGGCACTTACTGAGGTTATTGTGCTATCCTACTAGTATAATAAATACGGAAGTTTGTAGGATACAACACTGCTAATAAAACCGCGGCTGCTTGCCCACAAACACTCTAGGTTAATAAAGTCGCAGGCAAAAACTAGATTACTTTTTATCACGTTCCTGCACTTGTCCCACCGCTGACAAGGAAGCGATTAGGTATCGATTAGCTCGCTTAAAACACGAACAAAAGATACAGATCCCGAGTAAATAAAAGAGACACAAATATCAATAGTTAATTGCTGGCTGTTTACACTGCCGGTGAGAACTCTCTCTGCGATAAAAAATATTAATACCGTGTCAATAAAAGAGACGCATATATTAAAAGTTGATCGCTGGCTCTACTCGCTTCTTGCTCATCGTCAGCGGTGGGACGAGTGCCTGAATGATTGATTACTAAATTGATTACTATGTCCTATGTTATGATCAATCGATCGAGGAGGCCGAAGAGCCCACTTGGCGTTGAGATGTCATTCGAGGAGTCTTTTACTGAATTTCATAAACCTAGAGCTGAATGATATCAAAGAGTAACAATCCGTGGAAGGATCATAAAATGACAGGTAAATTGTTTTTACCGTGTAACACTACTGTAAAAGTACGTCATCGATGTTCTGTCAGAGGCGGTGCTGTTTCGAGTGGACCCGTGGAGCCGCCAGTAGCAACTAGCAACGCCCTGCGCTCGTCCATGTTACCGATCGCCTAAGACACGTCAAAAATACTTCTCGCAATCAAATAAGCGGAAAACAATCCGTAGTTTGTCAAAGTAACAATTATTGTCGAGAAGGAAATTGTATCCATTTACGCAGTCACCCGGACACAGGTAGTTCCGCCGGCGGTGCGGGGACGGGACAGGGGGGGGGGGGGGGGGGGGCTTCGATGAGAAAGTGGGGCTGCGGATGCAGCTGGGTCAGACTTAGCCGCCACCAATGCTCACGGCCAGGGTTGCCAGGGACACTGAATGCCCTGCGTCCTCCAATACGAGTATAACAACAGTTTGCTGCTTGGGCTTGCTGTTTATGTAGCGCTTCCGGCAAGCTCGCAGAGGCGCGGATGGGTAGCTTTGATGCGGAAGCCGGCTACGTCGGCGTGGTGCCGCGTACGGGACACTCCCAACAGCATCCTGCAGTTAGTCCGAGCCTCGGCTGCCTATATATAAAGGATTTTGAAAGTACCTACATTGTATTGCTAGCGTACTTTTATAAGACATCACATATAAATAACATCATACGGACAAAAGTCTGAAATAAAAAAAATATTCAATTGAATTAAATGTATATCTAAGCGAAACTCAGAATTGCATGGTGTCCCAAGCCCAATATAATGTAAACGGCATACAGAAATACGAGGTCTTTGCCAATCCAGGGTTTAATTTTAAGTAGTATATCGACTGGCACTGCGTTAGAGAATATAGCACTTTATTGATCTGACGTCTGTCAACTCAAACATCTCACTCTGCTTGAAGGATCTGTCGCACCCGTGTCACTGCCCGCGGCCGCGGCGCGTCAACGTGTCGGCGGCGCGGCGTGACGGGCACGTGACGGGCGGACAAAGAGCCAGTGCACAAGGGTCGCGGCAATTGTCACGCACGAGCGGCTTGCGGTGGTATCACAGGTCGTTTTGTCTGTCATTCTAGTTAGTATGTGAAAAAATACAATAATTGCACTCGAACCACGCTTATCAAGCACATGTTAAAATGAATTTCCGAGATATCCACTCTCAAACGCATCACGTCATGGAGTAAAACCAAGAATACTTCTTGTTTTCTTGACCAGAAGGGTGGGCGGATAAAGTCCCAACCAAAGTTAAAAGTGGTAAATTCCTTAAAAATTAACTATGATTAATGAATAAAAAACATACTTTTTCTACAATAATGTCACTAAAAACGTTCGCCTCTTTACATCACGTCGAGCCAGTTGTGTGAGGTGGAAGATAAATGCTCTCCCCTCCCCCCCCCCCCTGGCTGCAGCGGGCTCGCCTGGTCGAGAGGCTGCGGCGCCTTTGATCTCACTAATTAGTCTCCATCTTATGTATAACTCAATATCTTCTTCTGACTCAGTTTTCTTGTAACAAAGGAATTGAGTTGAGATCGTGAGTTTTATACGAAGCAAATTTTTTTGAATTTATAACGGTTATAATATATGTGTATTCTTGACTAAAGTAATTAATTAGCGAGATGTTTAAGTGCAATTTTAAATACGTATAAACATGATTACAGCTTAAGGCTTTTAATTAAAAATCGTGTAGATACAGATGGTATTGCGTAATAAAGTACGTACATTTGAACTTAGAAAGTTCTAGATTCTAGGTGTGGTGACAATATGGGTCGACAACCCGCGGTAACGCAGCTAGTCGTGGTCCGAGTTGTCGCTCGCAGTCGCGTCGGCGCGCGACCAACAGCGCGCAATGAGCCGCCGCGCCACGCCGCATGTGGGATGAGCGACGAACGAGCCGCGCCTGCTGATTCACGGCCGCCGCCGGGATAAATAACTCACTTATGGCTGTAACGTCGCGCTTGTACGATTACTGTTTGCATAACGGTGGAGCATTTTCCTGTTCTGTCAAATACTGTTATGTAGGTAATTTCGTTAGTTAATTCAGCAAGATAGGCAATAATAAGTGTACTAGATCGTTATTACAGAGAACTAAGTTAAGAAAAATGCCTAATCCGATTTACCTGGTCATTTGCAACCTCATCACTCTCATCAGACAATAGATTGAAATAACGTTACTTCGGACTTTGTTTTTCAAAGTAAGTAGGTAAGCCCGTGACGGAAGTAACTGGTACCCGCTCATTGACTGGTTACCAGGATTCCAATGACAAGTGTTCCCGGGAGCGGGACTCTATTACACCAGGCAATCTGTCTGTCTGTCACAGGGCCTATCTTTTGAACCGTAATAAGTGTGACGGTGGTGATTGAAATGGAGTAATAAAGTACATAAAACCACAGACATACTAGCCGAAACTGTACATTCGGTCGATCCAATATAAAATAACAACGTAAAACCTAGTACGGTCACGGACCTTGATGAATAACCCACTATAGAACCTACGATTAATTCCCGTGTATTTCCTACCGCGTCTCTTGACGCTGTCATTATGACAGGGTTCCATAGTGGGGTTAACAAGTCCGTGACTGTACCTACACAGTATTCAAGTCTAATTATTGTTCACTTGTTATTTCGTATAATTACGTGCGTCACATAATTATGGCGCAAGGCGCAACGTTAAGTTACGGTTAAAGTTTCAACTCGGCGTATGGTTACTGGAAATTATCACATAGCGTGTGTGTAAACAATAATAAAAACAAATGAAGTTAATATAAAAGGGCGGTCTTCATAAACATATGGAGCTTTTTCGGTCGTTATTTGTTTGTACTTAATATTCTACGATGGTACGGAACCCTTCGTATATGAGGCCTATTCGCACTTAGGCGTTTCTTAAACTCCCGTAAACACAAACGATGGCAGAACACACAGAGCTCAAAGATAGTCCCGATAAGCAAACAATTGTAGGATGACCTTCTCGTATTCGTTGTTGGGAGACCGGGGTCGTCGTGGAGGATGGAGTGGCACGGATTTGGCTGCGCCGCGCGGCTCGGGGAGACTTAGTCGGGGTTGCGAGCGTTATTCATTAGAGCTATCTACTCTCCGAGGAGCGCTAATTACGTCTCGCAGCGCAGGCGCCGCCGCCACCAACATTTGTAACTAGTTTTTACACGTGTCTGCGTCCTACAAATTAGCTGTCGTTTACAATGTTCCGGGATAGAAGAACTCTTAGATACTTGCTTACTAATTAACTGTGTGCAAAAACTCCCGTCAAGTTCTTGCTCCGAAATCACATGAATGAGGAAGGAGCGAAACAAAGTGAGGATTAAGATTAACCATGATTATTTTGTGACAAAGCTCCTCGTATACATGTTAGAAGATATTCTCGTATAAAGGCGGTGTAAGGCAAGGTTACACAAACCTAGAAAAGGTTTCCGACTCCGATAATGAAGGTAGGAATATCTGAATAGCGCCGGTCGGTACACATTCAGCCTCGTGCGTTCGCGTCGGCATTAGGCGCATTTATGTTTAATCTCGTTAAGTCGGTTTACTCCCGAATCAGCCGGGAACGCTCGAGAGCACGCCCCCCTCCCGCCCCGCACCTCGCCCCCTCCGCACCCTCAGCACACGTAAGAGCTCCTGAAAAATTCAATCGAATAAATGATTTTGACTTTGTTTGGATTTCGCAACCAAGCAATAAGGGGCCGACCGACGGGCGGAATCACTGGAAGCGCTAAATACATTTTGATGTATTCGCTGGAAATTTCATCAGTTTTATTATTACCTAAAGTGATATTCAATAATCGATCTATAAGAATACCTACACATACACTTCATTTTCAAAAATTTGCTTCATTCTCCATAACAGTTTCTTTTTAATCTCTAAAGCCCTCTTTTTAGCAACGGGCCACTGCTTTAAATTATATTTTCTTTAGTATAAAAGCAGCACAAATAGCAGTTAATAAAGTTAATTGACAAGAACGCCTCCTTAATTCCTACAAGCCTTTCACTTGAAGCCTTGTAATACCGTCACGGCTTTGACCAGGACTTCACTATTATTCGTAATGCTTATTGCACTGGATCGCATTACCCCCCTCCTGTTCGGTCCTCGCCCGGCACGTGTCCAGGGACGGTCTGCTGGCAGGCCATTTGCTGGTCTTACAGTGTAAACCTGAGTGTCGCGCGTTTCATCTACTACAGCGTGAGGTATTTTCTGCAACAAGACCCAACTTAAAAACAATAATAATTCAATACTTTCCATGTGTTTCGGGCAAACGCTATGATTTTCAGTAATGTGGACGTTTAAAAACTAAAATAAAGAATTGTCGCTTACTTACTTCATTATTTTTGTATTCATGCCTTTGTACAAGTGTTCGAAAAAAGGGGTTTAATGAGGAGTCTCATTATCAACCCGCTCCCTGGGTGGGGGTTTTGAAGTTTTAATCTTAAATGCTTTTTTTAGAGAAATTAAGCCCGAACTAAATTATCCTTAATCATAATTCAACTTCTAAGGAAAGATAATCTATATTTTTTCAGTTTTTGAAAATCAGTGAATGAGTTCATTGAAAGGTGATCGTTTGGCAGTCGGGTTAAGTGTTTCTTCGGTGAGCTGTCCTGGCCCGAACTCCTAAGTATTCCGCCGGAGCGGTTCGCCGGCTGCGGCGGAAGGGTCCGACCCGCCAAAGTTCGCCGGCAGCGCTAACTAGTGATTGACTGTCTCAAACGCTCGCGCGGCGTTGTCGTTTACATCTAGTCTAGTGTTTCAGCTTTACTTAACCAGCTCTGAAGAACTTAGTCAGTTTTCTTAGTTTATTGAATGCTAATCAATCGACACTAACTACCAGTATAAATACTTGTTTATATGCATTTTAAGCAAATTTGTGTACCCATTTCAAACGTATGAGTTTGATCAACACGCACTTCAATATACTCTTTACATAGCGAAACACTATCGCACCTTACATTTTAATACACGAGTGGCTACTTATAGACAGTTTTTCCAAAATGCGAATATGCTTTTTAATCTGAAGAATATAAAATACTTTGAAGATTAGGTTATTATGCGTGAAGACTCCTTCCTTGACGTTTCGTTATAAAGCCTGCTTACGTCAATCCTATGCATTATCGATAACAATTACGTTCGTCGAATGCATCTAGGGCCACTGATTTAATTCCCTGACTCCAGTGTAGGTCGAGCGCATGCAGCAGCTTGCACTGATGCGGCGCGGCGAGCGCGCAGCTCGCAATCAGCGTGTTTGCGGAGCCTCGCCGCCGGACCGCCGGCGCCGCCGCCCCGCGGTCGACCGCGGCCCGCGCTGTTTGCTCTCACGCACGTCGCTCCGTCAACACACCAACATGGCTCCTCGGGCATTTTTGAGTCAATGAAATTGTTTAATTATTCAACAATTATATTCTAAACAGTCAAATTGAATGTCTTTATTTTATGTAAAAATACGAAGGCAAAGTATATTTAGTCCAAGAACAAACAGCAGCTCTGTATTGGAAACGCAAATGAGTTTTTTGTCCGAGCACAAACATATCTGATGATAAATGGGAGCGCTCGGCGCTATCTGAAGTGGGACACTTTTTTGAACGCGTTTTATTCGGCTTTGAAGTCCCGATGATTGAGAGGTTACACTTGTATCTACTGTTTACACGACTTTTCAGAAAGGTTCAAGTTTTTGATCTTGTTTGATCTGGTATCGTGTTGTCAACGTTTTAATAGCTCTTATTTTCTTGACAGTAATGGCGGCTGACTTTAAAGCAATATCGTAACAGGTCAAATACGATTTGGATTTTTAGAATAGAGGCGCAGCTGTTTCGCCAAGCGGACTATTCGAGTTAGAGAAAGATCCATGACACACGATTGTAGCGTCAATCCTACCCGCGCGGCTGCGAGGCGGCTACATCCTACTTATTTTTACCGAAATGGTACCGGATAGCTACGAGTATTACTGGTAATGGTACGCCGGGAACCATCATGTAGTCGATTGGCCATACACCCCCTCTCATCAATATGGGGGGCTTACTCGAAGGATGGCCGGGATTATAGGAAAGGCGGTTATGGCGCTCTCCGGGCCCTCGGCCGGCAGTGAGCGGACATAATAATATACAACTATTCGATATTGCTGACTCCATGGTACCAACAGCTGCGTGGCTGTATTGTCGTAAGACATGAAATGTTTACGTATTTAATGTATACTAATACTGTAAATGCGAACTTTATAGGTTTTCTACTCTTTCACAGTTAAACCGCTGAACCTATTTTCATGAACGATAAATGATTTAATTGTGGTCGGATTCACAGGCAATGGCTTGTAAGTCATAATTATATCAATAAATGAGTATGGACCTTTTTGGAGTGACTATAGCCAGTTAGTATCGCGTTGCCTAAAGATGTTTATTGTCTTAAAGTAAACTCGAACTGCTCGAGGTAACATGATAAACGAGACGATATGCAAATTCAAGCCTTAGCGCAGTCGCGAACTTAAAAATAACAAAAGAAGTTAGAGAGCGTGTGATTGTGTTGACTCGGCAATCAGGGCGCTACGCCGTAGCGCTCGCGTAGCACTCGACCTCGTAGACACATGCTGAGTCGCGAATACGGTGCAAGGAAACTGAATGCCATTTCTGGATCGATGGGGATGACGATGATGGTGATAAATTAAGTAGTGGGGAGCGCCGTCGTGGGTGGAACGTTATGCGCTCTTGACTAGTTATATTCACAAAAAGATTGCTACAGGAGTATTTTAATAGCTACCTAATCAATATAATATATCCAAGATTTTTATTATCTGTATTATAAACTAGTTACCCATTTAAAGATTATTTTTCTCCTCAATTTAGGGCGCTCTTCGGTCTTGTTCCGGCAGGAAGTGCGCGCGTGGCCAACAGGAAGCGCTGATTTTACATCCGGTGAGTTATGGCGCTTACAGCACAAGTAAAAGAATTCTTTTATAGCACTTAATACCTATTGGGTTGGCATTGACTCTCTTAACGAGCGTTTGTAAAAAAATGTAAAAATAAGATTGATACCCACTCTCTGAGACCCTAATTAGGTACTTTATCGATCTCTCAAGGGTTAGCTGGAAGAGATTCTTTGACCCTTGATCTGCTAGGGGATACAAAATTACCAAGATCCGATCTCAGATTATAATTCCATGCGAAAATTGTAAAACTAAAAACTAAAATTATTTTTGAATACAGGGCACTGACCAATGCTTCTTCTCATATTTCAAAATACCGACAATTAAAAGTCTAAGTTCCCTCTTTTATACACCGTTGTTGTTATTATTGTAGTATTGTTTTCGTTTTGTACAAATGAACCATACCATATATCATTTTTTTATCATTCCTGCTTTGATATTTTCATGAGGCAAGGTCTTTTTAATGAATGGGTGAAACCCGAATACTTCATATAAATCGACATTCTTTTTAACGACGCAGATTAGATTCGACACAAAAGTTAAAATTCAAAATATGTACATACTTTGTTGTTGCTAGACGGGCGACTAGGGACGTGTACAACACTGCGCCGAGATATTTATTTCGGTATTTCATTTAGCAGTGCCATCCCTGCTCCTTTGCCTTTGATGGTTTTACAAAAAACGTATCAAATAGCCTAGCAAAGTCATATTGATAAAATCTAAGTGAAACAAAATAATTATTTACAACATCAGTAAATGGGCTAAATACGAGTTCCTAGCAGAATTCAAACAAAATGAGCAAACCACAAATTGCATTCAAAATGCAACAACAACGTGAATTATCCCGTAACTCGCTCCATCATATCAGCGCTGGAATTGCGTCGCCCCGCAACGTGCAGCGATGCAATTTGTTGCAAAAATGCAGCATCACATACGACGAGCCCGTGGCGCTGCGATGCGCGGGGCGGATCCCGCACGGCTCCTGCACGGATCTTGCACGTGTGATTGCATTTAAAGATGCGGAGCGCTGCGACGCCGAGCGCTTTATAACCGTTTCCTCGCAGACCGGGGCGCGGGCGGAGCGGGGCGGGACGAGGACCTGGATGGGGCTTGTTTAAGGGTTTTTGTAAGGCCGGTGCCTAGAAACATCTTCGTTAGTTTCTATTTGTGTAAATAACGTCATTTGTAGTTATAACAAACAACTATTTTGTACCCGCATGAATATACTTTCCCACACACTAAGTATGTACCTGTCAGACCATTAGCCAATAATATCTAAATACTATACTACTAAGTGTTTTCATAATAACTGCCATAATAATATTAAATAATTATATATGAATAATTAATAATTATTATTATTATTATTATGTGAATTTGTGGCGCTTGCGGTGGAAACAATGGGACCTTGGTCAGCTGACATGAAAAGTTTTATTAAGGCCCTGTCATCCCGGCTCATCGACACCTCCGGAGACCCTAGAGCTGGCGCTTACCTTTCCCAAAGGATTGGGCTAGCCATCCAGAGAGGTAATGCAGCCAGTGTCTTAGGGACCATGCCGCGAGCGGACCTGCTAGAGGGGGTGTTCTTTTTATAGTGGTGTTTATGTTTAATTTTTAATATTTGAGTAGCTTAGTTTTATTTTATTTTATTTTAAATAAGTTTAGTTTTAACTTTAACTTTTAAATTTTAATGTTAGTATTTAAAGATGCATTTGTAATTTTTCATGTGTTATTAATTATAAATATATTTATTATATATATTAATATACATACTTGTATACATACATACATATACACATACATAAATATACATATTACGTGGTATAGCAGTGTGTATTTGTAAAATTAATGTTTTGAGCTAAAGTCCTTTTTTTAGTGATATTAGTGACGACGAGGCGTATGTGATGACTGATGACGACGCGTTGGTCTAGTTGGTAGTGAGTGACCCGGTCTACGCAGCCTGCAGTCCAGGGTTCAAATCCCGGTATTTACTGATATTTGTGTGATGAGCGCGAATATTTCGTTACTGAGTCGTGGAGGTTTTCTATGTATCCCTATATAAGTATTTATTATAATAATAATAATTATAAACTATATTTCAGACTACAAGGCCCATATTTACAAATACTTTACAGGCTAACATACATAACAACATACATAACATACTACTACTACAACACTTTCGGTGTCAGCTAGCCGGCGGCCACAGAATCGCCGAAATATGACACCCCTCGGCCAGAATTCCTCCTTTAAAAAGGTCAACAGAACTTTGGTCGGTACTCTCGCCACAAAAGATTTAAAATTAACCCTGTGGCGGGGTCCTAACCACTCGAACCTCAGGGTAACTCCGGTTTTAACTCGTACATACCCTACGACATCCTTCGCCTTCGTTAGGTAATGTAATCGGGACACGCACGGCTGCGTCGTGGGCGAGCAGGACACAGCAAGTGATTCGGTGCAGTCGTTACGGTACCGCACAGGTTTACTGTGGTCCAGCTTCACCTCAATAGGAAGCTGTGCTGGATGCCTAGCGATTGATCACCTGGTAACAGCAGCATACGCGGGATCTGAGGTCGTTGACCGCACGCAACGTATCACCTCAGCCGGGACAGAAGAGCTGGCGGCGGGCGCGGGATTTGCGGCCCGTGATTATGGTTGTCTATAGTACCCATAGTACAAACCCAAGTGGTGTGACATTGTGACATGATATTTATGTTTATTAAAAATTCAAATCCATACGCTGCGGCAAGTGTGGATTCGACTGGTAAGCACATGCGTATTTGATATTTGTCTTTGCTTCACCGAGATATAATAAATAGGCCTTTTCTTCTACTACATATAATTTAGGTAGCACTTTGATTTAAGACACTTTTGCTCGTGACTTAACAGGACACCGAGAACTAGCGACATTATATTTGGCCCATGTTTATTAGTTTTCCTCCGCGTTGCGTCACAAGTGTTATACCGACACACGCTGCTTATAAGTGACTTGACGGCGTGTGGGCGACATCTGCGTCCGGCCACTGCTAGCGACCGCCCTCGTAAACGCCGAGTGCTTCACCCGGCTCCTGGCCGTTGTACCTTAATGCAATCGATTGGTTTCTCTATCGTTATTAGTTTGTCTTTATTGCCCATGGAAAGAACAAAACGTGGACGTGTAGACAATGACCAGTTGCGGGGGGAGGGGGGATTCTCGCCGGTATATTCCCTAAAGCCTTCGCGTGTTTTCTCACGTTCATCGGAAAAATCCGAGTTATATCTTTTGATCTTTGTTTTTGTGAGGTATCGCGAGGCTTTAGGAAGGCTTCATTTGTATCCCTTGCTTCATTCGAAATCTTCACAGAATACACGATATGTTATAGGTATACGTTCAGGGCCTCTATTCATCGTCTTTGACCTGGGTATGGTTTTGACTTCAGCCGCCATTACTGTCAAATATAGAAGAGCTATCTAAACGGTCACAGGACGCGATAACGGTGATGTGGTATTTACAGATTTGCACAACGTGGTTCAGTCGAAAAAATAAATAGATGTCATGTAAAATAGTCCGTCATCTTACAGAAGATCACCTTATTAATCGAATTTCGTTGCAATGAGCGTTATTTTCTGCTGCCCCCAAGATGTTTTCGGGATGTCGTAAATGTCAATAAGATTATGTTAGGTTAGACCTGTGACCATCAAAAAAAATCAATGCGGCAAGAAATGCCTTATCAATGAAATGAAAATTCTGCGTAATGATACGTACGTTGTAAGATATTTCAATAAAATAATGGGTCCTTATTGGCTTATCGAAAAATGTTTAGTCGGAACGTACGAGAATACTAATCCACAATCATCGCAAGTGAAGTACACTATCTTACAAATATCAGCAAAGCAGCTTTACACAGGTCAGTTTTATACGGCGAATTTTAGTGAGGGTGCCTACTTGAAATCAGTACCTAGACTTTGATTTAAAAAAAAACTATGACAGATAAGAAAAATATACGTTTTCCATCGAAAAAATATCTAGGCCACGCGCGCCTCGGCTGGGCCATGAATATTTTGGCAGTTAGCGCGCCGGCTGAAGTGTGCACTTCATTTCATCTGAAAAATAAACACGATTTACTACAAATGCTCACACTTGGCTAGCCGGGCTCGCTGGCAATATTCGATTTATAACATTTAACGATGCCAAATATAGTAAGTCATTCTTGTAACTATGTAGCTATATGCCAGGCGTTTGCACGAGGGCTGGGCGTGTTGAGCGCTACTTTTTATAACGCGCCGAACGGGACCCTGTTACTAAACTTTCGTTGCCGCCCGTTCTGATTTTATTGAGCTGTATAATAGATGCGCGTGCTGTGCGTAATGGATCGCCGACCCCGAACCAAAAGGATTTTCACAGAGTTATTTGGTTTTACGTTCTAAAGCGAGCGTCAATGACGCGGTTATAAGGCCGATCCTAGAAATACAATGAATATAAACCGGACAAGTGAGAGTCGATCGGTACGACAATGCAACCGCGACACACACCTTATAATCTCAATCTCTTTTTATAATCACCGATGCCCGTACATAACTGAAGAAACACATTGTACGAGACTGTACGGCCAGAGTAATTTGCAACACTAGAACAATTATTGGTATGAGTACAATAAATAGAAAAGCCCGACAGGAAGCGAGGGAAGAGAAGAGCTTCCGCCATTCTTAACGACCAATCGACGCGCAATACTTCTTCTTATTTTAGGACAATATATAAAAGAACATGCTGTCTTCGCGGACATAAAGGAGCTTCAGTGAAACCCAAAATATCAATTAAATATAACGCCTAATAATAAAATCAGTAAAACAGTACTAGGTGCTGATCGTGCGAAGGTGTGAATTCGAATGAAATAGAATACGGTAGACATATAAAAATAACTAAATCAACACCTGGTTAAAGACAATGTTATTCGTATTAATATTTTGACAGGCGCATGCGCCTAAACACATGCCAACGAGTACGATTGTAAAGACTTTTTTATATTTAGTTCAACCACATCGAGATATTTTTTGATGTAAAGACCAGATCAACACTTGGGTGTTAGGACCCTGTGCAGGGTCCGTCCGGATCGCTACCACCATCTTATCCATTAACCTACCGCCAAACAGCAGTGTTCGCATTGTTGTGTTCCGGTTTGGGGATAAGACAGCCGGTGTAATGACTAGCATAGAGGCATTCCATCTTAGTCCTCTGGGTTGGCAACGCATTTGCAGTCTTATGCTAATGTCTATGGGTCACAGTTTCCACTTACCATCAGGTGGCCTGTGTGCTCGGTTGCCTTCTCTATGCCTTAAAAAAAAAAAAAGATCATGTCAATTTATAATGCTTTTAAAATTTGAGAAAAATACCTTCTGGTTTTTTGAGGGTTTCTGTAATGGAATTAGGGAACATAACCAGCTGGCAGGTTTCGTGTTATCTGTAATCGGGTCGGACGAGGCTGACACGCCGCCCGGTTCTCTGCCGGGGCGGTTGTTTGCCGGAGCGGCCGCAAACAGCCGGCCAATCACGCCGCGTGCATTTTAGATTAGAAGGCTCTCGGATACAGCCCTCTTTAGGCGACCTGAGCTGCGCCTGGATCGACGCCGCATGCTCTAGATATTGTCTTAGGAATTTCAACTACGAGGTTGAGCACGAAAGTAATAAAATGATGCTTTTAATAGATGCGTCTAGGATAACTAACAACTAGTACCATATAGTACCATTATAATACCTTATAGTACCATTGTAATATGAAATATGAAGTATGTTTAAAAAATGACTGACTGCTGAGTTTCTTGCGGTGTTTCTTCTCAGCAGTGGTCTCCTCTTGGGAAGCGCTGGTAGTATCTTGACGTGTAAAAGTGCCCGAGCAGCCTACTTACTGAATAAATTTATTTTATCTTTTATCTTTTATCTTTAGTAGGTAGGTACTAGTACTACTACTAAATATTGAGCAGTTCGCGACGAAATTATACTATAATGATATGAGTGCGTACTCATCGTGATTAATCATACAAATTATGTAACGGCTGTCATGTCATGATGGACGGCTCGTCTCGTGCATCTATTTGTAGCGCACACGACACGCGGCAGGAGAGCAACTGAGCCGCGCTAATTTTATTCTCCGTCCGGTTCATTGATTCTGCTCGAGGCGACCTGGGGTTAATGTTTCAAAGTCGTGAAAACCTGCGTTGTTTGTAAAAGTTCACGAGAAATAGAAGCGACTTAGCTGCCGGCGAAACCGCGAAACCTCAGGATTTATTGAAATTGCAGCTTGAAGTGAGACGTTCCCAATTTTATAGCGGCAATTCAATAATGATGTTGGAAAATACGAGTTGCGAGTTTAACGGCGGCCGGATTACCGGATATTATTGATATTTAAGAGCCTCGCCGACACTTTATTTCAATTTGCATTTAAAATGGACAGAAAATTGCTTTCAATATTGTTATTAGTTCCCCCGCAGGCGATCCGCTGCAACTTTGCATAATAAAAGTAAGTTAGCCGGCGGCGGCGGTGCGTCGCTCCGCGGCGGACGGCGGCTACAGAGACACGTCGGAGAATAGTTCCCGAGATACGTCTTCATCTCGAGCAGATTTATCTCCGCCTCCCGCTGACTCGAGCCTATGTCTGACATCGTGAAAGCGCGTTATGGACATTAATTTTCTTAATCGTCTTGTCCGTCTACGACTTTTCCGATGTTTATGAAGCAAAATTAGGACAACTCATAGAGATGAAACCGACACCGAATGGGTATTGGAGACCTGCACGACGCCGAGGGGGTCACCGCGACCAGTCCGCGGGCCCCCGATTCTACAAAATAAAAAGTATGCTTATTTTGTTAGGTTACAGTCTCAGTTGACTTGAGATGAGGCAGTTTGTTAAGCTCTATTGGAGTCGTCGTTTAACCCTGTCGGTTGTCTTTCGGCCGCGTGTGCCGTCGATTTAATTACATATAAATTCGTTGAGCGTTGCGGGGGCGAGGCGGGGGCGAGGTGTGTTGGGGTGACGCGGCGGCGCAGGGTAACGGCCAATCAATCTTTTAAATTTGAGTCGCGAATTTGATTACGCTGCAGAACTCGGGGAGAGGTTTGAATAACTTTTACGTTGCTTATTGTTAAGTATTCAGGCACTTACAGTACCGGGTTGAAATGAAAATTTCAATGTTGACTCACTTTAGCCGTCACTTAATTAGAAAATTGCAAATTAGGATTACCTAAAATAAGCCTCTGCAACTGTCGTGGCTACTTCATAATCTGTCTCTCATCATTGCCGAACTCGTGGACGACCTTCTTGATTGTGGTCACGCACGTCTTCAACCTTGGTCAAGGTCAAGTCAACCTCGTTGAAGATAGTTACCGGGGTCACTTATGTAGATGGCCGTTCGAGTTGATCGAAAAAGAATACCCCGTCGCTTGAGTTGACCGAGTGAGAATACTCCGTGGAGGAGTCGACAGCGTGTACTCATTATAACTTCCTCCACAGCTTGTGACAGGCTGTCCCCGACTTCCGCTGCGGCTGAGACAAAGTAAAACCAACCGTATACTTACTGACTGTTAAAGACAAGACGAACGCAAGTGCATAACGTTCTAAGTACTAGTGTGCTCAGCTACGCCGAACTACGTGTAAATGGAAATGTTTGCATTGGAACAAAATTATGCTTGAACGATTTTTTAATGTTAGTTTTTTACTTCCTTCACTTCAAAGGCAAAAAATTACGGCTACTAATGAAACGTCATTGAGTCAATGTCCCCGGAGCTCGTCGACTAAGGTGCCTTATTAAATACTTTTGATCAGTTCGATGAAGGAGTAATAAACAACAAAATAAAACACTTATTTGCTTTATATATATTAATGTTATCTAACCCGGATATCCACTAACCAAACAATCGTTTATTACGTTCTCTGTCTGTATGCTACACTCACAATTTATGTCGTTTCGCATCAAAATCATTTTCTGCTAAACTTGCGTGACAGTTATAACCCCTTTATCATTCTCGTATTAATGCCGGTCATTGAGAAACACGAACATTGAATGAAGCGCTGTCTGTTTGTTGTTAAGTTCATATTGCACATCCAGAGTGGGTCACTATTGGAACTATTATGAACTTAATTAATCCATCTTGATGTAACTTGGTTAAACAATTAACTTTGTTCATCTCACTCCCTCGCAAGACCACACTCGTGGGTACGTCACCAGCGGGTGGGCACGCGGCAGGCCCGTCTACAGACCGAGACGCTCCAGACACGATTCTACATAATTATGTTATAAATAAGTACTTATCTCGGACCGCCCTGATCTCGGATTGGTCAATTTTCAACCTCAAACTCAATATAACAAAAATATATTTGATATCCTCATAACGAGCCGATTCATTTGATATATAACACAGTAAGGCTTGAAAAACGTTTTTTTTATAATTCTTCATTTGACACACAAAAATGACCCTTATTTAAAAAAAAAAAACTTTGCACGTCTGTGTTTATCATCAATTTACATATGTGTACCAAATTTCAACTCAATCGGTCCAGTAGTTTCGGAGCAAATTGGCTGTGACAGACGGACGGACAGATACACACTCGAGTAATCCTAAAAGGGTTCCGTTTTTAGATTTTTGTACGGAACCTTATAAATGATGCTGTGTCTAAGCGTGTACGAATAGACAATCGTAAGTCATAATTATGCACGCGAGCAAATACTGATTGAATGATACAACCACTGCAGTGTCGGGATTATCTCTTCATTCGAAGACCGCGTGAAATTAGTTTTGCTTGGATAGGGAAGGAAAGAGACGATCGACCAACTAAATATATTACTTAGAGTAAGACAATCCCGGTTGTGATGCTGGCTGGCTGGAGCCGAAAAACATGTAGTAATTTGGCAATGAGCCCGAGACTCATTACTATTCAAAATTAACTAATATTGGTTCAAAGTTTCTACATGAATCGGAGAACAAGTAATATTTTGATAGGACCATGGTTACAGTTTTAAACTCCGATCTGACTTACTCCCTGTACAGTTGGCTCCCCTTGTTTGTTAGGACTAAAACCGTGAGCCGATTTTGTTAGCATGATCTCAGCTACGTTTTAACCGGTTTATATATTTAATCAATTTTTTCAAATGAAGATTAATATGAAACACATATGTCCCTGTGCCCCGTAATAATATTGGGTGGTCGTCGTTCTGCTCATCCGACGCACGGCGCGCCGAGCCTGCACGCTCCGGAATAGTTCATACGAATGAATTTGACGCCTCGCCAAATGAGTAGAGATTTACTGAGTTCATTGAGCAAACACAACTGGAGCTACGGAATAGAAGATCCTTCCTGGTTGCTCACTATTATATTCGAGTTTAATGTAAGTACTGTGTCAATGTAACTTTATACTCATAATTCATTTTATCTGTTATTTTATTACTAATTGTTTTAGGAACTGTGTGCGTTCCACTCTTAGTAGGAGTTGGTGTGACAACACGTCTTAAAAATTTGAAGAGCCAAATAAAGCTTCAAAAGTTATAGAAGTAAAACGCATTGTCCGTAATAAAAGTTTATTTCGCAAAACAGCACAGCTAGTGTTTACTTAGCTCCTTATTTAATATTCAATAACAAACACGTTGCTTATCATTAGCCATTACGTTAATTATTAATGTAAAACAAAAAGGGACAAAATATGCTACCTAGTATATAATATAGTAGCTTTTGCCTGTGACTCCGCCCACGTAAAGTCGTTTATCGTTGCTCCCTCTATTTTTTTCCGGGATGCAAACTAGGTATGTTGTCCTATTCCAGGACCTAACCTATATGAGTGCCAAGCTTCATCCCCATACGTTCAGTGGTGGAAGCGTGATTGAGTATCAAACATCCAAACTTACAAACTTTCCAATTCATAATAGTATAGTAAGATAAGATAAGTTTAACTGATCTCCTCACTTACTTAACTTTGATTCTCAATATATGACCACGGTCAGGTTTGGCTCCGGTGGTACTTGATGGAGGATTCATTAACCCTGTGAGATGAGTTTGCGCTTGTCGCCGGCGCAGAGCGACGCGTGACGCCGTGATGCTTCCCTCCTCCCCCCGCACCGGTCAAGCACTCCAGGCACAGTTCGCATTGCTCACCCTGTTCCAGTCACTCTTTACCCGCATTATGCACGAGAGAACGACGCAGGGTTAAGGTAACGTTGAGCTGTGTATTCGGGGGTGGTCAGGTCCTTGTGCGGTCCATTAGTGGGGCACTCCCGGGGCCGGCCAGCGGGAACTAAACTGATTGAAGACGTCCGCCTCGGGGGCTCCCGAGCGGCGGGCGGGGGCATGGGAGCGAGGGCATGGTTAATGCGACTTAATTTTCTAAAACAAGCTCTAAACTCAGAAGGCTACGGTAACGACGTTCAGTAAATTAATACGTTAAAGTTGAAGATTAATTTAAGTGTTTATTTAGTTAAAGCAAACATTTTAAAGAAAAATTATATGATGTAGCATACTTTTGTCCATTGCGTTAATTTGAACCAAATTAACAGTAGTTACTACACTATACATATATACTGGACCGAAAAAACGAAGTATCACACTTTATATGAAATGTTCGTTAAAAGTGTGAAACTTAATTTTGCGGTCCAGTGTAGTTTAATAACGAAAATTAATATTAAATCTAAAAGTTTTCAACAGTACATATATTGAATGCGATGGTCTAGGTCCTAAAATTTTATTTACTATCTCATGTTTGTCTCAGCTCAGGATCATGCGCAGGAGACCTCTCACCCCCGCGGCCAACAACAGCGAGTTTGCTCTCGCTGAGTGCCGCGCTGTTTGCGACCTACGAAAATATTCCTGCCTTAATCGGTCCATTTCCAAGTCTGGTTACGGAGCACCCCTCCCCCCCCTCAGGTCCTTGTCCTCATGCCCCTCGGCAAACAGGGAGGTTGTAATCCTCCTAGACCAACACCCGCCAGACACCTGGGGGCTCCTCACGTCCAATGTCATCGTAGTCAACTAGGGCTTTAAACTTAGGGCCGAATGTTCATGTTAGGGAGCCGCACGTAAACGTTACGACATAAGAATAAATCACAGATAATAACATGAGTTTAATATGCATAGAAGATGAACCTGCCCGCCTAATTCAAATTGCTTACTCATTAGCAAGAAAAAAATATAAAAACTCATGGATATATGCAGTTTGTAACCGTCGCAGTTGCGTTATTTACTCGATTCACTCGATCGAGATATTCAATGAAATAAAATTAAGACGCGGCTGCATCGCGGGGCCCCCTCCCCTCCCCGCTTCGATCGATTCTCCAATCAGCCCCTTTGATTGAGTTGTAAGTGTTACGCAAACAACTCCCGACCACTCTCATTGATACATAAATAATATCTGCTCGGTCCGTTTGTCTACTCGAGTTTTTACCGTCGTCTCGGCGCGCTCGGATCCGCTCGCAAATAGAATTTTAATTGCTGTCATTAGGGACGCGAAGTTGGTTCAGTCGATGGGTGCGGACATTAATAACGACTGAGAGGTACCTCGCGGTCTCTTTCTCGATCTACGTTTTGAATTGATTTCAGTCTGCACTAGTGGTTAGTGGTCCTCATTAAGTTTACGAAGAATGTACTGTGTTTGTTGCAACCGTCAATTTGAATGAATCTGATCGTAAGTTTAGGTAAAAACTCACGCGGTGAGTCGCCGGCTGTTTAGCAAACGTTTTCGCCAAACACGTGTAGGTTGTTAGCATGTTTTTTAAATCAATTACTATGTATAAGACTGATCCTTATAGCCCGTAAAACACAAATAAATAGTTTTGTACACTTGCTTACTCGATGTACAACCTTTCACTTTTCTCAATCTCTCAAGGGTTGGCTGGAAGAGATCCCTTAAAGGCATAAGGTCGAATTCGTACCTTTTTTTTTAAATCTTCATGGTATTGTTTTTATTTTCTTTTGTATAATAAAGTGTTTCCATACATATATACATACAAACAGCGAGAGGATCATAGTTTTTCTGTATTAGGGAAACCTTTGATTGCAACTCGACTGAAACTTCTAATCACGCCGTGTCGATGAAACTCGCTGCGCCATCGCGGGAAGCCTTTAAGAGGGAATATCAAATTGCATTTATTAACCCGCGTAAGGCGCCTCCACCACCACTTTGAATCTGTTATTGATAGATTTATCACGGGTAGGTCAACCCACCGGGCTGTAATCGTTGAGCGACCTGGAGCTTGGGACCCGAGTAGTTGGTGTCGGCCGCGAGAAAACAACCCGATTGTAGGTATGTACACGAAGGGGTTAATCGATGCTTTGACGCTTTGCTGTTACACGATTGAGACTCGATCGTAATTTGCATCATATCAACAAGATAGACATACTATGACACGTTGGTTCAATAACTTCCCGTATTGATTGACGTACAATATACTTAACAGGTAAAACAGCGTGTGTCAGAATGTTACTGTCCATAGCAGTCCTCTGAAAGGTAAAATGATGACATACTAAAATAATATAAGCTGTTATGGAGCCCAGCAGAGCGCGCCGACATTCTTTTTAAATTAAAACAAATACGCTGCGATATACATATTAAGCATCGGGCCTTTGTCCCGCCCGCGGCGGCCGTCAAAGGCTCGCTGCAACTCGTTCGCCGCCAGACCCAGAGACTCCCCCCCTCCCCTACTCTATGCAATCAGTTGCGCGGAGATCACCTGCCGCAGCTAAATAGCATTCCTAATAGATTCATAAAGTAACGAGCGTTCTTTCGATACCGCTTCGGTGCAGCTTATTTTCTAGGTAATCTCAGAAATGCTTAGGAAACCGTTGCACCGTGGTTGGATTCTGAAAGGATATCACAGCTAGATTAGCTGCACAATGCAACAGCGGGCAGAGGCGCTACTCTCGCGCGCCGGCATCACTACTCATGCAGAGAAAATAGTTTGAAATATTCTCGCACTCAGTCCTTGCACTTGTGTGTAAGATTACGTTTGGCGCTGTTTGAAGCGTTTCAGTGCTTTGCCTCTGTCACATCCAGAAACCGTCACACCGCGCTCGTCGGCCCCGCGGGGCGGCCCCGTCATTAGCACCCGCGGCGCTCATCGTTCCACTGTTTCTGTAAGATGTGGCCGTTAAATACGTACTCTACTTTGTTCAGCCATAATTACCTGGATAGACGACAAATTACAATATACAAATTTAGAACACCAGATATACAACAAGGTCCGAAATAATATTTGGTTTTGGTTAGTTATTATTTAATTACGTAAAAGTATACCTACATTATGTTAGTAAGTTTCGCCCATTACAAAGATAATGTTGGCTCTGTTAACCAGAGAATTGGATCTATCACAGTTTCACCGTCGTCGCTGTAACTGTGTCACTGGCATGGTTTATGTAGTCTCACCGTTCCAAGAGGCCTCGTTTGACAGCTGTGAAACCAGGCCTCGTAGAACGGCGCGACTGAAAAGTCATCTAAGTATATCCAATTTTGAAATTTGTTAAAATTTGGTTATATTATTATGTTTAGTAAGATCTAACTCTAATAGAGAGTGAAGACAAAATTACGTAACGAGTACCTTAGTTAACTTTTAATTATTTAATTGTAGAGTAGCCGTGAGTGGGCGCCATTAGCGGCCGAGGCGGAGCGCAATTACGTCATTATGTCGCCGGACACCGCCATCTCTGAGCCGCTCCGGCCGGTGAGGGTCCGCGCGGGCGCTGAAGGGTCCGATAGAAAGTTAAAACCCGCAAACGAGGCGCTAGGAGCGGCGGCCGGCGCGTCTGCGGGCGCCGCACTTTCAATTCTCTAAACGGACGAACTCTAAATGGAAAGTAACGCGTGTTTAACACAACATACAGGCTGTTCAGATTTTTTGTATTTGGGTAAAACTTGCTTCAAGGTATTTTTTTATATGAGATTAATGAGGGCCATCCAGCTCGTTTGGAGCTACCGTGGCGCCCTTTGCATTGTTTTAGGGTTCCGTACGCAAAGGGTGAAACGGGACCCTATTACTAAGACTCCGCTGTCCGATGTCCGTCTGTCCGTCCGTCTGTCGCCAGGCTGTATCTCATGAACCGTGATAGCTCGACATATTAATAACGGCAACAGGTAGACACTTGCAATATTCACAGAACATTAAGTTGTGTATTCACTTTAAAAATTAATAATTAAATTAAAATAAAATAAATATTTGAGGGGGCTCCCATATAACGCCACCCAGCAAACGTGTTTTATTGCCGTCTACTTTTTTTCTAATGTTCTATAGGTTCTGGAAAGTCAGTAGGATTTTTCTATAATGTGTGCGTCTGTTAAATAACATTGAAATTACTATCTCAAGATTAGAAATAACTTGGTAAACCAACAAAAAAAAAATATTATACCTTTTATAGGTACCTTTTTCTTTTTTGCCCAGGTATCATCATCTGCTTATATTTTTTTTATGGTATAGGACGCAAACGAGCAGACGGATCGCCTGATGGAAAGCGATTACCGTCACCCATAGAGACCTGCAGCACCAGAGGAGTCACAGGTGCGTTGCCGGCCTTTTAAATGAGAGTATACGCTCTTTTCTTGAAGGTTTGAAGGTCGTAACGGTCCGGAAATACCGCAGGCGACAGACCATTCCACAGTTTAGTTGTGCGAGGCAGGAAATTCCGAGTGAAACGCACAGTTGTGGACTGCCAACCATCTAAATGATGGTGGTGGAATTTCTGTCATGACGGGAGGAAGGCGGAAGGATGCGGCAGGAATATCCGAACAGCTCCTCAGAGCACTTCCCGTTGTACAAGCGATAGAGAATGCAGAGTGAGGCTACATCTCTACGCAGCGCCAAGGAGTCAAGCCGATCAGAAGTACGCTGGCAGCCGACAATTCGAGTGGCTGAAGACTGAAGTTCAGTCGGAGTCCCAACTATACGCTAAGTACACCAGAGGTCTTGATGCTATCTTCCGACTCCATCATCAGGTCAGCTCTTAGACACCATGTATAGGAAAGCCGCCGGGTTCACATGTATTTCAAAATTCAACATTTTACATTGTACCTACTTTGTACTACGAGTACGAGGTAATAAAAAAAAGTTTGTAAAAAGAAATACACGATATTATTATACTTACACATTATCTTAAAAAACCCCATTATAACTTGAGTATTTGTACATTAATAAATGCAAAATGCAATTGTGTTATAATTATATTTATGCACAATCATTCGTTTATATACAAACAGACCCAACATTCATCAATACTGGAAAGCACATTGTATATAAGACCCCAAATAAAGCTAACTACGATCAGATTATCAGACCAATTGATAACTAAATCCCTAGTATTGATCGATGTAATCCGTCACATTCCGAATTGCGGAACAGATTAGTTGACAAACGCCGCCATTGACCTGTGTGCACCTGTAGTTAATCTAACGGTCGCGACACAAGCCTCCCGAAGCTGTTCACGCGAGTTTATGCCAGGCTCGGAGTCGCGTAATATGTTCCCGTGACCTCGCGATCGGGTTGTTAATGAGGTCGTCCGCGAGTGCAAGTGTCGGCCGGGCTATTCTCTGACGCTGCTGGGGCGAGTTGTGAGCGGTCTTGAGGCGGGTTTGAAGTGAGGGCTGTCCCGACGCTACTTGCTGCCCCTCAGCTCCATCGACGGGCTTAGACTACTGAGAGAACAGCTCTAAAATACCATACAGATCACTCATGACATTATAAATAATGAGAACATGTATCATCATCCTCAGCATGATTGCAAGCAAGGAAGTCTGACCCCCTAACTATACCTTGGCCCTGCAACACAGGGACTCTTAAGTTAAGTTTTTCTGAATAAATCATTTTCATTTTTTCATTTCATTTTCATACATCACGGTTGTGTTGAGGGTTACATGCTATCTGTAATTACCTAGAGTAATAAGTGTAATGATTTAGATTCGGATCGAGGAAGGTTCGACGAAGACATCGCCTCCTCGAGGAAGAATACCCCCGCCGCCCCTTGCCGCGCTTGCAGGTGCTTAATTAAGCCGCGGCGAAATCACGAGCTCACGGCGAGCTTTTAACAACCGAGACCAAATAAAGTTCGAGTTCAGTCGCCGCACTTCCGTCGCCGAGCACAAATTTGGCCACCTTACAAGCGCAGAAAGTACATTTATTTTCTTACTTTACTTTTTCTGTAGAAGAAGCACGTCCTTTTCATGGAATGAAAGAAAAACAAATAAACAACCATACTTTTGCATTTTATTATTCCTTTCTAGTTTCTACATTGTTTAAATGTCATTATGATATCAGTTTAATCTTTAGCCCTTGAACCATTCAACTAGAACACCATGAGGCTCCGCCCACCGCCCGGGATGCCGCTACACGTATTGTTATCGTATTATTTTTAACTCAGCCTCAACTGAATGAGAGTTATTATAACTTTGACAACACGTACCAAAAGCAATTAAGTTTAGCCCGAGTAGAATAAAGCCCTGCTCGCACGTTTGTATAGTACGCAGCTATGACGAGGCGCTGAGCGATGACCCCAGGTGGTCGGCACGACACGGCGCGTCACCCCGCGTCACGCCGCGTCACGCCACGCCGTGCCGTGGCAGGCCACGTCACGCGTGACGTCACGCGCGGATCGATGCAGCGCCGCGCCCCGGGAGCGAGCGCGCGGCGCCAGGCGCGGGGCGCGCCGGTGCAGCCGAGTGGCTGGCTCGCCCGAAACACCTCCCGAGGTTCAATAACATGCATCTAGAACAAAAAACTGTTCTTATTTTATTACGAATACCCATCTATAGTTTATCTTGAGCTATCATAATTTTTAGAAAAGAAAAACGTAAGTTTCGTTTGCATCTTGGCTAGGGCCTCTGTCTTTTCTATCACTCAAAATATATGTGATGACATTTTCGTTGTCTGTTGTCTCATACATTTTGAGTGATAGACAAGAAAAACGTAAGTTGCGTTTGCATGTTGGCTTCAGCCCCGGGTCAGACGATTTGTTTACACCGTGTTGAATAGAGGCCCAGAAAGAGTTGCATAATGTCATTTTACGTTAAAGCAAGAAGATCTACTTAAACTGAACTAATTGTGGTATTATTAGAGAACACATCCAACACAAATAGTTACACATACATACACTTTGTACGACAAGAGCGTGACCGGTAAAATTTTAAGAAAAAATAAGAATTATTTTGTGAAATACGAAAATCAAATAGCTAACCAATTGCACATTCATGCTTTATATTTAATAAGTTGTCCAGTCTCCTGAATTATCTACAATAGCTTGGCATCTTCTAGGCATACTTTCTATCAAACTTTCAGCGTAACTACGAGGTAAAGACCTCCACACGGACTTCAATTCCCGAGTTAGGTCAGCAACTCCAGCTATATTTTTTCCTCGTAATTGAAGCTTCATCCAAGCCCAAACATTTTCAATTGGATTGGCGTCGGGTGATTGTGAAGGCCAATCCAAAACATCGATGCCATTTTCAGCTTTCCACGTTGTACAGAGCCGACTGCGGTGTTTGGGGTCATTGTCCTCTTGCAGGATCCAAGAAGCATTATAGCTTGGAAACATCGTTTTAGCAGAGGGCAACAATGCCTTTTCATAGATTTTATTCATTTTTTGAGCGTCGAGTGTGCCAGTGAACATGTGCAAACGACCAAAACCCAGTTTTGAGAAGCATCCCCAAACATGCACCTTGACTGGGTGTTTTACGGTCCGTACGAGCACTCTATTCTCCGCCGTAGACCAGGCCCGAGTCGAGTAGTTGGCTGCCCAAAAAGAAGCTTCATCAGAAAAAAATATCTTGTTCCGATCCCGGTCTTTATTTTCACTTGCCCATGACAACCTTTTTTTCATATGTTTTTCAGTAAGGAGAGGTTTCTTCACTGTACTTCGATATTTCAATCCATTTTCAATCAAACGCTGTCTAATTGTGGCTAGAGATATATTTAAGCCTTTATTCTTTTTTTTTTTTGCCCTGCACGCAATGATAATAGAGGATTTTTCGAGAATAATGGCAAAATCCGTTTATCCTGTACAGAGGAGGTCACTCTAGTTATCCCGCGTTCTGGTAAGTCGTCGACGTTTTTTGTTTCGGAATATCGCTTCACCCACTTAGTCACTAACGCCTTCGACTTATTCATATACTTGGCGGCCTGATCACGTGATATTTTGGGTCCCTTCGGGTGTGAACAAAGGAACACTGCTTCATATCGTGAAGCAAACGCGGCACTCATTTTGGAAAATGAACTAATATTGGCGGGAAACTGTCAAAAGTTTTTTTTTTTTTTACAAAGCATTGTAGTTAGATGACCACTCTATTCAGCCAGTACTTTTTTTTCTGTGCCACATTCATAAAATAAAAATTATACCGGTCACGTTCTTGTCAAACAGACTGTATATTCACGCGTTTATTCCCAGAGTGGAGTAGGCAGAGCTACAAAATTACCAACAGCTCTAAAAACTTGTTAATTCTGTAACACATTTTGCACGAACAGGCTAAGACGTTTACCACGGCCTCTATTCAACACGGTAAAAACCATATCGTGTTTGAGCTGTTATCGATATGTCTTTTACCGTCGGGAATAGTGGCCCAGTGTACATTAGTGATAGGTAACAAACCCATCGCCTAACAATACTAAACAATTGTCTCTAGCTTAAATGAAGGAATCCTTCTCGTTAATTTAGGTTAATTGTTATAGAATCCTTTCTTGTAGGAAGATAAGTTTTTGCATTAACTTTATTGTAAAATGCACGTTTCCTCGTGTCGTGTGCGGGCGGCGCGGGTTCGGGCGCTCCGAGCTTAAACAGTAAACACGTGAGTGCGATCGCGAGCTGACAACTTCTCGCAGCCAATCAGCGGAGTGCTACGGAGGGCTCTACGGCTCTACGGCGGCGGGCTACGAGCGCGGCTCGTCGTAGTCGTCGAAGAACAATATGGGGAGGAACAATCGTTACGGTTGCTACATTGCATTCTTGCAGTCTTGCACTGAATGAATGCGCTAGGCGGGTGCTCTACTGCGACATTCGCACTATAACAGAATAAAGTATTCTTCAAACTTTCGGCCTTTATTAACGTTGTTCAAATCTATAGCAGACTGTACTTTTTTTATTACGCCTGTATCTTTTTTTAACTGTTTGTCATTTTATTTATTAGTTTGTTTATCTTTAAATGAGTTCAGTTCAATGGTTTAGATATATTACGTACAAAAATGATTAAATACAGTAATCAAGTAGAGCGAAATAAAAGTATATAACTAGTGTTAAGATCAGAAATACCCATTTTAACATTAGAAGTTAGAGCCCCTTACATGAACAAATCACACGAGACTCTGTCTGCTGGAGGCGCGCTATCTTATAATATCTGAAGGCGACGATAATCGCCGTGCCAAATGGAGCGCGAGTGGCGTGGGCTGATCGTCGCCGCGTCATCACACGCGGCGTATCGCGCGACATCGCGATCGCATCCCGCCCCGAGCCGCGACTCGGCCGGGCGCGGGCCCGCGGCTCCCGGCGGGCTGCTAGCGCGCGCGGCACTCGTCCACGCCCGCACATATCCAACAGATCGCCGAGTATATTCTACAGCTGGTTAAGGAAGTACTTTAAGATCATTGGTGCGATAAGGCAATCCGGTGGTACATGGGTGCTGTCAACATCGAAACACAAACGACACCTGTAAAGCTAACAGGCAAAGCTATACGGCATTAAGTTTGCCTTTTGTATACTTTCTTGCAATTAAATTAATTAAATTAAGAGATGATATATTTTATGGCAAACAAGCCAGGCAGCTCCCCGCACCAATACCTGGGCACTCGGTACCGGGTATCTATTTCATTTTTAACCGACTTCAAAAAAAGGAGGAGGTTATACGTTCCACTGTATGTATTTTTATTAAAACCAAATGATTGTCTTATGAGCGACCGCACCTGAGTGGGGTAAGAGTCTCTTCTGGGAGGAATCGCACGGTTTATTGCTTCGTTGTATACTTGTCTATTAAGTATACTATTGTCTGTTGTATACTAAATATTTTATATAAAAAGTTAGACATAAATTTTAATCATTTAGATTTTATACATTTTTAATGTTAAACATTTTGTGTGTTAGAGATTTTGAAATTATAAAAATACATTGTCTTTTTAGAATATTACACATAAATACTAAGTGTAGAAAAAAGGATTTAAGGCAAAAAATATAAGTAGACCCGTTCATACCAGGGCCTTTGCCTTTCACGGGTTATCGTATTGTGAACGTTTTGATGGCTCTTACTTACCTACTCGACAGCAATGGCGGCCGGGTTAAAACAATGCGGCGTAAAGGAATATGATTGAACCGAGTTGAACAGGGCCCGGGCCGCTCCCGCACTCGCCCGCGCTTCAGTTTAGCGGGGAACCGAATCGAACCTCAATAAAGTAGTTGAAGTGGAAGAAGTCGCGGGCGCGGCGATCATAAACTCGGCCCGGCTCCGAGTCGGAACCTTGCCGCATTTAATTCGACCTGTTTAGCCTCCCGCGCGCACGCCAGCTCGCCGCCGCGGCTACTTAACACCGGCTCGACGGAGTACACTTGTACGATCACATTACGTTGAAATCTAGTAAAAATATTATCCTATTTTTTCTGCAAATCAAAATGTCTATAATCATTTTTTGCTCTTCTCTCGGGACGAGCTAGTGAAGTCTCTAATTAAAGTGTCGAGATGGTATATCATAACGAAGTGTTTGAATTTTGACAAATAAGCGTTAAATAATTATCTCTCTTTAAAGTTTAAAAAAGAGTGAGAGTGAAAGTCCTGTCAAAATTTCTTTCATTTCGGTAAGTGGCAGGTGTAACCAGTTTAATTAGTAAACGCAAAATGAATGTATAAGGAGGTACTTTATATCTTGCAAAAGGTCGGGTCGATTTTTGGATAGGTGGTACCTAGCTAGAGACCTTTATTAAAATTCAGCATTGTATAGCTTCGTCAAAGCTATTTTAAACTGGATATCTGTCTATCTGTCTGTCTATGAAGTCTGTGGCAACTATAGCAACCTCTTGGAGTTTGATCTTGAAAATTATTGGATAACACCCCTTTCCTAACGCCAAATTGATCATAGGGAGACAAAGCGGGACAAAAAAGCTAAACTTATGTGACCCGATCGCTTTTATGATGTTAAATGTAAGCCGAGTGTAAGTACCAGCGCCGAAGGATGATCCGTGCGTGATTGAATCACGCGCCCGCCCCGCGCCACCCGCGCCCCCTCCCCCGCGCCGATGAAGTCGCCGCGGCGCCGAAAGGTCCAAATTAATTAAACTTGCAAATTATATTATTACACGACCCGCCGCATCGCGAGTAGTGCGCGGGGGGGGGGGGGGGGACAAATCTCATCCTGTAATAGCTAATCCGACGCGCAACGATTTTGCCGTGCGCGTCCGCAACAACGAGGCGGGTGCTTGTTGTCTTATAGATCTAACTCTTGAGTTTGCTAATCTATTGCTTGTCTACTCTGGAGGATATAAGTCGCCGTATTGTCAGTATCATAACTATAACTGTAAATGGAATTAAGTACAGAATGTATATAAAGTGGTAAGGATACACATTATTGTCACCTGTCACAGTTCACCAAAAGCAACATATGCCGGCATTACTAACCAGCCGCACTCGTACACGTGTCGCCGCTGCATGAGCGACACGTCGCGCCCGCGTCTCGCCATCGACGAGTACAGCGAGCGACGACCGTGATGGATGGCGCGGCCGCGGCCCGCCACACACGCGCCGCGCAGCGTGCACGCACGCCGCACGCACACGGCGCGCCCGCGGCCCATTGTCGCAGTTGGCGCCGCTCCAGGCTCCACTCGCTAACAACAACCGAGCCCCCTACCGGCCCACCCGCCGCCTCTACGGAGTTGCGGTACTATCAGGTCTGTAATGTAACCTTGAAATAGACTACTTTCAGAGTAGAACTCTTAAACGCCATTACTGATTATTTTCGCTATTTGTACTTGTTTTTATGCAATTAAGATAAATAAACGCCCCAACTGATTTCATCCAATATATCCCTAGCTGAAGCTCCCCGATAGAATAGAAAACGAGTTCAAATTCATTATTTCTACTTAAAACAAACGCGCGGAGCTCGATTCCAAAAACAAACGCCGATACACACGAATAACTAATAACAGCCTACTATTTGCGATGGGTTGGGGGTTAGTGATAAGGTTCAAGGTGAGCGACGCCCACTCCGCTCTCGTACTGATGGCTGCACCCGTGGTCGGCTGCACCTGTCAGCCCGATGCAGCGCCGCATCTGTCACGGTTCGAGTTAGCAGCTAATGTAATCGGTCGACGTCAGTATCTAGCGCCACACTCGGGCGCGGCGAGCCGGCGCGGCCATCAGTTGGACATCATCATTTTATGCTGATCAATGTTAGCATTTGGTCAAGTTAACTGGGAGCCGTTTTTCATCTCATATAATTTCGAATATTTTTCTCAATTATAGAGGCCGCCCGCGACTTCGTACGCGTAGAATTAGTTTCCCGCTACTCCTCCTACTTTTTCCCGCTGGGGGTCGATTTTTGGGAAATCCTTTCTCACTGCACCCCAAGACCTCATAAGGAACCTATATCCGAAATTTAGAATCTTTAGACTCAGCGGTTTGGGTATTTGCATTGTACCAAGCTTTTATGTGAGTTGAACCTTTTTTGAATAAAATTGGATAGAGTTTTTTTTTTAAATATGTGTCAAAATAAAATGTTAATCAAAAGCACTAAGGAGTATTGATATCAATTTTGAAGCAAATCACCCTCAAAATAACTTTCTACCACTTTTTCACACCCTTAGGAGTACAATTTCGGAAAACCCTTTATTATCGGATGCCTACGTCATACAAAGAACAGAACACACCCTCCAAGTTTCAGGTCTCTACGGTCAGCGGTTTAGGCTGTGCGTTGATCCGTCAGTCAGTCAGTCATTCAGGACAAAGAATTTTATATGTATAGATTAATATTTACAATGTAATAAGAGATATAAATTGTAATAAGAGATTAATTTGAAGATGAGACCGAATGAGTGAGTTCACCGCGGCTCTTCTTCTCAACAGTTGCGTCCTCCTAGGAAGCGCTCGTACACTCAGACACAATCATCATGCCACTTATATAATATCTAGCATTACCAAAAATGTACCCTTTGGATTTCTCCTTGTATTATTCTTAGCTTTATCTCGAAACGTACTTTTCTGTATTTTGTTTGCAATTGTTTTTCTAAAAAAGTGAAGAATCGGAAGCGCGCATTTATTCCCTGGGAGGGAGGCGCTCACGGGTCATCGGCTCGCTTCTTTCTTAAGCTTTAACCGTTTCATACTGATCCTTTACAAAAATAGCGATGAATCTAGACTTTGCGAGGGCAGCTATGGGTGTTTTTATCCTTGATATCATGTAGGTATTTTTTTAGTTCTGAGTTGTAACCTAGGTAATAAACCTATAGGTTTGAAGACGAGCTTACCCTAGTAGTAGTCATGCATAAGAGGCTAGCGGTCCTGGCGTCGATAATAATTATTTTTGAGATTTCTCAATATAAGCATGTTTAGTGTTGTCTATAGTATCAGTAATACAAACTTAGAGCATATTTCGGGACTAAATCAGCTTGTGTTAAATTATTCCTGTTATTTAATTAATTAATTGTTTATTAAAAAAGCCGTTTGGCCGCACAGGGCCGGAGCCGGCGCGCCCGGCGCCGCGCAGCCCGCCCGCTAATGCAATATGAATGCCGGAGCAGTGCTCTGCTCATTGTAGCCAAGCGGGCGCTTGCATTTTTAACGATGTGTCCGGATTCTTCCGTCGAGTATTACAAATGTAATATGACGATGATTTAATGAAAGGGAATATAATTGTGGCGAGCGGTTTTACTCGAGCCGGAGCGTAACGAGCCACGTCGGTAATTACTCGTTTTGCTCGTGTTGCCTCGCGCGAGTGCCGAGGGGAGCGAGTCGCGTGGTCGCCGCGGATTTTCTATTTGCATGCAAAATCAATTGGCGAGTGCGGGATGTGGGTCAGGTGTTGGCGGTGCGCGGTGAGCGGGGGTGAGCGGGGGTGACGCACCGCTATTTGCCGCCTAATTGACCCGCCGCGCCGGCCACGCCGATATTGCAACCATAACACGGCGAGGTCACCAAGCGGGGACGACTGTATACTCGGGCAGGCTGTCGCAGGTGATACCTATTCTCGTTTTTAACTGACTTGAAAAGGGAGGTTCAGTGTTTGACTCGTATGTATGAGTGTATGTTTGGAGTTTCGGGATTATCTAACTACTGAATGGGTTACCAAAATTATTTCAGGATCTAATCTTCGTACTTCTGTCTGATACAGTTTTCTACAATAAATATCTGCACATTGAACTGCACTATTAAGGCTTGTTCATGAAATAAAGTTGCAACATAAAGTCGGGCGTATATAATTATAAACATGGATTTTGCCATGCAAAGAAAAAGAAAAATATGCATTAGATGTAATTGACTTGATAGAATCAACATGCCGAGAATAAATGAAAATATTAGCAAATTAATTATAGTGTGTTATTTTACAGAAAAGGGCATCTCCATGCCTAAACTCGTAAAAAGACCAAAATATTTAAACATGGCGTGCGAAGTTATACAAATGGTTGCAGAGTTTAATATACTGGGTGATCTGCCAGGTCGAGGTCGCAGAAAAGGCTGCGACAAACCGAAATTGGACGAGGCAATAGTGGCGTCGTTTCGTCAAAATCCATCGGCGTATATGCGAGATATAAAAATGCGGTCGGGAACGTGCATAACGCCAAAAAATCATTAATTTACAGACTAATAAGAAACATAAAATCCCAAATAGGACTGATATCAATCTTGAAAGAATGAAACCTTGAGCTAAAATATTAAACGAGCTTTTGATTAAAAATCGCGACGGATGCATACTTATGATGCAAAAAATCCTTGTATAGCAAGCATGCTGCCCTTGTATAGGAAACATGAACGTCCCCCAATACTTTAGCCAGATAGAAAACATCGATTATGTTCCGAAAAACATGATCCCACCAAATTGCCCAAAACTTCACCCGATTATTGGGAGGGATATTGGGTATAAGGAGATACCTGCTGAAGAAGGGTGCAGTACCCGACAGTAAAGTTGACTTCAAAAATATATGGAACGCGGCCGCTCGTCAGTTCACTAAACTTCAATTCGTACGCTGATGGCAGGTTTTCGAAAAAGGTTGAGCAATTTTCTCAATCTTAGGTTTTCCTTCATTTTTATAGTAGGTAATATTTTATTTATTAAATATTTGCTACTTTATTTCGTGAACAAGCCTGGCGTTCACGCGGCGCCTAGTTGGCTTAGCCTAGTGGGCGAGACTCTGCCCACGGAGCTGGCGGTCCTTCGTCCGACCCAGGATGGGAATTATTTTGTGTGATGAGCGCGAGTATTGGTTCGGAGTCTTGGATATTTCCTATGTATTCCTCTATATACGTGTTCATCGTTATCTAGTATGTTCAAGTAATTTAATTCCTATACCACTTTGGACTACGTTTATCAAAGTGACGTAATCAATCAAAACGTAAGACTTCTTATGATTTTATTTACATTGTCACTTTGACATAGTCCGAAGTGGTATAGAAGTTAAATTCCTGGACTGTACCTATCTATAGCATAAGCCTAGAGCTTAGTTTGGAACTACTTAGGTAAATTTGTGTGAGATTATTGCAAAAAAAAAACGGATTCCGCATGATTTTATTTATTTTCGCGATTATATTTGTAATGTCAGATTCCTGGGAGCCGATCGCAAAACAAGTCGACGTCGATAAAGATAACAAAACAAACGCATGTCAATAAAACGTATAATCGCTGCCAACAAGGCGTTTCGCCCCCTACAGGACGCCGTACATATGAGAGGGCTTTGTAGACATGCTGGCAGGATAAGGAGCGCGTAGAGTTGCTCGCCGTTTCGCTGACGCGGCTGAGGAGCTGGAGAAGGGGGCGGGAGGGGTTAGAGCACACATTTATTATCACATCAGCTGATTTATCGCGATGACTTTAATACGGCGACGATCGCGCGCCGGAGATTAGGCGTATTCCGCGATCACATTTTGACAAGTTTCATTTCAAAAACTTTCATGAATTTTTCAGGCGTTCCTGGTAAATGGGGAAGAAAGTTCCAGGTTTTGGTGTCCCTTATATTACTAAAACTCTTCAAAACTTTTATACATATAGCACCTTACTTAGTGCGCTAAAGCCTCACGAATCAAGGGTCTCGATGCCAAATAGATGAAAATATATTCTGGACCGAGATCACCATAATATTTGCCTACCCTGATGTCGCTTCAGCCGATACGCCAGCCATATTGGAGGTGAACAAAAGGAGGATAAACAGACGATCCCACACTCTAGCACTCGCCCATAATCCACGGAGCCAAAAACATCCCTTCAGGTGTCTTGGCATTATTTATACTCGTATCCACTAATGAACCCCGATGAGAGACCGAAGAGTAATGTCATCAATACGGTGTGGCTTGACAAGAAGCTCGCACTTGGAGGCCCTTGAATTATAAATAACATACCATAGCCTCTAAAAAGCAGCATACATATGCACATGATAAATATCTGAGACCACGCAGTGTTTAGCTTACCTTTACCCGAGTGTATTCACTCAACATTCAACAAGCGTACCGTACCACGTACCAGTGTGTGCGACCGGCGACGCGGCGAGCTCGCAGCGGTCGCAGCTCGCAGCACGACACGCCATATTAGTTAATGTCGCAGCCGCGTCGCCGAATCGATAGCGGCTGTAGGTCCCGTTACACGGCTGCGGCGAAATATGTCGTTTACTCACTACAATGTACAGCGCACAATCGCGCGCCGGTCCCTCGGGCTGGGGAGTCTGATTGTTTACATGTAGAGTGAACTGCTCCGGACGCGCAATGCTATAGATAGAGCATTGATCTACCTTTAGCCATAAAGTAAAATGAAGTAAGAAACCTCTTTTTATTGATAATAAAACGCACACATTTACTCCTAGCATTTTATAACATTTATGTAGGAAAGCGTGTGTAACAGTCCGGATGCTGCGGCGAAGTTGGAAAAGTTGCAGCTTCCCGTGAAAACCGCCGCCGCCGCACTCACCGCTCGCATATAGGCATAGGTACAAGTAATAATTCAGTTTGCACGTGCGGGGTTTACGCTGATCGTGTCGTCAAAACTAACTCTCTGTAGAAAATGAAGCGCGGAGAAGTGCCATCCATGTCATGAGTAATTTATAGCACCGCGGCATTGTTATTTACGTGACCAATTATCATTATCATCTTGTCTGTGTATTGTTGTAGTTGTTTGCGTATTGTTGTTATGATAGCCGGGTCGAGTCGTGGGTGCGGGGAATTTCGTGTCTGCGTATATAGCTCAAATCCGACAGCTTCACTCCGAACGTAAGTCGCGCCGAGCGGCGAGCTCGCGCGTGACACGTGTAGCCGAGTAGGGGTGACAGGGAGTGGCTGCAACGTTTGCATCGTCGACATACAATGCCCATTTATTCAAAATACAGTGCCAGAATATGGCCGTATTTACCGCAAGATTGTTAGTTGTACTAAATTAACATGTTATTGATAAACACTGGTAGAATAGATGTATATTTCCGTTGTGGAACAGTTGTTGCGTTAATTAGACGTCCGCTGAAGTTCGCGCTACGGTAACGGGAGTAACTTACTAACTTTACTTATCAATCGAGTTCCGTCTTAGCTATTAAACTTTCGCGTTTTCGACGCATAAGATAATATTAAACATAATATCAGGTCTTATGTAGCTTACCTGTAGTTAGTTCTCATCGCATCAAGACCTGATTTTAAAGTTCTTATAAAGTAATAGGTAAACAACTTTCGAATATTTTGAATTTCAAAATTCGTCTAAAACCAGAAGTGTATCAGCCTTAGTATCTGTTTTTTAATAAATTAATATCGTTCAGCTGCGAGTTTATCTGCACTCTATTGTAGCCACTTTAAACCTGTATGTCCCTTTCGACAAGAGGAAGCATTAACCGTTAACAATGTTTCATTAGTATTTGGATTGCGAGGCGACGTCGCGGCTCGTTAGCGGCTCGAGGCTGGAGTGAAGGGTGTGTGGGGTTGGGGAGGGGGGTGATAGATGACCGACGACGACCACGGCCGCCGCGAGAGACACGCCGCTATTTGCATACGCTTGCTCAAATTGTCCCGTCATGGTGCAGGTCTCATACTCGTGACAGCTTTATCGTTTGAGATCGAACGGTGTAAAAATATGGTTGTTAGGTATAATGGTATTTCTCAAGAAAAACCAAGGCAATATTTTGCTAGTTTTAATAGTCCCTTCTGCGTGGGTGGTAATGGCTTAGCTCCTCGGTGCACGCGGTCGAAATATATACATGTATGTTTTCCGACCGCGTGCAGCGACGAACGGACAAAGCCCCAGCGGCGGCGAGCGCACAAAGCCCTTCATGTAGCCGCGACGGGCGCAGCACGGCTCCGTTCCCTGTGGCTCTGTATACCTCCAACATCCTCCAAAGTCTCGATCAGTCCATAACAGCAGCAGGTAAAAATTCCATTTGCAAGCCGATCAGCGCGTCGATCGCTTACGTTTGATTTGTCTTGCTGTAGAGAGAAGTGTCAACAGCCAATCGCTGCCAACAACCACCAATACAATCGCATGCCTTAGCTAATTATTGGTTTAAACCTTGCAAAATATCTTGATCTTGAACATTTGCAAAATATATTAGGAGTTTTGAAATAAGCATTCATCTCAGGCGATATAATGCTACCTTGAAGTCCGCGGTGGACTAGACTAGAGACCACATGTCTGTTTGCATCCCAGGCTCCGCGCTACTCAGGCGGCGGACGGCTCTCAGCACCAACAACGCCCCATTCCCAGGTTCCTCCAGGTGGGGAGCGAGTCTCATTATTCCAAGTAAGACCACCGTCGGATTTGCTTTTATAAATTGGCGTCTGCTCCCAGCTCCATTTATAGTTAAAGACGACTTGAGCCTTTTGAGATCGAGCCCTTTGTTTTCGCCGCTCCTGATATCACCCCGTTCAATTGAATGAAAGACGTAACTCAGGGCGATTGCATTTGAATACAGCCAATCTACAGCGATCCTGGATTGGCCTTTTTGACGGCAAGCGCACTCGAGCAGGGCTCTATACTACATTTCCTTCTATTGCTTCTATATTATTATGGCTTTTGATGCCATCGTATTGTGTTTAACTCGGCAGCCAGTACCATTACTGTCAAGTATATAAGCGATCGAAGACCCATAGACATTTGAGATCTCAAGACTACAATCTCAAAACTGCAATCCTAAGACCTTAAATGCGTTGCCAACGCTGAGATGGAATGCCTCTATGCTAGTAATTTCATGTTGTTTTGTATTATGATCCGAGTGATTGTCAGAAGGGCAAGCTCCTATGGTAGGTAGTTCAACAGTCAAGCTGTTCAATGTTACTGAGTTGCGCATTGAGCATTGAGATGTGAATACTAAAGTGTAGGGCTGCAGAGACTGTCAATAAAATATTATTTAAATAACGCAGATAAGATTTTTCAATAATGTTTATTTGTATAATCATAAAAATGAGAAGCACACAAACAAGCGCACAAGCCCCCCGACCGATGGTAAGTGGTGTCTGACACCTCGAGACATTTGAGTTCACGAGACCACAAACACAAAACTGCTAATGTGTTGCCAACTCAGACAACTAAGGTGGAATGCATTTACGTTAGTTAGTTCACCGGTCCTCTTATTCCAACACAACAATGTGAACACTATAGGTTGGAGGTAGGTAAAAGGGTAAACAGATGGGTCCGGACGAGCCCTGCGAAGGTCCTACCCCAGTGTCCCCTTGTTTCACCGACACACTCATTTCATAGAAAGTATCACTTCGCAGGATTTTCGTTTCATACAAGCTATTTTCTGCTGAAACTGTGTCGATTTCAAGTTATCTTGTGATGGTTACAAGTCGAACCTAACCTAACCTACGTGATTCATGTTTTAAGATTACCTGAAATCGACACGGGCTCTGTTGAAAACAGCACGAAGTGAAATGAGTGTCGGTGAAGGGGACACCCTCCTACCACCCCGTTTACTTAGATACTAAACGTAGTAATTGTGAGTGTAAGCAGTAGTCACATGCTCTAAAGAAGAACTGACAGAACACAAGCTTTCAAACAAATAAATACCGATTTCATAATTATGTTAGTTTTGAGGAGTATACCCATCGGTTTCCTATTAAATATTCAGAAAAACAATTAATATGCAAAGCGTTGTGATTGACACCCGTTGGATGCCGTCGCTGCGAGCTTTCCGCCCGCCGCGCTCCCGCCGCGCTTCCGCCTCGCTCCCGTCACGCTTACGTCACGACCGTGGCGCGCACTTGCATCTGACATACTTTTAGCCTAAGCAAATGTGTAAAAACTCGAGAGCGTTTCTATTATCTTCCATTATGACTTTTGCTTATATTTGATTTTTTGATTACTTAGTAGATATCTGGACCGAGATTTGAGGCGATAAACCAATATCGTCTTGACCTAATATCATACTTAAATCGTAAATTTGACACCTCATCCCTACTAAGGTTGTCTGGAAGACATCGTTAATCAACGATAAGATGCTTGTACTGTTTCTCTGTAATGTTTTTGTTTGGTGTGCAGTAAAGTGTTTTGAATTGTATTGTATTGTCGTTTTGATAGCCCTTATTTACTTGACAGTAATGGCGGCCGCGTGAAGATCGATTCCGAAACAGGTCAAACACGATATTATGTTGAATGCCTGCAATAGAGGCGCAGGTCAAATATGACTTCGACTTTACCGCCTTGAATAGAGGCCGAGAGCTAACTGTTAAATATTATCAAAAATCGAATCGAAAATATGACGCGTTTGGTTCAGATTGAACAACTGGTTATGATTTTTAATAAAATTTCAGTTTTCCATTATAAATATTAACGAACGGGGTCAGCCTGGCGGGCAGGCAGCCTTGGCTTGATTATTTCCTAATAAGCTAAAATATTTTAACTAGCTCATAGTCTCGTCCCCTTGCCCTCCCCTCCCTACCGCTGTTGTCCATCGACGCGCGTAAACAAACGCATTTGAGTATCGCGTTCCTCCACGCCTTTGAGATCAAGATCAAAGCAGACTTGATTCTATTGTTTGTTAAAGATTAATCGAAATGACTCCCGAGATCTCTGACGACAGATTAGACATTTGTTGTCTTAAGACATCGCTTCAATAAATAAGCAGGTTTACGTAATCTGAGCCGAAGTGTTCGTGGACGCGCCAGCGAGCGAAAACTAAATAAACTCGCGGCAGATAGCGGACGATTGGAGTTGATTTTGTGCGAAAACTTAGTCGTCCCAACTAGGTTGATTAATTACAACATCGCCATATTGGACAGGCGCGGCGGGATCAGCGACGCGCATACAATTTAGTCGTTTTATAATCGTCATCACAGTTGGGTAATGCAAATGCCGGAAGTTAGTTGAACGCCTCAGCAGGTTAAATGAGGAAGGTTCAGTTGAACCTTGTAAGAGCACGCTGGGGGGCTATCATCCGGAAAATGACATTTATCCGTTCGCGGTGCGGCTGAACAGGGACGGGACACTAGAACTTGCTCGGCGAGTCCAAAACGACGCTTCCTGAAATAACTTCTTTTTTGTGTTTCACACGCAACATAATTTACGAGTAGCAGCTTACTAATTCTGTGTTTTTTTGTTTACATTTAGTGGTAATTTTGTAACCTGAAACGTGTCTAGACCTTAGAGTTCCATTGAAGGTTAATGTATACTTAGATTGTATCGTCCTCAGTTTGTACCGTATTTTTTTGAGAACATTTGTGATTTAGGGACAACCCCTTGGCTCTCATGGCGGGTTACTGTTACGTGGCGTAACATCAATTGTTCGAACGAATTACACTTCACATAACATGTATCGCTGAAACACTTTTAGTCGAATGATAGTTTGGCATGAAGATACATCTGGTATGACTATTACTACCCGTGCACCGTACGCCGTATTTACAGCAAACTAAGTACTTTGCAGGATATTACTTTCCTGACCTTAGTTTAATATTATTTTATGTGCCATATTTTGTTGTTTCCTGCTAGCAGAAAAGTTGGTTAGGTCAGGTTAGAACGGCGCCCGCGTCACAAACGAGTTGTTGCCAGAAAATTATGTTAGATTGCATTACGATTATAGAACTTATGTGCAAAATATAAAATACTATCGGCGAAATGAGCGTTCGATTGTATTAATATAATTATCATCGGCAGTACGCCCAAGTACGATTAGAAAATAACGGAAGTGGTTGTATGCGGGAGGCAATTCTGCCAAAATGCATTTCTCCCAAGTAACATCATGCAATACCATAATATGAGACATTATTGCAACACATTAGTAAAACTCTTATGGCCTTCTTAAGTGCCCTTCCCGCTGACGTGCACCCACACTATTGATATGATCGCCGTCTCCACCAGCGTGACTCGCGAGTCGAGCAAAGCGTTCAGTTTACGCTGTTTTCATTTCAATGGCGCTTTGTATGCCCCTCCCCTCCTGCTCCCCGCTTCCCACCGCCGGCGGCGGTGCGGGTCCTGCCTGATGCGTCACGCCGGACACCAGCAAACAATACAGATTGATTTTGAAGTTTAATTGAACTTTCACGCGTTCCATCGGCGTGCGCTTTGTTCGACAGCACCGCCGTATTGAAAATATTTTAATTATGTCGCTGTGTTGTCGGAGCACTCGACTTTACAGCATCCGGCGAGCTTGCGGCGCTTTGCGGAGCGCTATCAGTGGGCGCCGCGGGACCCTCAACCTTACAAGCAATAGCGCCTCGCGAGCCGGCGGCGCAGCTCTCTGCCGCCCGCTATATTATAAGCGTAACTCATCAATACGAGCCGCCGTCTCGTTGGATATACTTCACCAAATAATTCACGAAAGATTTAACCCTTCTCCCTCCCCCCTTCCCCTCCTCATTACGAGTATTGTTCCGTCGCCAGCCGTTATTGAATTAAGCAAACACGTGTTCTGTAATTCATTTATTCGCTCCAATTTATTTGGAAAGTTGTGTTGAATTATTGCGGCGCGCGGTCAGCCACGGGAACAACGCGGAATTTGGGAAAATGCGAACCGGGGCCACGTCGCGTCAGCGCCATACAAAAGTTGTTAACTGGCCTCGTAAATAATAATACTTCTTTAGTGTCTTCAAGCAACTCTGTCCCGTCGGCGTAGGGAGGAGGCAATTAAGAGACCCTCGGTGCGCGGGTTAACACAATGGCACCGAAATTAGCTATTAAGCAAATCGTTACTGTTGTATGAACAATGCGTCGCTCGACTGTTCGCGCCTGACGCGGGCGTGAGTGTGCGGTGCAAGTGTTGCGCTCGCGTTCCTTGGCTGCTAAACATAAGCCGCTCAGTTTTAATCTTACGTGGACACATTTCATCTTCAACACTTCAACAGCCTCCTACCCTTTATTTCTACACCTTGAATAAAAATGATTCATTCAATATCCATTGGAATAAAAACAAAGTAATTGTTTTAACGCTTTTATGTCTATTACGTTATGGTCCTAATGGTGCAGTGAGTTTTAGGTTAGGTACAGTTAGGGAATTAAATTTGTCGCCCACCTTAGTTCCAAAGTCAATCTGACATTCTACAGCAATAAGGTGGAGTTTCCTATCAATTACAAATGACTTGGCATCTCTAATGACAATGACGTCTTCAAGCGATTTTTTTTTTAAATGGGTAGTAAATTAACGTCCGTGACCGTACTTTGTTGCTGCACGACCCGCAGTCACCCTGTGTATGTACATCGAGGTCAGTGTAGTAAAAGTTGCAATTTTCTGGGCTTTTATATTGGTAAGTATATACGCACACATTTTTTTGGAGAATGATCAGTTCGTTTGCGTCTCCGCTGGTTCCCCGTGGTGTAATGGCATACTTAGGAGTATGAGTATGCATAATAAGCGCAGATTTTGGCAGATTTAGAGTCAGTCCATTTGGGAAGTTTGCTTCTTATATATTTCCTATGTGATTTCCTATTTATGTCACTTGCCTAACTAGTGTAGCAAAATACAAAACTTATTCATTTCAAATGATTGATACGATTATTAAGTTTATTCTGGCAAAAAGGTGAAACCAGTATAGATTTAACCCAGTTTTCAGAATATTCCAGCTGTCATAAACACAAAACCTTTATTTTTCATCAAAATTTATGTTTTTTCTGTTTCTGTATGACCGTTCACAAAGACCTTTATACCCTTGAGGGTAACCGCGGTGGTGTCTTGGCTGTGAGTCGGGCCGGCCCGAGCAGGGCGCCTCTACGAGTACAACACGACAGAACTCGGAGTCCAGCGCCGCGGTCCGTCAGCAAGTTGGCAGACACTCTTCACTCCAACTGCACATTTACAACTTTAATTACGCTCACGTCCTGGTTCTGCGAAAGTTGCCCGCCGCGCGTCAACGCCGCGGCGGCAGCGTTTTGTAATGTAATCGCGTTTGAGCTTCGTTCGAGTTGGCGCACGTGGCTAGTGAAGAATTAATTTCCGTGCGAGTGAGCAATCTCATTAAAGAGTTGGCAGCGGCCGCGCTAGCCGCGCTTTTACGGAGCGAGTAAACACGAAGATGCACCGATATTTCACTGTTGTTACGTTTACGTTGGTGTATTTCGATGGTCTCACACAGTATTACACAACACTAACTAGAGCGTATTTCAGTGTAAGTGCCTGTGGTAGATTGAGCTAAACGCACGCCCGCCTTGCGCGCGGGAAATAGAGTCCTTTCATTGCGGACAGGAAGTAATGGCGCGGGCGTTGGCGGTCAGCCGGACGAGGGGGGGGGGGGGGGAGCAGCTGATCAGATAGCATTGAGCGGCGCCGGCGCATTACTCGCTCGCGGAACAAACGAACGAGTGAAAAATGTACTCGCACTCTACCAGACAGTGACGGATGCGAGTTTCAACGAGTCAAGTCGCGGCTCAGCGCGGCGGAACACGTCGCGCAGAGATGGAGATGAATGTGTTATGCTCAAAGATATTGAATTGTTTAGGAACTGCGTTCAATGTAAGAATACATCGGCGGGGGGCGGCAGCATTCCGTTGCCATCGCTTTGTTTGCAACGCGCGGATACTTTATTTTAACATTTATACTGGCAGCACGGTGCGGCGCAGCCAGTTCCTGAAGCACGGCAACGGGTTATTGACTTCACTCGCTTCTAGCTGGCGCGGGCGGGCGGGCCGTCTCGCCCGGTGATACATGCTCTCAATGAAACTGATAAAAGTTCCGAGCCGCGCCGCGGACATGCTGTGTCTGATATCGAATCGCAATATCCCCGATGTACATAGGTATTCTAACTTTTTGTTTGTTGTTTCTAATCGATACTTTAAGTAACAGCGCTGCACCTTACTGGAAAGTAGGATTTGTAATAAAGTAAATCATTCTACTCTTTGTATACTCATCAGTGAACGGACGCACCGCGTTCGCGACTGCGTAGTCCACATGCAACCAAAAAGCAGTGCGACATAACATAACTGAACAAGACTTTTTTAAGTCAAAGATGGGTTTGCGTTTGTCCTCAGCCTAACCTGATGTAACGTGACGACGAGGTCGGGGGTCGTGCTTGCTTACCCAGAGAGAGCGACTTAGAGACACCGTAAAATATGAGAAGTTGAAACGGATTAGATAAAACATACCTAAAAAGAAAACTACCAGCGCTTCGCGAGAGACCGCTGCTGAGAAGTAACGCCGCAAGAAACTCAACTGTCAGTTTTTTTACTATAGGATAACACTTCTAGTAGGTACCAACCGTAGTGTATTTTCAGCGAGGAGTCGGCTATTTGTGTTCTTATAACAACGTTTCTATTTTCAGTAACAGTTGATTCGAACGTTACCACCGTCTCCGAAGATAATGGAGCCCACTCGTAAATTTCCTTGAACAGGTAATTGGTGGCTGGAGCAGGGCGCTCCTCGCAGTATCGCGCGCCAGCCTTCACTGCGCACAATATTGCATCCTTAGGGCGTTATTTATTGACAATAAATATTACTCATGGTTATGGTTTTGGATTGTTGCTTGTTGCGAGGACGCGCTACGACGATATATTGTATTTAACTTCTATTCGTATGAAAATGGCGGTTACTGTTTAACCTCGTTCAGTGCCCAGAACTGGACGCTTGCCCCGTTAAGGGTGTGGGGTCAGGGCCGAGCTGGGGATTTAACGAGTTGACTACCGTCTTCCGGAGCCGGGGCACGCCCGCCGGCCGACGGCTCGTCGTCGCTGGCGCGTGTCGGAAACGACTCGAATTGTCTTCCGCTCCAGCATCGACCCACGCGTCACGCGCGGCGCGGCGGCGCGACGCCGTGCGCCGGACGGTATCTTAACACTCGTCGACGCAGGAAGCGAAGCAAATAAGTTGCAATCATACTTGTGCCACGTGAGGATCATGTGGAAGTTTCGGTAAAGGTAGGGTTGTCAAATCCCAAGTAAGTAAATGTTCTTTCAATTTTGACACAAGTTTCTATAACATTAAAACAAGCCTTAAGTCGATTCTTTCAATTAATGCATCAAATTAAATAAGGATAACAAATCACATATTTGGCCGATTATACACAATGAACGACGACCACAGGCTACGAAGTGATGCGCAGCACATAATATAAACGTAATTAAAACAAAAAAAGACCACTTAGGCCGTAATAAAAAAATGTATTTAGGTTAAGAAATTATTCGTACTTGTAAACAGTTTTTTTTATGTTTTAAATAAACTATTTTTCATTCAGTTTCACAACCATAGCGACACGCTCACGTACACGGCCACTCGTATAGCTAGCGGCAGCTCTACAGCAGAGCTGAGGTCATTAATACCGTGTCAGTCAATGTCGTGTGTTCAGGCTCATCGTCGTGTAAACCGGTGTTTTGCCGCACGGCGATCGCGGCGACATCGCCGCGGCAGCGCGTAATCCAATCATCTGCGGAGATAAACTAGTTAGCAACTAGCCCGCGGAGCCGCGCGGCGCGGCGGGTGGGGGGGCGTCACAACCATACAAATATCAGTCTATCTACTACGTCTCGTGAGTATCTCGAAGCGGCAATACTGATCGCGAATCACTAAATACATTGACACTTTACAAAAACAATGCTTAGTCAAATTGGGGTGTCACTAGAAAAAAAATGGAAAGTAGTATTTATTTTTTACAGAGAAGTAATTGATTGTGTCTATAGTGAAAATACATTTCTTTAATGTTCAATTCAAAACAAATTAGCCCTTGAACATTTTCTCCCTTGCACCCCCGACAAAGGGGAGAGGCGGCACCACTTGACCTACCTGTTTAAGGATATCCCGCGGTGGGAACCGAGCCGTCCGTCACTTTATCCTTACGTTTGCAAGCGTCGAAATCTAACCGTCGGTAATACATTAACTAAATGATCAACTATACATTGAAGCCTAACCTGGGCCGAGATTTTAGGCGGTAAAATCCATATCGTCTTTGATCTGTTATAGTATTGTCAACGTTTTGATAGCTCTTATTTACTTCACAATATGGCAGCCCAGTTATAAACAATACAAGTCAAAAACGATAATGGTTTTAACGCCTACGAGTAGAATAGACCTGGTATACTCGTAAGTTCCTGCAGTTGGCTTGGTGCGGCTGACGTACATAATATCTAACAGCGGTTATTATATAGCTCGATAATTAAACTTTGATTTAGAAGAACTACAATTTAATTTACTTCAAAAGCCTGTCAAGTGTGAGTCGGACTCGCGACCCAAACACGGACGTGTAACTGAATTAATGAATTTTAAATATTTGGGTCATTCTCTTAAAGGTAATTATTTTTAGTTTCATAAACTAGGTACCGTAGGACATATTAAATGAAGGGGCTGGTTGTGAACATTTCCATGACATAATACAATTTTTATTTTAAAAGAGACACTGAAACAAGTTCTTCACTTCTTCACTCGAGTTCAACTCTCATTTCTCCGGTAACGTTAATCTACGTAGCTCATTAATACGGGCGGTTACAAGAGCCGATGTGCCCAATTTTCTGAATGAATTATTCGAATTGGATTAATAACATTTGAATGATGGCTTGTGATAACCGCAGACCCCGGCCCCTCCAGCGCGCCTGCGCGGCGCGGCTGCGGGAGGCGTATGCGCTGAAAAACAATGACAATAAAATCAACGATTGATGCAACGATACAAAGGTTATACTATAAGGACGGGTAATGAGAAACGCAATTATCAATTAAAATAATATGCCACTTGATTGTTCATATTTTACAACCTCACTCCAAATACCGTACGTATAGTAGACCTTTATTCCACAAACCGTTATTTTTTGTTGATAAATATTTAATTGCGCAGCAAAAAATAAAAACCGTACTACGGAAAACTCAACTGCTCAGCAAAAAAACGAAATATTCATCAAAAACGTAGTTTGGTGTAAGTTCAGTGTTTTCTGCTGACCTTTGTATCGTTGCATCAATCGTTGATTTGATTGTCATACTAATATAAATAATAGTATAATAGATTTAAAGTACTACTAAATCGATATGCAGTTAGTTCAAAGTGATGTTGACACCGTAGAATCATAATATGAATGAACGCAGATACAATAGAGCCGTCCCGGCGGCGGCGCGGCGGCGGCCGGCGGGCCTAAGCAAACACGCGCGACGGCTCACTCGCCGCGACTTAACCTTTACGACATTATTGGAACTTTTATGAAAAACCGGGCAAGAGCATGTTGGAGCATGTTCAATGTCGGGATCCGTGACGTAACGTAACTCTAGCGAAAATGGCACTGGCCAATTCAATATGTACTAAACGGTCCCACGAATCTAAAAATTGGTAATGACAAGGTACATAATATGTCATATCATATATCACACGAGGTTGTACTAGTATAATAAACGAAATGTTTTTACGTTTGCTCTACATGTAGGGCACCCTGGAACTATTTGTCTTTATTTATTTCATCATTGATCTAAGAACGCGGTATAAATATTACGTGTACAAAATTTCAGTATTTTATTTTTTATAATTTCTGAGGTAAAGTTAGTGTGACCTACAGACCGACAGACAGACTGACATGGCTAAAGCTAGGCATAAGGGTTCCTAGTTTGACTTCGGAACCCTAAAAACACCTATATTAAAATTCGGTCAAATCGAGTGTTTGATTTATTTCAGTTATCCGTGCAGAGCTCCACCTCAATCTCGTGGCGCGTTTACGTCGAGCGGCTCGGCCGGGCCCGCCCGCCACATATATTGAACCAATAGATAACGGCCTTCGGCGGGCAAAGACTTGCCTCCTCGCGGTTTTGTCGCCCGTGACATAAAGCAGCGATATGTTACGATGCAGTCGTCAAAAGTCGCTAACCGCCTGCAGACACGGTCACGCAGACAGCGCATTTGTATCTATACAACCACACCTTTCTGTGCACACTGGCGTATTGAGACAACATTCAGTTAAAATTAAATGAGAGCTATGATACATTTGTCACTTCGTTAACTGGAGACCAGGATTCTGGTCGTTTGGTACAACTACCCTGTTCCACCATTGCTCACGTGATCGGGCACCATCTGAATAGAGGCTTGTTTGAGGCGAAAGTTATGTGTTGTTGACCTGAACTGCATTTTTAACACTCGCCTAAACACAGAGTGCCGGCAAAGCAACCACAAACTAACAACGTATAATAGCGTATAATAATAATAAAAAATAAATAAAAAACTTAATTCAAAGCACCGTTTAACGATGAATGACTGTCATGTTTCTTGTTTGTGCTCCCGACCGTACCTTAAGCTGCGCGAGGCGACACCCGAAACAACTAATTTGATTACTTACTCTTTTTAATTACATTACCAAAGGAAAAGGCGTCCCGGCGGATGTTCCCGAAATCCTTCCGCTTCGAGAGGAAATCGTCAAAGGCTCCTAAAATTCCTAAATTTTCCATCTCAGCGAAATGTTACCGTGATCGCGTTAGGACGATGTTTTAATTTATTTGAAGCATTCGTTCAATTTGTTTAGGAATTAGTCGTTGATTCATTTATTTTGAAACGTAAGCAGAAATATAATGCGCAGTTCCCGAACGGTTCCCGCGGCGGGGAAGCGCGGGGCGCGGGGCGGGCCACGAGTGGCTCCGCCGGCGCCAGCGACTGCCATTCAAACCTAACTTCCGCTTAAAATACTATTGGTTGGTTACTCGTATGTTTCCTTGTTTGAGAACGTATGCCTTGCTGTACAACGGACATGGCGAGTTCCTTGTTCACTACGAAACCCTCAAAATGAAATGAAGCCAAACATTACAAGGTACGAATAGCGTAACTTATGGTTTAACTGAGGTTCTCGACGGGGCGCGGCGAGCACCGCCACTCGGAGTTAGTTTGTTAGTATCGTTCGTCACGTCTTCTTCAACTATTTATTATGTAATTGCGGTACTTTAATCATCTCTCTCAAGGCCGGCAGGCCCGCGCGTGTGTCGCTCCTGCGAGGGTGGGTGAAAGGAAGGGGGGGTGATGACCGGCAGATAACAAGTTTGATGGGCGCGACGTGACACGCACTTGCTCGCGACACGGACGACCAGGCTGCCCGGGCCTAGTAAATTACTCTTATACATATGCTATATAGGTTAAGTACTTCTTACAACGGATGTTGATAGTAGGTATATTTCGTAACAGCTCCATCATTACATCATAGTACGTGATCAGACTGTCGATATTACTCGCATATGTTAACTCTTATTCAATCATTGCAATGCATTCTTTTCTATAATAAATTACCTGACTCAGTTTTAAAGTTACCATTTCCAGTACTTAAAAGTTACTTGAAAAAGTCGTTGATGTCTAAAGCTTACTATAGGGTCGAGGACTATCTAACAGATAAAAATGCTTGGCCTAAACTTTACTAAACTAAACACCTACATAACTGAATAATAAAAAAAAAACAAAAAATGAAAATTCTTAGTTTTGACACATTTTCCTGCTCAAGCTACGCTTAAATATTTTTTATTTTTTATTTTATGTTAAGTTCATTGTTTTATATAATGCTAGGTTAAGCTTAATAATTGTATAATATCACTAGTGACCCGCCAGCGGCTTCGCCCGCTGCAAATTTCCGACTTTCCCGGTGGTTTTTTTTTCTTTCATACAAACCTTGCCCTGACAATAACGAATACAACCGAAAAGGAATCAGCGAAATCGGTTCAGCCATTCTCGAGTTTTAGTGAGACTAACGAACAGCAATTCATTTTTATATATGTATATATAAGATAAGATAAGATAAGTAGTATTTTAAAAAAAACGACTGACTGTTGAGTTTCTTGCGGCGTTTCTTCTCAGCAGAGGTCTCTTGCGAAGCGCTGGTAGATTTTTGACGTGTAAAAGTGCCCGTGCGGCCTACTTACTGAATAAACATCTATTATTATTTTTATTATTTTTTAATCGACCACAAGAGATGCGCTAAGCCGTCAACGTAAAATTAGTATATTAGAGGAGCACGATGGCCAAAACCAAATAGCTCTTCTACGCACAACGCTGGCGGTGTGGATGACGAGGGCCCGTGGTCACAATATTACAAGCGTGCACCACGAGCACGCTGTCATGAGCCGCAGTCAGCGTGCATGGAATCTCGCTGGGGCGCTGTTCTACTCGGCAAACCCATATTTCTATTGACATGTCAACGTTGTATTGTCATATTGTCTTGTTATTTACTTGACAGATTTGGCGGCAGAGTTGAAAACAATAGAACAAAATATTTAGTGAAAAACAACATAGTTTAACTGAGTAAAACAGAGCCTTAGGGCCGGTATGGACGGACTGCATTTGAACTGCAACCTAGCTGCAAAATGGCAGTTTGAGAGCAGTTCTGATGCAGCGGATGTAACTGCATAACAACAGCAAATAAAACAGCGAAGTCTGCTTAGGTAGACTGCACGCCAACTGCAAGCGGACTGCGCAGTTGGTTTGCAGTTTTGATACAGTTACATCTCGGACTAAAACTGCCATTTTACAGCTGAGTATAAGATAAAAGATAAAAGTTGTTTATTCAGTAAGGAGGCCGCACGGGCACTTTTACACGTCAAGTTGCAGTTCAGTTGCAGTTCAAATGCAGTCCGTCTATACCGGACCTTAGGGCGGGAGAAGTCAAAAATTTACGTGTAACGGTGAAAAGTTAGAAGTGGTTGTGACGGTCCTTTGAACACGTTTCATTTTCTACTTCAGAGCGCTCGATTTTTTTAATCGACCCGCTGTTCTCCTCGCGGCCGCTGGTCGAGGACTCGGCGAGGTTGGGGAAACAGTGCACTAAGCACTTGAATCCAACGAGACACATCAAATTAAATCAATCATTTTATCAACATGAGACTGATTAGAACTGCTGTAATTGAATGTGTGGTGCAATTAGCCAAGGTTTTCATTAAGTGCGTGCAAGTTCTGGCGAGGCGGGTCGTCGCGGCGCAGCACACAGTCGGCTGCAATTAACATCCGCTCTGACCGCACTTCAGCGGCAGGAGGACCCCCCCCCCCCTCCCTTATCCGCCGCCACCCCCCGCTGACCGCGTGCCCGCGCTTGCAATAATTACCGCACCTCATGCAATATGCACGCGAGTATAACGAGCCGCGGCCGCTCCGGGAGCTACACCTTACAAACGATGTGTCGCTTGTACCTACTAGTTTTTATTCTCTTTACGAACGACGTGGGACAGAGTAAGAAAGTTGTCATAGATGATTACCTATGTAAAAATAACATATGTAGTAATAATAACGACTTATATGAGTTCCCTGTGGCGCGCCAGAGGGGACAACACTAGACCGAGAGGATCCTCGCAATGATGCCAGCAGTGTCCGATTTTTAGGGTTCACTAGCAAAATGGTCAAAAAGGTGAGACTTCAGTGTCTGTCTGTATGTCACAGCAGTTTTTCTCTGAAACTGCAGAAGATAGTTGTGTAACTTGCTTACCCACATCTGTTTTTACTAAAAACACATAATTTTTTGTAAATATTTGAACAAATTAACAAAAAGTGACCGTTCCCTCCCCCCCTTATCTCCGAAGTTTATGGACCAACAATTTTGACAAAATCCTGATCTAAACATATTTATATTTCACTCGATAAATAAAATGAAGTTATCAATGCTGCATAGAAAATAAAGTTCGTAACAAAACGAGTATTTTCTTTTGCGTTTTCCAACCATTTTATCTTAAATGCCCTCCCTGCGCTGTCTACGCGCTCAGTAATCAGTTCATGAGAGACGGTTGGACAAACTTCCTCACACACACACTGTCAAGTTTATCCTGTAAGTAAGAGAGTTAAAGCTACGCGGCGTGCAACCCTCATCACTTGACATCGCCGAATGTTACTATGGAACCGCCATAAATAGAAAAAAAAGGACTCGACAGATTTTTACCGTGTTAATAAAAACAACTGATTGATTCTACAGTGCTAAGGTAATTCATAAAATTTATTTATTTTATAGCAACGCGCACGAAGCATTTATGACGATTAATGGTGCGTTCCTATATTCAAAACCGCGGATAGAGTTGTTACGTCTCGTTAATATTTGACATTTGGTACGTACAAAATGTGTCAAATTTTGACGAGACGTCACCACTTTATCAACACCACCATTAACCATTCGGGTATTTATTTATATATTTATTTACTTATTCAAATTAATTTACACGGCATTACACCGAGAAACTTAAGTATTACTAACAAATGGTAGAAATAATGAATTCAAAACAGGAGTAAATTAATACTAGCTCCATCATCGCACAAAATCTTAGAGATTCACGACACACAGCTGCCATCGCCACGCAAACAAATCACTTTCAGGTACCAGTAGCGTATTTAGCCGCGTCAAGACGCGGAACAAGGGCGAGTTCCTTGGCGACACCGTGCGCGCCGCCCCGGCGCAGCCAACAGTGGACGTGCACGCGGCCTAAGCGTTATCCGCGACGTTTCAGGGACAAACAGCCTCCGTAACTTTTCTTATACAAAAACGTAAGGAAGGTCTTCTGGATCTTCTCCAGAAATAAAACATACGTCGGTTCGTGCGGGTTCCATATGAGGGACGATGCCTCCAGTTTGCTTTTTACTAGAGCGTTAAAAACGAGTTTTATAACCCCAAGATCGTGAAAGTCTTTGACGTTGCGGATCACAAAACCTAGCAATATGTTCGTGAAACGTGAGGTGCGTGCCTAAAACAACACCGATATCTTTCACCAAGACGACCCGGTCAATAGGCGCTACTCCAAGTACGTATAGCGCGTGTAATGGGGCTGAAGCACGACTAAACGTACACACACAACACTTAGCCGTATTAAAGAGGAGCTTGCTATCCACACTCCACCGGACCACTGAGGTAATATGCTCTTGTAAGGACTCGCAATGTGCTATATTTTCGACCCCGTACACCAGCTTGAGGTATAACAGCATATAACAGATATTTTGCGTGCTTGACGACTGATTCTAGGTCATTACTCCGAATAGGAGGGGGCCCAATATAGAACCCTGACTGACACCAGATCGCGTATGATACGGAGGTGACACGAAGCATCCATTCCGCACATACTGCTGTCGATCCCGCAAATAACTGGCAGAAAAAGTTAGCAACTTTGGGGAAAATAATAAAATAATAAAATAAAATAAAAATTCTTTATTTCAGACCGAGATCCATAGTATGTTAGTAACAATTGACTTAAAACTAAATTAGTAGACTAAACAATTTTAAATAATAAATTGGGCTACGCCCTTGATTTGTCCAATCCAAAAAGATAGGATTGGACAATCAAATCTTCCCGCTATCGCATTTAGAATGCTGTTGTCGCTCGCCCTCACTCTGCCTAACAGTGATGCTATCTTCTTGCGCATGATCGCCTGAACCCGTCTACACGGGCTTCGGCGAGCATGCCCGACGCACTGCGCCTCCTCGGCAGCCCCAACAGCATTCTAAACGCATTATTGTATTGGACGCGCAGGGCGCCATAGGCTCGCTTTGCATACTCAACCCACAGGCCGCTCGAGTAAAAAGATTGCGTATAGGCTTTAAAAAACGTTATTTTTACTTCCCTTGAACATCGAGCAAACCTGCGAGCAAGCATATTACTACGAACCGCTAGCGCCCTGCGCTCCCTCTCAATATCAATATCATCTTTCAGATCTCTCGTTATTATGTGTCCCAGGTATTTAACCTTGTCCACAACCAACAGCTGACTACCGCTCAAAGTGATTGGAGGTACATAGTATGGCTTTATTTTGCCCGCCGTAAAAACCATAACCTCACTTTTAGCGGGGTTATGGCGGGGGCGGGAAAAGCCAATACCCTCAAGCTTACATAGAAGCACATCACTATCCACGTGATCAAAAGCTTTCCAAAATCAAAATCAAGCCCTGGTCAAGATACTCCGAGATGGTGTCAACCAAGGTTAAAAGGTTAGTATTATCAAAGCGCTTTTTCTGGAACCATGCTGCGAATCGCACAGGAACGGTTTTATCTGCGTGGAAATTGTTCGGTTGATTAAGGATTCAAACAACTTTGCCAATGTAGAAATTACTTATCTATAATTTTCCAAATTACCAGTATCACATGTCTTTTTGGATAGGCCTCACCCTTGTGACCTTCCACTGCTGCGGATATCTGCCATTGGAGAGTGCCAAATTAAACAGGAAGTGTATAGGAACCTGCAACTGCTCCATGCAACCTTTGACAATATACGAAGTTATCAGGCCCCTGAGAGCTATTAAGTTTAACCCAGGGGCGTCCGATAAAAATACATTAGAAAAATAGCTAGAGAACGCTTTAGCAGCTTCCGCACCAACAAACTGTTTCCCCTCAAATGCAAATGTTACCTCGGACACCTAACCTAACCTTTGACCTAAGACTGTCTTTATGCTGCCAGAAGGACCGCGGATCACTTTTAACCTTCCTTGAATTCGATCAATATACCAGTCATAGGCCAAGGATATTCGTTTTTTTATATCACTCCTAAGTTTCGAAAAATCAGTACACATCTCTATTTTTTGTTGCTTTCCACTTCCGATGGAGGCTAGCCTTCAGTGTTAAATCGGCGATCAGATCGGAGGAGAACCATACCGGGTGACGTCTACTAGTGCGTTATCGTACAGTTATCAAAAATACCGTAAATTATTTTGTAGAAACTATCCACAGCAAAGTCAACGTCGTCTAACTAAAGAATATCCTCCCAGCTTACTTTGGACACATGTTTGTACAAAAGCTCATAATCACCCCTGGCGAAATGACTCTATATTACTTGGACCGCGCGGTTTCGCCTATAGGGACCGAAATCTCCAACAGCGGATCGTATACGTCTCGTTTAGGCACTAGTCCTCCTCCTTCAATCTCAAGGACACTCAAGATATTGACTCCGGGTTGCCAGCATAATAATAAATACTGTGCAATGCCGCGTGCGGGTGAGCCGCGCCGCGCGCCGTTGGAGGCGCTCCAGTCGACAGCGTTTCCCGCGTGGCCGGCTCTGCTCTGTCTGTATATTCATACAGGGGCGTCCGAAATAAACATGCGTAACAATTATGTGAATGCGTGCTACCTTTATATATTTTTTAATTTAATCATTAAGTTTAATGACTACGAACAATAGGTACACAAACTCATACATTTTTATATTTATTTGTGTATATCAATAATGTATTTTATCAATTCTAATACAGTACCGCTTGACACCGCTACTCTATAAAGTGTGCACACTGCTTTATTCTCAACTCACCTGACTCTCCAACTCCACGGACCACTATTAACTGCATAGCAATTCTAATTTATGCTATCAGAGCGTACAAACCATATTTTGGGGCGCGCGCTCGCAATAAGGGACTTAGGTTAAAGCTGGCTTGTATAGTCAACCAATTTGATTCATACGCCACTATGAAACTATGTCAAAGTCAAGTTTAAATTCAGTTGTTAAAAAGTTTGTTACGATTTGAATCATTACCTCACATTGAAATAGTTCCATAGTGAGTGGCCTATGATTCAAATTGGTCGGATGTACGTATGAGCTCACTGGCGCGATCGACAAAAAGCGTTGTTTAAGAAAATAACACCTTGGGTCTAACAGCCTCGCCGCCGGGCACCCATATCTAGGTCGCGGGTCCGCCGCCGCCGCGCCAGAGCCGGAGCGCCGCGCCGGTGCCGCGGACTCGTCGCGCTCTCCGGTTTCTTTGCATATTTAATTCCGCTCCTGAAAGCCCTTCCCTAATTCGATTGTCCCCGCGGCGCCGCCCGGCGCCATGCCTCGCGACCACGCTCAACAATAATATGCTAAACGTGTTCGATTCAATATACTCGCACAATGTAAGCGCCGCTTCTCCCGCCCACCCGATGGGATAATTCGCAGTTACTGGCTGCTCCACGAGCCGTCACTCTCCCTCACTAGAAAGGACTCTTCCGCGATGACAACAAGTCCGTTGATAATAAACTGGCATTGAATGTTAGCGAGTTCAGGCACGATTAAACATTTTTTCCTAAAAGAGCTGGTGAGTCGATATTTTCACTATTTATTTTTGTATTAGTTTCAAATTTTTAGCCGATATTTCAAATTGGATTTTGATAAAAATTGTACAGAATTATCATTATTTCTTTAATTCGTTAATAAAACAATACAAAACGGGTTTTTTTAAATCGTATTCATTATGTAGGTAGTGTTTATGAACGAAACATTTTTATGTACTTATTATGTTATAAAGCTGTGGTGTTAAGTTATAAAAGAATTAATAATAAATAAATGAAAAAAAAATAAGTCAAGTGAGCTCACCGAAGAGGTGAGTCCGAATAATTATAAAAGATTTTGCCAGACCACTCTACTGGCTTGACACAAATATTTTAACTTACTTACTTCACGCTGACGAAGTCGCAAGCGGAAGCTAGTAACAGGAGTTACAAATTTAAGGCAAACTTTGTAATTATCGATAACTTCATGTTGAGCAAGCAGCTGAGTGGTCGACCCGCCGGGCCGGGCTCCAGCCCCGCCCGCCGCGTGACGCGGCGCTGATTGCGGCGCCGGCTGATTGCTAACACGCCGCGTCCCGCGCTCGCCCTCCACCCCCGCATTTGCACATGTGACGAGCGGATAATTCAATTTCCTTCCACTGCTCACGCGGCGACGAATTTCAGAAAAAATCAAATACTCTTAGATATGCCAAAAAAAGGCCAGCTGACTCGGCCCTACAAGGAAGGCTCGTGGAGCGATTGGTGAAGAGAATTGTAGTTACTCCATCGAAGATTAAGTTAAGCTAGAGACGCAGACTTTTGCTGACTACAAAGAGCAGATCTTAAAACAATTGGGTAGGTCTCAAATCAAACTGCATTTTAGTTCGTAAATTTGAACTATGTGTTTATTCAGTGTTTCATAACTTAAGTGAAAACGAGGGACGGGACAGTTCATCAAAAATATCATAGAATATACTTATAGGAATAAACAGCGAGCCCCCTCCGGCCCGGCGCGGCAGGGGAGGGGAGGCCCGACCAACACAAACACGTCGCCATCAACACAACAGTAGAATGTAACGAGATAAAACTATGAACGTAAGGTACGATACGATATCACAGGAGACGCCGCGGCGTCGCGTCACGTCGTGCAGCACGTTATGTACAGTGAGCGCTATGTACAGTCGAGCGCGGTCGCACTCGGCACCCGGGGCGCCCCGTCACACCGTGGTCTCGCGGTCCACGTGGATGTACTCGACGGAGCGCTCGCGCCGTCAGGAGGCGGCCGAGGAGGCGCGTGAGTCGAACAGCAGCTCCTCGGTGGCGCGCCGCCCGCCCGCGGCCAGCAGCGCCTTGTCCGCGCGCCGGCGCCGGCGCAGCAGCGCGGCCAGCAGCAGGCCCAGGCCCGCCGCCCCGGCCAGCGCTGCCGCCGCGCCCGCGGCCGCCGGCGCGCCCAGCGCTGCCAGCAGCCGCGCCGCCGCGCTGCAGCCGGCGCCCGCCGCCTCGTCCGCGCCGCCCGGGCAGTCGCGCGCGCCGTCGCACCACAGCGCCGGCGGCATGCAGGCGCCGAGCGCGCCGCAGCCGCGTGCGCAGGCCGCGGTCGCGTTCACCGGCTCCAGCACGGCCCCGCCCGCCGCGCCCGCCGGGCCCGCGCCGGCCGGCCGCCACACCTCCATCCAGGCCAGCCGCGCCGCGCCCGCCTCGCGCGCCGCCCACACCACGAGCAGCGCCGCGCCGCCGCCGCCGCGCCCCCACCACTCCTCCGAGAACACCTGCACCGCGCGGCCCTCCGCGCTGCCGCTCGGGCAGATCGCTCGCACCAGCCTGAACGGACGGAGGGAAAGTTAGTGAGCGTGCTATGCTTGAATACTTTCAAAGCGTTAGTAAGTGGAACGGGTCGGGACCTGTGGTTGTGCGCGTGGTAGACGAGCACGCGGTTGGGCGTGTGGCAGGGCGGCGGCTCGGGCGGCGCGCCGGCGGGCGGCGGCGGCGCGGGTGCCAGCTCCTCGCCCCACACGCGCAGGAACACCGAGCGGTTGCCGCGCGCCGCCAGCAGGAACGGCGTCTCGCCGCACTCCGACGCGCGGTTATCTCTACACAATCAACATTGTTAGTATCGGCAGGCACACGTCACTCTTGACAGACTCGATGCTATTAAATTACCTATTTATTAAAAATACAACAGAAACAACACTAATATAAGTACACTTGAAAAAATTATCTTAGATGCGAGTATAATTAAACTAGTGCAAGTTGAACTTGCAAGCAGAGGGTTCTTTTAGGTTTTCTTTTAATCTATAAATAAAGACTTTAGTTTAATAGCAATTTTGATAATTAAGAACAGACTTTGTTATTACTAAGATTGCGTTATAAATAAAACAGACCGGCCAAGTGCGAGTCGGACTATATATACAACATTAGCAAAAAAACAGCAAAAAAATCACGTTTGTTGTATGGGAGCCCCCTTTCAATACTTATTTATTTTTAAAGTGATTATACAACGAAATATTCTGTGAATATTACCTGTTGCCGTTATTAATATCGAACAAACAACAGCAAAAAGCCACGTTTGTTGTATGGGAGCCCCACTTAAATATTGAATTTGTTATTATAGCGGTAAAAAAAATACATCTTCTGTGAAAACTTCAACTGTTTAGCTATCACGGTTTGTGACATACAGCCAGGTGACACACAGACGGACAAACAGACAGCAGAGTCTTAGTAATAGGGTCCCGTTTTTACCGTTTGAGTACGGAACCCTAAAAAGACCAAGTACAATGATACTCACTCGTAAGGGTAAAGCAAATGCAGGCGTCCGCCGGGCGGCGCGAGGCGGCGGCGCGCGGGGCAGGGCGGGGCGGGCGCGGCGGCCCAGGCGCCGCGGAAGTGCAGCTGGCGCGCGTCCTCGCCGGGAGCCAGCCGCCGCGCCGCCAGCACCAGCTCCAGCGCGCCCGACCCGCGCACGCTCAGCGGCACCGACGAGTTGTCGCACACGCACGCCAGTGGCACCTGGCGCAACGAGCAACTCACGTGACAACCACATATATCATATTGTGCATGTATAAAATATAGAGGAAAAAGTTTTTCGGTCGCTCACCCTGTAACCGGGCCACGGAGACTCATAGATCATAAGATGCGGCACGCGCAGCGTCTCCTCGTCGTCACCGTCGAATTCGTCGTCCGCGTCGTCGCGCTCGTCGGGCGGCGCGCCGGTCTCGGTCGGGTCGGTATCGGGCACGCACACGGCGCGACCACTGGCCGGGTCGCTGCGCGTGGAGCAGCGCGGCCGCGACCCGAACGCCGCCGCGGCCAGCTGCAGCGACACGGCGCCGTCCGCCTGCAGCCGGTACACGCAGCGTAGGCGCCGCGCGCCGCCGCGCCCGAACCACAGTACGTTGCCGGGTGACGCCAACTCGCCGGGCCGCGTGAGCAGGCGCGCGCACGCGGCGGGCGCGGGCCGCGCGGGCCGGGACACACCGGCCGGCAGGGCGGCGCCCGGCAGCCGCGCGTCCACGAACTCATAGTGCAACGCAAACGCGAGCGGGTGCGTGGCGGTGCCGGCGCGGCTGGTGGCGGCCAGCGCGAGCAGCGGCGCGCTCGACACGTAGCCGTCGGGCGGCGCGCAGGGCCGCGGCGCGCGCGTGGCATTGGCGAGCGCGGCGCGCGCGCACAGCCGCGGCGCTTCGTCGCAGTAGCGGCCCAGCGGCGCGCCGTCGCCCGCCGCGCCGCCGCCGTCCCACACGCGCAGCTCCACCGCGCAGGGCGCGCCCGTCGGCCGAGCTGCCGTGCTGGCCGGGGCGCGCGCCGCGCCCGTCTCCTCCTCGCGCTCGCCGCTCTCGGCCCGCCTCCCCTCGACCAACGAATACTGAGTGAAACTCGAAAAATAGATCCACACAAGGTCACCTGCGGACAGGAGAACGAGCTTCAACATTTATTTTCTGGTCTATTTGTATCTGTTATCGCTGTTATGAAGTGTTACTCACCGGGCCGACCGTGAAATGTCCACGTACAAGTCGTGTTCGGGGGCAGCGTGTGCGTCGGCGCGTGCAGGCGCCCCCTGCGCCCCCGCCCGGGGGCACCTGCTGCTGTCCCGTTACCCTCTTCCTCGGTGGAGGAAGCTTTCACATGGAATTCACAACGACGAGCCTCCCTGTAACATACCAGTTACTAATTCGCCATCCTATATTATGTAAACATAGACAGGCTTTGCTGTTGTTGGCGTTGGCTTTCCCTCGCAGCAGGCAGATATCATCATTACCCAAAAAAATTTTTGCAACTTCATTATTGCCACTCTTTGGCATTTATTCATTTAGAATATTTAACTTTAGTCAATTTATTACCTTGTTTTGTATTTAAAATTGTAGAATATTACTTGAGCAACTTTCATCAAAACATTTATAGGTTAGTATTTAATAAGTTCCTAAATGTTTTATACCTAGATACTTTAGCAAATAATTATAAGTCGAAACAGTTTGTCCGATTGAACGATAAACATACATTTGCTATAACTGAGAAATATGTTTTGGTCAGATGTACCGTCAAAGAATTAAGTTGGTACCTTAGGTCCAAAGTCAATGTTACATTCTACAACAATAAGGTTGAGTTTATTACATTTTTTTTAATTGGTCACAAATTAACGTCCGTACTGTATTATTTGTCACAATTCATGAAACAGCGGAAACAGCTTTATTAGCTGACTTATCGCACACCCCGGATGACCAAGTTTAATATTTTTATGGATGTTTGCGCCCCCATGCTTGCGTCAACCGATATAAAAGGTTTACTTACTATCAATAGTCATTACGAACCTGTTAACAATTTGGCCCAATCTGAAAAATCACTCTTGAAGTAAAACGTCTTCGGCACAAACCTTATCCGAGTCATTTGCCATGTTTTGTTTTCGATTTGTACATGCTAACAAATTAATTGACTACATATAAGTTGGTGAACTGATGAATGACGAAATACTTAATATCAATACATGCGTTTCCTTAATATTGGGGTTGGAAAAAAAAGAATATGGAAAGCGTTTAATTTAATTGCCAAGTGAATAGTTAGATTAGTTTGACTTTTAATTATTATTATTTTATTTTATTTTATTCTATTTTATTCAATATTGTAATTTACTTTGTTTTTGTGTTGACTTTTACTATTTTTAATATTATGATTTAATTCTTCTGACGATCTCAATGTAACTGCATATAATTTGACATATAATGTAATTTATAGGGGAAGATGGGGTGGCCTCGTACACTTTTTACTTTAAGAATTGTTAAAAAAAAACTAACTGCTATTTCAAAATGAGATGAATGCTACTTTATCATCCACTTATTTGGCTATAATAATTGTATATTTCAGTTTGGATACAAAGCAACTGTGCCAAGATATAATAGTTTTCCCAAAAAATGAGAATTGTACGAATGCACCCCATACGTGGGGTGGCTTCGTACACTATTAGTTTTTCCCAGGATTTATTAGATTTTCAGCTATTTCACCTGTTTCAGTCACCTTTTAGGCATATCTTACTGATCTGGTTTTGTGATTATAATTATTCTTGATATACATTTTTTTAACTTTCATGGGGTGCATTCGTACAGTATATAATTACATACATTTTGACTGTACGAAGGTACCCCAACCACAACGAACCGAAAAAATAACTAAATAAAAAATAACTGTTAAAGTTATCCCAAAACTATTGTTTACATATTAATCTCAAGCATCTAATTACAAACTATATAATTATAAAAAATCTAATACGAGTAAAACTTATTAGAGACTGACTCATTCAAAGGAGAACCAAAAATTACTTTCGGGTCGCGAAAACACATATTAATTATTTCTGGCGAAAGCTGCTGCCGCACTGCCATCGCTTTTTGAGGGTAGCCTACGCATATGAGCGGCAGTCACGCATACAAATATGAACGCTTCAGCATGTTGCATAGTCGAGATATGACCACTGTACGAATGCTCCCGTTGTACGAAGCCACCCCATCTTCCCCTACTGTGTTATATTGAGTAATAAAATCTGAATCTGAATCTTCACTGTTTACCGAAATGAAACTTTCGATGAAAATTTTGGGAAATGATTATAAAAATGCCAATGCAATAGTAACCAGGTTTACCTGGCGTAATCAAGTGAGTCGGAGTCCGCGAAGATGACGTCGACGTCGAGCTCGAACCCGCGCAGCGGCGCGAGCGGCGCGGGCGGGCGCAGCGGCGCGCTGTACGGCGAGGAGTGGAACGCCACGAGCATCTCGGGCCCGCGCGCCGTCACGCGCGGCAGCCAGTCGCCGCCGCAGTACTCCACCAGCACGGGGTCGTCCGTTGACGCGCCGTCGTAGAAGATGAGCCGGTCGCGCTCGCCTGTGCACTCGCGCCACGCGCGCACGGCGCGCCCCGTCTTGTTCAGGCTGCAACAGGCGCCCGGTCAGACCCGTCCGACTACGCTTAACAGGACACGTGGCTACGCATTCAGAGCGTAACCGAAAGGAGCGCACTCACCTTGCCATTGAGATGGAGCGCTTGATCTGCATCTTGTGCGCCTGCTCCTGGCGCACGGACAGCATGGCGTGCTTGCAGGTGGGCACGGCGCGCTGGCGCAGCGCCCAGTAGCAGGACACGTTGCGCGGGTACATGCCGGGGTAGTTGGGGCTCTGCAGGCGGCAGCGCTTGCGGTGGCACTCCTCGTAGGTGCGCGTGCAGTAGGTGCCGGGCGCCACCGCGCCGCGCTCCAGCGGCGCCTCCAGCGCGCCGAATCTTCGCAATCGACCAGAGATATTATTTTCTATATGGCGTCTTGTCGAACGTTCGATCGGTCGAATGAAGTTATACGAGCGAGTCTTAAAAGACCTAGTTCATTGAAAATGTACTTTCTAAAAAGTTGATGCGAGTTGCGCTGACGGGCTGATAACTTAAACGAGCGTGGCGATATTTTTCACAATAATCTTTTTTTTCTGGTACCATTTTTTCCAGTCGCGTTTTTTCCGATTCATGATTTTACCGAATGTCTATTTTCCCATTCTTAATTTTTCCTGTTCGCATATTTACCATTCTGGTTTTTTCCAGTCGCAATTTTCACCATTGTAATTAAGACGAAATAGGTAGGTAGGTTTAGGTTAGGTTAGTTTTGCAGCAGGCCCGAAGGGCCAAACCACCCGGAAGTAGGAGCTTCGCGTCAGCGGAGCTCCGTCGACTTTGTGAAAATGGAATAACTATTCAGATAAATACAGATTGGGGAATTATGATAATGGAATTATTTCTGCTGAGATAAAAAAATAAGGCAAAATAAGCTACTGAAAAAAATAAAGACTGGTAAATTTTACGAATGGAAATATTGCTTGCAGTAAAATTCGATTTCCGGAAAGTCATCGCCACACTCTTGAATGAGTGAGGTCCCTTGGATTACCCCCGCGGACACACTATAGCGTATGTTTCTTTAAATACCTTTGCTCGTGTTCGCACCTTTAACCCACTGGCCCGGTCAACCGCAAATCCACTTGAAGCTTGAAAGTGACCACAACGCCTGATATGATGATCACGTATCAACCGAAGATATAAAGGTATGGGGTACCTGACGACGGCGTCGCGCTGCTGCAGGAACTTGTACCGCAGGCGCAGGCCGAAGGGCTCGCCGAGGCGCGCGCGGAACAGCTTTACGGAGACGGTAACAGTGGCGGTCTCGCTGAAGTAGAGCGCGGCGCCGGCGGCCGCGCCGCACCACGAGCCTCCCGTGAAGGGCCGGCCCAGCTCCGCCAGCTGCATGAACCCGTCGGGGCAGCCGTCCAGCGCGCCCGGCGCGTATCGCCCCACGCGGAACTCGTCGAAGGCTAGCTGCACCAGGTCACCGTGCGCACCGCCGCCCGCTGTGAACGTTAGGTGGCACAGAAAGGGCACGCGCGGCGGCGGCGCCGGCTCCGAGCCCGGCGAGCCCACGGCCAGCGCGTACGCCACGCCGGCGCGCCCGTAGTACGTGCGGTTGCACGGTGAGCAGTCGCGCGGCTCGTCGCTGCCGTCGTTGCAGTGCGCCGCGCCGTCGCAGTACCGGTCCAGCCGCACGCACTGCCCGCTGCGGCACGCGAACTCCGCCACGCCGCAGCTCGCGCCGGCGCGCGCGCTCGTCAGCACCGCGCACGCCGCGCACGCCAGCAGCAGCCGCGCCGCTCCCTGCGCACCACCCAGACAACAACAGACACATTAACGAGCGCACTCTCGGCCACCGCGCCATCCTGTTCGACCCTTGAGAACTCCAGAGGCTCCGAAACTGACATGACATGATGAATCATGATAATGCAATTTAATACAGGTTTAAACTGTACGGATCCCCGATTTGTCCATTTTTCAGGGTTCCGTACAAAAATGAATAATACTTAACCCTTATACAAATGCGAAGCAAATCAAAACAAAGCAAATGCAAAGGCAAAATGTATTGTTTGAGCATGTTTTATTTGCCGCAGGTAAGAGAACTTGTTGGAGATCTGACTCTGGCTGGTATTTAGCAGTCGTTTTAATTAAGTGTTTTTGTGTAAGTACGTGGACCTTTGAAGTTTGTAATAAACTCTAAAATTGCTAGTCGGTCGCCACATCCGAAAACCTTTGATTGGTTTTGTGGTTCCTATCCTTAAAAGATAAAAAAAACGATAAAAGATGTTTATTCAGTAAGTAGGCCGCACGGGCACTTTTACACGTCAAAAATCTACCAACGCTTCGCAAGAGACCACTGCTGAGAAGAAACGCCGCAAGAAACTCAACAGTCAGTCGTTTTTTTTATATATTACTTATGATATTATACAATTATAAAGCTTAACCTAACATTATATAAAACAATGAATTTAACATAAAATAAAAATAAAAAATATTCAAGCGTAGCTTGAGCAGGAAAATGTGTCAAAACTAAGAATTTTCATAGGTAGTAGTAATAAATATATATATATATATACCTACACCGTGTTTTTTTTTGATTTACGATAACTTCGGCATATTACTAGGTATATCTATAGAAACTAATTGGTAGACTATATTTTTAAACATTGCAAAAAAAAATTTTTTTTCTGTTTAGAACAAAATAATGAAATCTTTTATCTTTGGTCATTCTAAAAGGGCCTTTAGAGTTACCTAGCTAATAATCAGTGTCAAATACGTCTATGTTGGCGTGACATACACACACAAGTAAAGATAACACTTGACAGGTACAAGTCACTTTAGATTGACGCGTATACAAACCTAACAATTGGAAACTCTTTACTCATACGTATTAAAAGAAAATTGTTGTTATCAATTAAGAGCCTTTAACACTAGTTTAACGTGATTAACTGATTAAATTTAAAAATTAAATATCTTTAAAACCGTTAGACTTATCATTTGTCTGTCTTCGGGAAATTAACTTTGTTTGACCTAAAGAACGTTCCCTTAAAGTTATCGTAAATAAAAAAAACACGGTGTATATTTAAAAAAATATATACTTACTTATGACAGTGCAAGACAACCACCACATACAAAGTTTCGATACATTCTCCTACAGAAACCGTGTCCCCTAGACAATATACAATATTTACAAATATTTTGTATGCCTATTCTATTATTCAGTAATTTAGGTGTTTAGTTAAGTTTAGGCCAAGCATTTTTATCTGTTAGATAGTCCTCGACCCTATAGGAAGCTTTAGACATCACCGACTTTTTCAAGTAGGTAACTTTTAAGTACTGAAAATGGTAACTTTAAACTGAGTCAGGTAATTTATTATAGAAAATAATGCATTGACCTACAAATGATTTATAAACATTACGGACACGATTTTTTTTAATAGCAATTTTATTTTTATTTCTTGTATTCAAATTATGTATATCACAATTCTCAACAAAAGAGTCTTGATTTTTAATGACATAAATAATATTCTCATAAATAAATTGTCACGCCACTGTCAAGATACTAATTTCTTTAATACTAATCTTAAGGAATCACGGGAGTTAAGGTTATATGTCGAACGAATGGCTCTTTTTTGTAACACAAATATAGTCTGTATGTCAGCAGCTTTTCCCCAAACCAGAATACCGTACGACATAACACTATGAAAATAACTATTATAAACTAAGCGAGCTGTCTCAACACATTGGTAAGTTGCCTGATTTTTCTAACAGCATAAGCTGCCGAACTTAATTTACCTACTATTACTGCTATATGGGGACTCCATTGCAAGGTTTTATCTATAGTTAACCCTAAGAAAAGCGCCTTATCTACCATTTCCAAACACTCATCATTTAGAACTAAACTGGATTCTACTGGTCTAACATTAGGCAAAGCGAACCTAACACATTTAGGTTTTTTAGCATTGATAGCAAATTGTTACTAGTACTTTACCTAGCGTGGCATTTATCCTACTGTAATCGACAGATTTTTGTTCTACCTTGAAAATTAATGATGTATCATCATTAAATAGCACAATATCACAAAGGTTATCTACCGTGCGTGGTAAGTCATTAATATAAACCAAAAATAAGAAACGACCTAATATAGAGCCCTGAGGCACACCTAGTTTAATACCTGCTCCCATGGACTGTGTTTTGTTTACCACAACTGAATGTGTTCTATCACTAAGATATGAAGAGATAAGATTTAGAGAATTATTTGACAGACCATAATGTTCTAATTTTAATATAAGAGTCGCATGATCTACGCAATCGAAAGCTTTGAAAAGGTCACAAAAAATTCCTATTGCATCACAAGATTTCTCCCAAATATTATATATATATATATATATATATATATATATATATATATATATATATATATATATATATATATATATATATATATATATATATATATATATATTTAATGAGTACAGACGCTGCGTCGGTTGTGGATCGTCCTATGGTGAAGCCGAACTGATTACTGTTAAGCAGTTTATTTCTATTGAAGTGACCTAACATATCTTTTAACATTAACTTCTCAAAAACTTTATTTAAAACAGGTAGAATAGAAATGGGTCGGAAATTCGTTAAATCACTCATCTCGCCCGATTTAAAAAGTGGTATGACTTTACTATATTTCATAAGATTTGGGAAGACCCCCTCTGAAATGCAATTATTGTAGATTAAAGCTAAGTGAGGTGCAATTATATCTATGATATGATGGATGACTATAACTTACTGACGTTCCCCATAAATCCTCGGTTTTTTTAAACTGAGTGCTTTAAAATACCTTTAAGCAGAAAATGAATCTACATGGCTAAAATCAAAACTTAAATTACATTTAGTAGCATTACCATAAAGTAATTTTTAAGCTCCAATCGCAGATGATTGAAGACATTTCGTGGTATTAATGGCTATGGTGGAGAAATAATCTTCGAACGCTAAGGCCACGTCTTTGTTTGATATGATTTGTTTGTCACCCTTGTTTATGGTGATTTGATTATCGCGAGTTTTAGATTTACCCGTTTCTCTATTTATTATTTTCCATATGTTGTATTTATAACTGTTGGGTTGGGTATAAACAAATAAATAAATAACCCTGGTGAGCCTCTCTGTCTGTCACAGCAAATTTGCTCCGAATCAGGTGAAATTTGGTAGGATGGTTGTAATCCTATGACCCTTTAAATATATTTCAGATCTTTCTTATTATTTTGTAGTTTTGGCTGTCAAGTGTCCCCCCCCCCCCCCCCCCACAGCCAAAACTACAAAATAATAAGAAAGATCTGAAAAATATCTTCAATGAAAGCGCATATAACGAATTTAAAAGAAAAACTATCACGACTAATTAGACATTATTGTTTTTGAGATACAGGCGATTAAAGTGTTTAGAGATACCTACTAAAATCATCTAAAACGGCTCCGAACAACTTTAAATAGAAAAATTGTTATTACTTGTTGTTTTTATGTTTGTAGTACTTAGCGGCTTCGGTTTTTTAATTATCGTTCCAATGCATTCCAATGCGAAGGCTGGAGAGGAGGACATACCGTTATACCGATCGTACCGAAAGGAGCCTATTACTATGCCTGTGAAGGGCTGTATCTCGTGAACCTTACAGAAAGAGGGTTTTTTAAAGTATGTGTTGTTATGGCCGATTTTGTAAAGCAAGTGATATAACAAATGGGGTCCCCATACAAGAAACCTTCTTTTTTTCTTTTCATTGTATTTTTTATTTTTATTTTTCATTTAAGACGGTAAAACATAGAAGCGTCTGGTATGATTACAGTGAAACCCCTTATAAATAGCAACAAATACTAAAAACGCGGTCAGTGAGGGTTTCGATAGATTCGAATTCAAATCGGAATTATACCTCGGCGCGGCGCGGGACCCTCGCGACTCGGACTCGCGCTTGACTGGTTTTTTATTTCCCCTTCAATACCACCTTTTCGCCTTTTGTTAATAATACAACAGCCTTGTTTTACTGCAACTTACAAACAACTGTAATTTAATGTAACTTTTCTGGTACGTTTCGTTATTTCAATAATATAAGTTAACTTATAGCCATGCGGCGAATATGTTACGATTCAACTATATAAATATAAATATAATTATTTTCCGTGACTGACTAACTGGCAGACAATACAGCGCCTAACCCGCAGGGAGTTTAAATTTAGAAGGAATGTTCCTTGGATACCGTAGCGGTTACAAAGAAAGGAATTTTCTAAAATCGAGCCCCAGCGGGTAGACGTTTGGCGAGATGCGGGAAACTATTCTACGCGAAGAATATCGCAGGCGTCCTCTAGTCAGGCGCAGGCGCAGGGTATCGCGTCTAGCAATAAGCAGTAAGATCACGTGGCGAACGGAGTACACTGGGACGCACTCGGCTCGCCTTTACAGATGTTTACCGGCGTCTACGTCGCGGCAGCGTGATCGTGCGTCCACGGCCACACCGCTATGGGAAGCCGTTCAATGCGTCCTACAAGCACACTTTCAGAACGTTATCGTTAGTGGTCTTTTTAGTTTTAATATGCCTCGTCAAATTCAAATGTCTTAATAAGTACTATAAATGGTCTTACGTTCTACCGTAATATAATAATTATGACAATGGCAACTAAACATCAGCTTCGTGGACGAATGGCGGAGATGCTCACTGCGACCCGGGCACCGAAACTTCGGACACTGCTTTTACAAGCTTACAATAATGGCGCTTGTTATTTGTTATTTCACTTTGGATATCGAATATTCCATATTATATGTTATGATGTGGTACCTAATATTTAAAACAGTACTTACTGTTTACGACTGCGTTAAATAACGAGGAGTATTTATGTATGAATGTGAGTCGTTTCGTAATAATCCTCAGGCGAAACATGACGTGATTTGTAATCAATCCACAACTAGACTGAACTGACCGCATGCACCACATGCAGCACGGGGCATGCAGGTTCATTTTAACTGTAACTATATAGTCGATAATCACGTACCCCTTTCACTTTAACAGCACACATGCAGGGAAACTAATTGTAGATTGATCCTTTTACACGTTGCTACAAATCTGTGTGAATATTGCGAATTTTCGGAACATGTTGTTGTCATTACAATCACGTCAGCTGGTTGGGTAGGAAAGTGAACGGCGAGTTGGCTCGAGAACCTCTACTAGTTGTCGAGCAGGACCCGCAGAGGCCAGGGCAGGGCTCGCGCCGGCACTCACCGTGTGCATCGCGCGTCAGCAGCGCGCGCCGCGCGGCATGTCGTGTGTGTCGCGCGTGTCGCGCGTGTCGCGTGCAGTCAGCGTCCGGTCGCGCCGCGCGGAGCCGCCACACTGCTGCAGCGCCGCGCCCCGCGCCTGCGCGCCGCACTCGCCAGAACACTCAGAGGTCGCATGCACGTCTCGTCAGACAAAATTCTCTGAATATCTTACAGATGTATTCTGTATTAATATTAAAAATGTGAAAAGACACTTTGATAAAAAAATACAAATAGAAAAAACTTAATTTCATTAAACATTAGCATTATTTTATTGAAATTACTAGGTACATTTTATATCTAGTATTAAATGGGCGATTCTATTCACGTAGCAAAGCAACCGCAGCTGGAACACCTTCAGACTGCATCCACTCCACCACGTCTATCGTAGCAGAGAGAACAGCGAGCGCCGTGTTCGGGATGGCTGCCCGCAGCTATTTGGTGGTTATTAAAACAACTTGTATCCGTTTTTCTTTACGTAACTACTGTAAAAGGAAGTTGGTTTTTACAAAATATTCTTATGTTGGCTTACGAATTACAATTAAAACAAATCCTACTAATATTATAAATGCAAAAGTGTGTTTGTGTGTGTATGAGTTAATTTGTTACTCCTTCATTACGGACAGATTTGGATGAATTTAGAAATGAGATAGCTTACACCTTAACACATATGGAATAACCATAATCGAAATCTACGCGGTCGAAGTCGCGGGCAGAAGCTAGTTGTAGATAAATAGCATCGAACCGCTTTGTCCACCAGAGGCGCGCGGCGGGCCCGCGGCGCCCCGGCCGCTCCGCCGGAGCCTGCCGCGTGCATCCCGCCCGCGCCGCCGCCGCCGCACGCGGTTCATCACTCCTAAACAAAATAATAATTAAGTTTGCAAATGGAAACACAAACACATATACATAAAAAAGTTAATATAAAATGAATGTTAAACAAACACAACAAAGTTGCCAAATATTGATTAAACCACAAGTCGATTACGAGTAACTACGAGTACATAACTTAATCTACGAACATACTCTACACTGAACCCTTTCTTCAAATAAGTGGTCTGAGAACCCTAGTGATTTAGGGAGGTTCGTCATTGTGGCATGTGAATATAGGGGGTCTATAATGTCTGCCATAATTATATTTAGTCATAATGTGTTTTAGGTCATAGTCATCGCAAGTCATAACGTATTTTTTTAAGAAACTGTTACTTTTTCAGTATTTTTATAAACCAAACCAAACCTAACCTAGCCTTGTCTACACATTAGATATTTCGGAAATTCTGAAAAGTTTATAGTTCCAGCGACATAAAAAGTTATGACTTTCGATAATTATGTCAACAATATCACTATGACCAATAAAATTATGGGAAACAAAGGGCTCCGTAATCCGTATTTTATTTGTTATAAATATTTTTGACTCTCTTGTAGCGATTTAGTACGAGTACCACCAAAGTTTCAAAATTAATATCGACCCCGATTTCATAGATTCAAAAAACAATTTTTCATATTCAATGTATGTACTGTTTGTTAGCATGAACACTTTGAATAGAACCTTGAAATTTGGTGTGGAAATGGCTGTAAACCCGGGGAAGGACAAAGGGTACATTATTCCGGAAACTGGACAGTTCCCGGAGGGATAGCGATACACGAGCTGCAGGCGGGCGTAGGCGTGTGCTCAGCTTTAAAGCGGGTCCCGGTTTCCTAAATATTTAAATATCTTTTGGGAATAATGGGTATGAAGGGAATTATAAACAATTAAGATCGACTGTGAGTCCCACGGGCGCCGAGCGCGGGCCAGCGCGGGCGCCCGGCTCACGCAAGTAGTATGCGCTACGTTCAGTAGAACTGTGTCGCTGTTATAAATTCAAACACAACTGGTATCTGGTTTGACTCATTCTTATAATTTAAACACTTGAGTTTTTTAAATGTTTTTTTTTACTTCTTAATTATTAAATTACAGAGATTGCAACCCGGGACCGTGAGCTACTACTAACCGTCGATAATTATAATATTACTACCCTTCAGTCGCGAGGCGTTCGTACAAGCCGATTATTTACGGCTTTACCAAAAATTCCTATGCATAGAGTAGGTATACAAACAAAACGTAAAACCGAAAATAACCCGGTATACTATAGCTTTACCTTGCATTACCATCTTCATAATACGATGCATAACCAAAACGCAATTTATTTACTAAGCCGAAATCTATCGCAGTACTCGCTCGCACATATTCACTTACCTACAAGAAAGAAACAATAACAATATATTCGTACACACGCGCAGTTTCATTTCACTGCGCGCGAACTTACACCCACAAAATTATTACAAGTCCGGCCGGTCCGGCGCTCCCTCTTCGCTGTACTTGAATTCAAACATTCAAACATTTTTCTAGCGCTTCGAACTCACACAACAGACACGGCAGCATGTGAAAACAATAAAAATCAGAGTGAGAGAACGCTCTAGTCTGCGCTAAGACGCCGGCTTATTTCAAACAATTTTCAACTTTAAGTGTATAGCACGCGTCACTTTCTTTTCTCGAGGACGCCGTCGCCGCCACCTACGACCTTCAAACTTTAATAATATTTTGCATCCTTTTTTCATTACGCAATATTACGCGACGCCATTACTTTAGTTCGCGTCGTCGCGCAAAGATAGTGTAATTCTTGTGAAAGTTTTTTTGAATTACCTATTTATTTAGTGTTTTATGATTCAAGTAACTAGTGAAATTTAGCTCGCTGTTCGTTCTGTGTTCATGTGCTGTGTTTGTAGTTACCTACTGTTTGGATTATTTGTTTTTGTTCACGACGACGGAGGTTGGTGTTTCTATTCTATTTTTAATACGTTAGGTACCTATAGGTTTTACCCAAATCTAATTTAGGTTATATTCGTGGTTTTTCAATATTTTTGTCTGTCTGTAGGTACTCAAAATATGGCCGCATTGGTTCAAATTGAGTGTTGTCTTGTCTTACAGATTACCTACTTAATGAGCTAACAAGTTTTTCAAGGTTATCCTTTGAAAATAAAAAACATGTCATTAAGTTAGGACGCGCTCTCCCAGACCTAAAAATTGATTATAAGCGTAGAGAAGGATTCTTCAAACACTTCCATAGTGAATTATATGATAAATACAATTGGCTGACTGGCAGCTGCAAATTAAACAAATTGTTTTGCTATTCGTGTTTGCTGTTTTCTCTAGCAGTGTTTGGAATCGAACCGGTTTTGCAGATATCAACAATATATATAATTCAGCTAAGAAACATGTTCAAAGCGAGAAACATATTCGGAGTTGTATATTATTACATAGTTTAGGTTTACTTGGACTATTTGGCGCTTTATTCGTGTCATCATGGTTTTCTTAATAGGTACAGTAAGGCGGGTACGGACGGCGCATGCCGCGGGCTGTGGGTTTTCTTTATTCGGTTGATTTTGTTGCACGAATTTGTAAATATATGTTTAATTAAGTCTTTTTTTTGGTTTCTGTGTGCAGACCTGCAGTGCATGTATTTAATTTGGTTTATTTTTGTTTTGTTTTTAACAAAGGACAACTTTTTATTTTGCATGATAGGTATTAGCAAGCTAATTTTTACTGTGTTTTGATTTCTAACGTAAATTAACTATATTGTCTGTGTGTTTAATGTGTGCGTACGCAACTAACGGCTTTTTTCAAAGCCACTTTTGTCATACTTGACATACACTGTTCATGTAATACCAGTGATGTCATGTATGGCGAAGGTGGTGAACACTAACTGCAAGGATCGCACGTAGAAACAGTTACCGCACTTACTTCAGCACTGCTTTTTGGGAACTAAAAGATGACATCTATTTTATTAAGGTAGGTAGGTATGGTTTTTTTAATAATGGAAGGGGCAAACACGTACACACGCCATACACCTTTTTTTGCTCCGGCTTGTCTATTTATTTACGTGACGCTTCGCCACTGCTACCCTTATCTATATATATAAAACGCAAAGGTGACTGACTGATTGACTGACTGATCTATCAACGCACAGCCCAAACTACTGGACTGATCGGGCTGAAATTTGGCATGCTGATAGCCACTATGATGTAGGCATTCGCTAAGAAAGGAATTCCCGAAATTCCCACGGGAACGGGAATTAGCGGGAAAATCCTTTTGTATGAAAAATCTAAACCACGTAAGATAGATGATTGAAATTTGGCATGCAGGTACCCTAATGAATCTAAAGCTTACTTGCAACGCGATATTGCAAAATTCCCATGGGAACGGGAGTTATTGGGAAAAAACTTTTGTATGTAAAAATCTAAACCGCGTAAGATAGATGATTGAAATTTGGCATGCAGATATCCTAATGAACGTAAAGCTTACTTGCAACGTGATAGTGCAAAATTCCCACAGGAACGGGAGTTATTGGGAAAAAACTTTTGTATGTAAAAATCTAAACCGCGTAAGATAGATGATTGAAATTTGGCATGAAGGTACCCTAATGAACGTAAAGCTTACTTGCAACGCGATATTGCAAAATTCTTACGGAAACGGGAATTAGCGGGAAAATCCTTTTGTATGAAAAATCTAAACCGCGTAAAATAGATGATTGAAATTTGGCATGCAGGTACCCTAATGAACGTAAAGCTTTCTTGCAACGCGATATTGCAAAATTCCCACGGAAACGGGAGTTAATGGGAAAAAACATTTGTATGTAAAAATCTAAACCGCGTAAGATAGATGATTTAAATTTGGCATGAAGGTACCCTAATAAACGTTAAGCTTACTTGCAACGCGATATTGCAAAATTCTTACGGAAACGGGAGTTATTGGGAAAAAACTTTTGTATGTAAAAATCTAAACCGCGTAAGATAGATGATTGAAATTTGGCATGCAGATACCCTAATGAACGTAAAGCTTACTTGCAACGCGATATTGCAAAATTCCCACGGAAACGGGAATTAGCGGGAAAATCTTTTTGTATGAAAAATCTAAACCGCGTAAGATAGATGATTGAAATTTGGCATGCAGGTACCCTAATAAACGTAAAGCTTACTTGCAAAGCGATATTGCAAAATTCTTACGGGAACGGGAGTTATTGGGAAAAAACTTTTGTATGTAAAAATCTAAATCACGTAAGATAGATGTTTTCAATCTAGCATGCATGCATACCTTAGTAAATATAAAGTTTAGTTATGGATGTATTTTGAAAAATTAAGTTAGCGAGAAAAAAATGTTGTATGTTCGAATTTCGGAGACTACAATTTCCATTGAAGGTATGTTTCGCCATGATCATTAATAAGTCGCAGGGTCAAACACTCGCGCTAGCAGGAGTTGATTTAAGACAGCCCTGTTTCTCCCATGGTCAGTTATATGTGGCGTGCTCCCGCGTAAGTTCGCCATCCAGTCTGGTCATTCTCGCACCACCCTCCAGAAAGACCAGAAACGTTGTTTAAAAGGAAATTGTATAAATAATATGTTTCCTAAATACATTTCCCATATCCCGGTTGCACCAGCCACCCACCAACCGAACCACTCTTCCATGCTACTCTTTTTAGGGTTCCGTATCCAAAGGGTGAAAACGGGACCCTATTACTGAGACTTCGTTGTCTGTCTGTCAGTTGAAATTTTGTCTATTGTCGCTATATCAACCAATACTGAAAATAAGAATAAAATAAAAAATAGGGGGGTCCCCATACAACAAACGATTTTTTTTTTGTTAATTTTGTACGGAACTCTTCGCGCGCGAGTCCGACTCGCACTTGGCCGGTTTTTAGTTTTCATGTGGTCGAACTTTTACTTTCATACCGACTGACATCCACATTCTCACCTCTGAATTCCAGACGAAACCCTATAGGTACTTTAGGGTTAGCCTCCACTGATCGTACTTTCCTAAATTTATATCAAACCAAATTATCATAAACTAATAATCTAAAAATTAATAACAATTCATTATTCAACTGAGCTTTTTATACTATAACCTCATTTAAAAATAATAAAATTAAGCATTTTTTAACCTTTCTCCCACACACACAAAGATCTCTCTTTTATAACACGCCACGCGGACGAAGTCGCGGGCAAAAGCTAGTATAATATAGTTCTAATTGAAACTGAAGAAAAGAACCTCTAGGTAACCCAACTACCCATTCATTGTTGGAATTTAAACTAAGCCCCTGCGGACACTGTGGAATACTATCTCCAATTTGTAATAAATTTTTACTGTTTTTCAATATAAATCAAAGGGAAAAAAACCTCTTTCCAAACAAATCCAAAACCGTTACCTACTTTCAAAAACAAAGTTACAGTTCGATAACCAGGTATTTGAACGTCAAAGCACCATGCTAAGACTATTATTTATTAACTCGTAGGTATCTGTAACTCATATTTAAAACCGTAGTAGGGAGTAGGTATGAAACGAGTAAACAAATAAATACAAATATTATACATTTTCAATTTAAATTTAATTTCAAAATAATTATAACTAGTTCATAGTTTAATAGAACTTTATAACAGATGGCGCTAGTTGTACGGATTTGCAAAAGGAGCATTAACTACACCCGAGTATACTGAAACAAAATTAAATTATCTTGTCTTTAGTTACGCAAAATAGTCATAGATGGCGTTAACTGTCCTCATTTCTTAAAATAAAATAGTGTATTGTGCTAGATATAAATTGGTAAATTTTTTTGAAGATGAGTATATTTACATTTAATGAATCAAATAATCATATGACACCCTTTATAGAGATATTGGAATCGGTCCATTTGTTTAGGTTCTTAAGCAGTTATGAGTGCCTCCCTTCAAAGGTAGATGGCGCTAGTAAACACTGTTTTTTAATCGTATTGGTTTTGTTTTAGTAGATATTTTGAACCAGGCCTGAAAAGAGGGCTACTACATTATGTTTAACGTGTGTATATGTCTACCTGTGTGGCGTCTTAGCTCCCAAACCGATGGATCCGTTACTAACTGTTGTTTATCGTTTTGCGTATCGTTTGGCGTAATAAACTTCCCAAGGATTTTATTAATCTTAACGCGTAGCACTAGATGGCGCCAGCAGTCCTGGGTTTTATGTGGTGATTGTTACATATAGGTACATTAATATCCATAAATTAGACAGAGCTCATCGTTTTTGATCCAACTACGGCAAATCAAAGGAAATGAAGGGAAGGGAAGGGAAGGGAATGATATTGACACCCTATGTGTGTGTATGTCTTTTTGGGTGTTCCACTCTAGCATCGTTCCTAATTAACGGATTTTCACAAATGCGGTGTCTATCGATTACATTTTATTGTGCGATGGTTATACGAGTAGGCTACGTTTTTTTAGATATAAGATCAAAATGTTTAGATATAAGATCAAAAATGACGGCATGAAATTAAAAGAACTGGAAGGTAAAACTAACTACAGGTTTTCATCATTAATTTTTGTTGGTATGGTAATGATAATTGGTATCCATTAAATTCTAGTACAACCCTAAAGATAAATATACAAATATTATGATACTTTTCATCTTCAATGTAATTAATTACAATAAGCACCAAAAATGTGTTACTATAGACATCTATTGGTGAGTAGCAAAACTATTTAAGAAAGTGCTCGCGAATGAGCGCCGCCTTACAAAGGTAGATAGCGCTAGTAAACACTGATTTTAATCGTATCGTTTGAAGACGTTTGACTTAATAAATATTTTAAATTCTGACTGAAAACGTGGGCTCTTATATTATATTTAACGTGTGAGTGAACACTTGACATCCCAAGTGTATAAAATCGTTACAAATGTTTTACTAAGAATTGAAATGAAGTAGATTAAAAAAAAAAAGGTCGAAGATAAACCAAATTATGCAACGGTTCGTAATTAGCTCTTAAGTTACTCGTGCCTATCATAACAACCTTAAGAAGCGTCATTACCAGTTACAGAATAACTATTATTAACTATTTAAGTATGTGCAGAAATTACAACCTAATATTAAGTTTCGGTCAAAAATATAAATTGACTGGTTTAATTCGTTTGTCCAAACTATGATTTCCTAAGAGCCTCAGGCGTCTTAGAAATATAATAATAATAAAAAAACAAACATGCATATGGTCTATAGGTAACTAATTATAGTTAACTAACTATTAAGCTGTTTAGTTGTTTGGCTATTAAGCTAAACAATGCTTTTCATGTTTTTAAGTCTATGCTAAACCAGAATACATTTTGAATATTATACATATTATAATATAGAATATATTGCTCCTTTCGGTGGTTCATGTAAGTTATATAATTTTCTTTCTTTTAAATTAATACGAGTGAAAAAGTCATACGTACAAACAAAAATTTTATGTGATTAATAATTTATCTTATTTATAGTTAATTTTGTTATTATTATTATTATTATTATTTGTATGTCTTTACCAATCACGGGCCTATGGGAATCCCGGACCTTTGGAAGGCGTACATGGAGCCGAAGCCAACACGCAGAGGCCCTTTAGACAAGTTTAATTTAGTATAGTTATGGGACACCCACCGGCGATTGTCCCTGAGTTCAAACTAAAGAAGTATGCTCCCACGGACAACCACCGGTCAGTGTAAAGACTATTTAAGAAGGATGGGAATACTAATAATAGGTTCTATGAATGAACTGATATGGATTGGTGAACTAGGCTATTGATGAAACTACGGCGCCTGCCTGGCCAATGCTAATTACTTTGGTTTAAATGGCAGGCGGTGACTCGCCAACTCAATGGAATGGACCTCCTGAAATAGCCACATATATATAGCAGCAGGGAGGCAACAGTTCCAGAGGGGCTAAGGGTGGAGAGGTGCTTCTGGACTTTAAACGACCATAAGGTGCCAACTCACCACTTATGCAACACATCCACGCTTCGAGCATATAGCTCTTGCGACTCCACTCTGACCGGCCAATAAAGGCAAGCCAGAGGTGAGGGTCTGTTCCTCGTCATTGCACACCGCAGCCGACCGGTGAAGGCAAGCGTGAGGTGAGGAACAGGACCTACCCTCGGGAGCACTCAGGTCCGTGGTGTCGCCACTCACCACAGCTCGCCACTAGCTGCCTTGCGGCCTATTATTTTTTTTTTTCTTTTTTTTCTTTTTTTTTTTGTTAATAACGACAAAATTCAAAATTCTAAATAGGTATTCAGTAAATAGGCCACATGAGGGCTTTTTTACACGTCGGTAATATAGAGTGAATCTACCAGCGCTCCGGATAAGACCATCTTTGCGGAGAAGAAGCGCCGCAAGAAACTCCAGCAGAAGGTTATTTTTGTTTCAATCAAAATAACAATAATACTTAAAAGTAAGTTACATTATGTAATATTAAGGTAATGAAGTAATAAAGAATAAATACTTAACTCTTGGCAAAAATAAAATTATTACAAATGTAAGCTCAATAAATCTTAATACAAAAAATAAAAATAATGAATATGAAAACAACACGATGAGGTCTCTACGTCAGAAGCCATAAATAGAACAATTAATTGAACAACAAGTACTTGCAAATGTGAACAGACCGGACCGCACAAACAGCACCCGTTCACGATTATGACGCATATTGTGTCTTACGCCGTAAGCAAAAACCTCTGAGTGAGCATGTCATGCTCATGTTACCGGACAACCAACCTGTATAAGCATCTTGTAAACACAAGAACTAATAAAGGTTAATAATATATATATATATATATAGTGCTTGAATACACATTTTGCAAAACTATGTTTATCAAGATCAAGGTACAAATATTGTAAATATCCTAGACACTACTTAAAAACATCTTGGTCACCAAGGAAGTTATTAACAGTATAATATGCCCTACCCAACAAGCAGCGTTTGATGTGAGACTTAAATGTATTGAACGGAATACTGACGATATCTGATGGTATCTTGTTGTAAAAATGTATACAGTTCCCTGCAAACGAAGTGCTTACCTTACGGAGACGGTGACCTGGAACATCGAGTTTATCCCTATGTCTAGTATTTGAATTATGAACGTCGCGGTTATGCCTAAACCCATGAATGTGTTTGCGTACATGATTTTCACAAAGATGCATTGAGACGCGACTGTAAGAATATTGATTTCTTTAAATTTATCCCTAAGCGAAACACAAAATCCCAATTGATAAATAGCACGTACAGCCCGCTCTGTAGTACAAAGATGATTTGGATATCAGCCGCTTGCCCCCACAGCAAACTTCCGTAGTCTCGACGTCTCGACGTCAGTAAGTTTTCTGATTCGCTTAACCGCATAAGCCGCCAACTTAGTTTCCCTGCAAGTGTGGATATATGCGCACTCCACTGAAGTTTCGAGTCCAGAGTGAATGAGAAGTAGCCTATGTATGTTAATACAGGGTATATAGGCTACTTCTCCATCTCCAATACAAATGTAAACCAAATACATAAAGACATTGCAGCGTCAAGAAACCTAATACGTGAATGTCACCCATTACAATAATTATTTCTCTACGAACTACATATAAACCATTATTTATTTATATATTCAATGAACAACTGTAAGCGGCGGGTTTGTATATGGAGCGAAATATCGAAACCAAAGTCAGTGGTGACAACAACTTGTTATATTTATTTAGTTAAATGTATACAAAAGGTGGCAACACAACCCGAGTTCGGCAAATCGACCCACCGTAGCAGGAGCGAGAAACCAAAGCTCGGAGTTCAACAGGCTTAATTTCGAACAAGTCTCCGAAAGTTCCACGAGTGGAAGCGAGCAGAGAGCAAAACTTAATTTAGCCAGTGTTACCTAGCTAGAAAAGATCAATTTTACAAACTTCATCCTTATTACTTATAGTTTCGTGGGGAACCAAACGATTGTGCGAGTTAATCTACAGCCAACGCCATCTAGTCACAAGAAAGTTAATAATATCGGTGGGGCGCGCTTTTATTGCTTACTAACACCATCTTGTGTCGGATAGGGGAACCCAGTGTTTCTTCTTATATCGATCCGTCGCGAATATATTACTTACGAGCGCTATCTGGCGTCGAGTAGTGATGTTAAACAACGATTTATCAAACGTATCAAACGTATTGGGCGAATAGACAAAGTGAAACCTCTTGCGTTACATTTAATTACAATTATGCCACTAGATGGCGTGACCTGTCGATTATATCGCGCAATCGTTTGTCTTCCTTGATATGTATAATAGTTCTCGTGACAAGATTGATTACCTTCGGTAGGTTAGGTTAGGTTAGGTTAGGTTAGGTTAGGTTAGGTTAGGTTAGGTTAGGTTAGGTTAGGTTAGGTTAGGTTAGGTTAGGTTAGGTTAGGTTAGGTTAGGTTAGGTTAGGTTAGGTTAGGTTAGGTTAGGTTAGGTTAGGTTAGGTTAGGTTAGGTTAGGTTAGGTTAGGTTAGGTTAGGTTGGGGTGCAGGCCGGATTCCTCCACGTTGGCTTGGGTGTTGCAGTCTCTCTTGATCTCGATCCGGAGAGAACGCAGCATCTGGGCTGGTGCACCCTGGGCATTGGCTGAGACTTTTCCCCCTTGGGAATTCTTTCGGCCCATGGCTAATATCCGGCACGGGGGGGAGGGGGGGGGGAAGGTGACAGGGGTTTCTTGAAGGGTTGCGGTTGTGTACCGGCACTTCTGCCCCGGAAAGTTTCCTTCTGTCACCTGGGGGGGGATGGTGACGAGCAGCTTTTCCTCGGAAAAGTGGCCTCGTCACCATAGGGAGGCGGCGACAGAGGTCGTTGGAAGGGGCGGTTGCTGGGCCGCTTCCGCCCTGGACAGCTTCCTTCTGTGGCCCATTGACGGTTGGTGACTGGGGTAGCTTGAAGGGTCAGTTGCGTGTGCCTTCGAGGCCGTTTCTGTTCCTGGAAAGCTTAACCAGTTACCTGGAGGGGGCCGTGACAGAGGTGGTTGAAAGGGGCGGTTGCGTGTGCCTTTGAGGCCGTTTCCAAACCGGACAGCTGCTTTCTGTCACTTTGGTGGTTGGTGACTGGGCTTACCGAAAGACTGGGGCATGTTAACTCCGCTCTGCAACGGAGCACGAAGGTTCCGCTCTGCACCGGAGCATGACCCTGCTCAAGACGTACTCCCATGTCACCCGAGGGTCCTTCTACGTGTCTTTCGGAATCCCGGGGGGCACTGTAGTTATTGGTGGGACAGCTGTGGTGGGGTGTGTTTGAAGGGTATGGGGACCGACCCTAGAGGTTGGGTATCCGGAAAGCACCATCCACCACAGGCAGACCGTGTAGGGCCAGTGGGTTGGGGGCCCACATTGCACGGCTTTACCGGTCTGGGGAGATGGTCGTGGGCTGCTGACCGCAGCCGTCTCCTCCTTTGGCGGAGAAGGTGGGGCTCTTCGGAGCAGGCCAGGAGGCGTGTCAGTGGGCAAAGCTTAATTGCGGTTCCGCGGCGCCTCGCGACTGGCCAGGGGGGTAAACGCCGGAGTGGTTTTAGACGGTAGTTCTTTTGAGAGTCCGTCATACCTCCCATTGCACAGCCTTCCCCGGGCAGGGAGGATGCGTAAATGCATTTCCACTCCGTCATCAAAAAAAAAAAAAAAAAAAAAAAAAAAAAAAAAAAAAAAAAGGTTAGGTTAGGTTAGGTTAGGTTAGGTTAGGTTAGGTTAGGTTAGGTTAGGTTAGGTTAGGTTAGGTTAGGTTAGGTTAGGTTAGGTTAGGTTAGGTTAGGTTAGGTTAGGTTAGGTTAGGTTAGGTTAGGTTAGGTTATGGGGTGCAGGCCGGATTCCTCCACGTTGGCTTGGGTGTTGCAGTCTCTCTTGATCTCGATCCGGAGAGAACGCAGCATCTGGGCTGGTGCACCCTGGGCATTGGCTGAGACTTTTCCCCCTTGGGAATTCTTTCGGCCCATGGCTAATATCCGGCACGGGGGGGGGGGGGGGGGGGGGGGGAAGGTGACAGGGGTTTCTTGATGGGTTGCGGTTGTGTACCGGCACTTCTGCCCCGGAAAGTTTCCTTCTGTCACCTGGGGGGGGATGGTGACGAGCAGCTTTTCTTCGGAAAAGTGGCCTCGTCACCATAGGGAGGCGGCGACAGAGGTCGTTGGAAGGGGCGGTTGCTGGGCCGCTTCCGCCCTGGACAGCTTCCTTCTGTGGCCCATTGACGGTTGGTGACTGGGGTAGCTTGAAGGGTCAGTTGCGTGTGCCTTCGAGGCCGTTTCTGTTCCTGGAAAGCTTAACCAGTTACCTGGAGGGGGCCGTGACAGAGGTGGTTGAAAGGGGCGGTTGCGTGTGCCTTTGAGGCCGTTTCCAAACCGGACAGCTGCTTTCTGTCACTTTGGTGGTTGGTGACTGGGCTTACCGAAAGACTGGGGCATGTTAACTCCGCTCTGCAACGGAGCACGAAGGTTCCGCTCTGCACCGGAGCATGACCCTGCTCAAGACGTACTCCCATGTCACCCGAGGGTCCTTCTACGTGTCTTTCGGAATCCCGGGGGGCACTGTAGTTATTGGTGGGACAGCTGTGGTGGGGTGTGTTTGAAGGGTATGGGGACCGACCCTTAGAGGTTGGGTATCCGGAAAGCACCATCCACCACAGGCAGACCGTGTAGGGCCAGTGGGTTGGGGGCCCACATTGCACGGCTTTACCGGTCTGGGGAGATGGTCGTGGGCTGCCGACCGCAGCCGTCTCCTCCTTTGGCGGAGAAGGTGGGGCTCTTCGGAGCAGGCCAGGAGGCGTGTCAGTGGGCAAAGCTTAATTGCGGTTCCGCGGCGCCTCGCGACTGGCCAGGGGGGTAAACGCCGGAGTGGTTTTAGACGGTAGTTCTTTTGAGAGTCCGTCATACCTCCCATTGCACAGCCTTCCCCGGGCAGGGAGGATGCGTAAATGCATTTCCACTCCGTCATCAAAAAAAAAAAAAAAAAAAAAAAAAAGGTTAGGTTAGGTTCGGACCCTGAGGAGGTGGAGGAGACGCGCCGGATGACGGAGCGCCGACTGCGGGACAGGTGGAAAGCGGACCTGGAGGACTCCCCCTATGGGACTCGGACCATAGGGGCGATCCTCGGGTCGTTTGACACCTGGTTGGGGAGGGCAGTCGGCGCTACGTCGTACCGGCTTGTGCAGGTATTGACCGGACACGGATGCTTCGGTCATTACCTGCACAAAATTGGGAGGGAGCCCGGCCCGCAGTGCCATGAGTGCGGCGATCCGGACGACACGGCTCAGCACACTCTCGAGGTGTGCAGCCGGTGGAGTGCGGAGCGCCGCACTATGGCGCTAGCCATCGGTCGACGGGACCTCTCCCTGCACAGCGTTGTGTCTGCAATGCTGTGCAGCGACAGGTCCTGGAGGGCTGTGGCCTCCTTCTGCGAGTGTGTCATCTCGCAGAAGGAGGCCTCGGAGCGTGAGCGCGAGGATTCTCCTCTCGCGCATCCGCTCCGGCGTAGACGGCGGGGGGTGAGGCGGCGGCGTTTTGCCGCCCGCCTCAACCCTTAGTGACTGCGGGTGGGGGATGGGAGTCCCCCGCCCGCCGTAGGCTAGTCACTTGGCGGTCTGGGAGAGAGGCCAGGCGTGCTCGGCCTCTCTCTCCTTCGGCGCGGGTAGCCCCGGCAGGTGGCCGGGGCTGCCGGAAGGCGTCGTGGGCAGAGCTTCGGCGGTTCCACGGCGCCTTGCCTAACCGGCAGGAGGGTACGCCAGGGTGGTTTTTAGTGGGTTGCGCCCCCTTTCCCCCTCTCATTCTGAGGGGGGGGCAGGGGGTGAGTCCCACATATCCCCTCACTACTCCCATGGTGAGGGGAATGCATAAAGCATTTTCCACCCTGACAAAAAAAAAAAAAAAAAAAAAAAAAAAAAAAAAAAAAAAAAAAAAAAAAAAAAAAAAAAAAGGTTAGGTTAGGTTAGGTTAGGTTAGGTTAGGTTAGGTTAGGTTAGGTTAGGTTAGGTTAGGTTAGGTTAGGTTAGGTTAGGTTAGGTTAGGTTGGGGTGCAGGCCGGATTCCTCCACGTTGGCTTGGGTGTTGCAGTCTCTCTTGATCTCGATCCGGAGAGAACGCAGCATCTGGGCTGGTGCACCCTGGGCATTGGCTGAGACTTTTCCCCCTTGGGAATTCTTTCGGTCCATGGCTAATATCCGGCACGGGGGGGGGGGGGGGGGGGAGGTGACAGGGGTTTCTTGAAGGGTTGCGGTTGTGTACCGGCACTTCTGCCCCGGAAAGTTTCCTTCTGTCACCTGGGGGGGGATGGTGACGAGCAGCTTTTCTTCGGAAAAGTGGCCTCGTCACCATAGGGAGGCGGCGACAGAGGTCGTTGGAAGGGGCGGTTGCTTTGGACCGTTTCCGCCCTGGACAGCTTCCTTCTGTGGCCCATTGACGGTTGGTGACTGGGGAGGCTTGAAGGGTCAGTTGCGTGTGCCTTCGAGGCCGTTTCTGTTCCTGGAAAGCTTAACCAGTTACCTGGAGGGGGCCGTGACAGAGGTGGTTGAAAGGGGCGGTTGCGTGTGCCTTTGAGGCCGTTTCCAAACCGGACAGCTGCTTTCTGTCACTTTGGTGGTTGGTGACTGGGCTTACCGAAAGACTGGGGCATGTTAACTCCGCTCTGCAACGGAGCACGAAGGTTCCGCTCTGCACCGGAGCATGACCCTGCTCAAGACGTACTCCCATGTCACCCGAGGGTCCTTCTACGTGTCTTTCGGAATCCCGGGGGGCACTGTAGTTATTGGTGGGACAGCTGTGGTGGGGTGTGTTTGAAGGGTATGGGGACCGACCCTAGAGGTTGGGTATCCGGAAAGCACCATCCACCACAGGCAGACCGTGTAGGGCCAGTGGGTTGGGGGCCCACATTGCACGGCTTTACCGGTCTGGGGAGATGGTCGTGGGCTGCCGACCGCAGCCGTCTCCTCCTTTGGCGGAGAAGGTGGGGCTCTTCGGAGCAGGCCAGGAGGCGTGTCAGTGGGCAAAGCTTAATTGCGGTTCCGCGGCGCCTCGCGACTGGCCAGGGGGGTAAACGCCGGAGTGGTTTTAGACGGTAGTTCTTTTGAGAGTCCGTCATACCTCCCATTGCACAGCCTTCCCCGGGCAGGGAGGATGCGTAAATGCATTTCCACTCCGTCATCAAAAAAAAAAAAAAAAAAAAGGTTAGGTTAGGTTAGGTTAGGTTAGGTTAGGTTAGGTTAGGTTAGGTTAGGTTAGGTTAGGTTAGGTTAGGTTAGGTTAGGTTAGGTTAGGTTAGGTTAGGTTAGGTTAGGTTAGGTTAGGTTAGGTTAGGTTAGGTTGGGGTGCGGGCCGGATTCCTCCACGTTGGCTTGGTTGTTGCGATCTCTCTTGATCTCGATCCGGAGAGAACGCAGCATCTGGGCTGGTGCACCCTGGGCATCGGTTGAGACTTTTCCCTTCTGGGGAATTCTCTCAGCCCATGGCAAATATCCGGCAGGGGAGTGGGGGGGAGGTGACAAGTGACTTTTCTTTAGAAAAGTCGCTTAGTCACCGACACACTGGGGGGGAAATGGGTAGGTTAAGTTAGGCTAGGGGGTGGTCTCGGCGTGCACTTACAATGCCGTCGAGCACTTACCACCCAAAAACTAGAGGAGGCACGTCGACTCCTCTAGCCCCGTACTCTGGCGTCTTGCTTCAACAACCCCATCCAGCGACGTAATGGGGTAGTTGCAAGATGCCAGAACGGAGGGCTTGCCTTCATTGGCCGGCCCGCGAGAAGGAAAACTCTATAAAACCCGACAGCAAAGTCGTTAAAACCTGTAGATACCGAGCGACCTCTACAGTATGTAGCTTTACCCCTGGGATGGGCGTCACCCGGGGGTGGACCTTTTAGATCGACCCATACTCGTGGGATTTAAGATGGAAAATGAACAAAAAATAAAAACTAAAAACGGCCCTTCTCAGGGCCAAAACAAAAACGGCTCTTTTCAGAGCCTACCAGGAGAGGAGTGGGCGCGAATCCCGGTGGTCCGGCTTGAGCGCTTGGATCTGAGACCGCGGTCGGCGAGCCCAAGAGTACGAGTGCCAGTGGCTTCGTCCTCCAAGAGGGCTCTGGAGGAAGAGGAAGAGGAGGAGGAGGGGGAGATCAGGCCCGTCAAAATCAATACGGCCTCTAGGGGGAAGCCCAAAGGGGCTTATTCCGGGCTCGCCGCAGCCAGGCTGAAGGCGAGGGGTGGCAAGGGGGGGAAAAGGGGAAAAGCGGAGGGAAACAAGCGTACTCGTTCGGCGTTACGCTCTCGCTCGGGCTCGCGGTCCCCTGAGCCCATGAATGACCTAGAGGGTCAGCAGGAGGCTGACCCGATAGACGCTACGCGTATGGCGGCCAGGGATATCCTCGAAGCGGCCCGGATATCCAAGCACCTCAAGGGGGAGGTGCAGGGCCGGATGAACCGGGCCTGCCGCACCATCCTGGGATTAATGGACGAAGTCGAGGCGTCCAGAACCGAGAGCGAGGAGATCCGCATCCTTAAAGCGGATAACAAAAGGATGCGGGAGCAACTCGCTCTCAACTCGGCAGAGCTGAAGGCGCTCCGCATCGCCCTCAGCGAGCGGCAAATCCCGGCCGCCCCCCCCGTCGCTGCTGCCCTGCAGTTCGGGACCGCAGAGCTCACCGAGGCTATCGAGACGATGAAAAGGGACCTGTTTCTCAGCCTCGGGAGAATGATTAGCGATAGGATGGAGGAGGTGAACAGGCGCCTCCCGGCGGAGCCCATCCTTCGCCCCCCGCTAGCACACGACAAGCGGGCTGTGAAGCCTGCCGCGTCCGCCCCTCCCCAGCGAGCAGGTATTGCCCCGCCACCCCCGGCCCCGGTAGAAACCCTCGAGCCAACAGCCAGGGCTAGGCTCGGAGATGGGCGGCCCAAAGCCACCAAAAAGGCGGTGGCCCCAGTCCCCACCCCCGCTAACAAGAAGTCAGCCCAGGCTTCCATGGCTGCCCCGGCCCCGGAAGAGGAGCCCGGCCACTCGGGCCATATGCCGCCTGCGCCCACACAGATGTCGTGGTCGCAGGTGGTGCGGAAGAAGGCCAAGAGCGCGGCCAAGCCCCCCCCTCCAGCCCCTAAAGGGCCCGGGAAGGCAGCGCACGGGCCCAGACCAGCAAAGCTGTCCGTCCCCAAGACGGCGGCGGTGGTGATCTCCCTCAAGAAGGGGGCCACCACCACCCTGCAGGCCACCATGGCTAAGGCCATTAATGGTCTTAGCCTGAGTGAGGTGGGCCTGCAGAGCGTGCGGGTCAGGACCTCGATGACGGGCTCCCGGGTCATCGAGGTCCCCGGGGAGAAGGGCCACGAGGTGGCGGATACCCTTGCAGCCAAGCTGCAAGGGTTGGTGGGGGACGTGGCAGACGTCAGCCGCCCCGTCAAGATGGCCGGCGTCCAGATTTCCGGCCTGGACGAGTCGGCCACGAAGGAGACGGTGGGGCAGGCTGTTGCCGCGGCGGGGGCGTGCCAGCCGGAGCAGGTCCGGGTGGGGGCCGTCCGCGCCCTTTACGATGGCACTGGATCGGTCTTGATCCAGTGCCCCGTGCAGGCTGCGGTGGCCCTCACCAAAGCTGGGAGGATCCTGGTGGGCTGGGCCTCCGCCAGGGTCACGGCGGTGGGGCCGACACCAATGCGGTGCTACCGCTGCTATGGTGTCGGCCATGCGCGGGAACTGTGCCCCTCAAAGGTGGACCGGAGCAACTACTGCTTCCGGTGCAGCAAGGAGGGGCACAAAATGGGGGAATGCTGGGAGAAGGCTTGGTGCGACGTATGCCACCAGGCCAAACTCCCGGCCAACCACATGCTGGGGGGGAGGAAATGTTTCCCCCCCGCAACAAAAGGTAGGGACCTGAGGCCGCAGCGTCCCCGCCCCCCCGTTGCAAATGACAGCGCCCCCGCAGCGACCGCCGCGGCCCCCGAGGAGACCTGCATGGAGCTCTAAATGCCAGCACACCATTTAGAGCTCCTGCAGGCCAACGTCAACCACTCCGCCAGAGCACAAGACCTGCTCATGCAGGTAATGGCGGAGTGGTCGATTGACGTTGCGGTGGTCGCGGAACCCTACTTCGTCCCTCCCCTACCCAATTGGGTAGGGTCGACGGACGAGAGGGTTGCCGTGGTGGTGCCGGCGATCGGCGGCGGACCCCCCCTCGAGAGGGTCGAGGGCGGCCCGGGGTTTGTGGCGGCCGGATGGGGGACCGACACCGTACTCGTTGCGGTGTACTTCTCCCCCAATAGGCCGCTGGCCGCCTTTGAGGCCTTCCTGGGGGTCCTAGAGGGAGTCGTGGCGAGGGCGGCCCCGCGCCAGGTAATGGTCCTGGGGGACCTCAACGCCAAGAGTGCGGCGTGGGGATCCCCCATAACGGACGTGCGCGGGGAGGTGCTGATGGATTGGGTGGCGGCGGCGGGCCTGGTGGTCCTGAACCAGGGCAGCGCCAACACTTGCGTGCGGCGGCAGGGGGGGTCTATCGTGGACATCACGTTCGCGACCCCTGCCATTGCCGCACGCCTCGCAGACTGGCGCGTCCTGGAGGACGTGGAGACCCTCTCCGATCACCTGTATATCAGGTTGAGGGTCTCCACAAGACCGGGCCAGCCGCCACCCAGTCCTCGGGGGGGGCGGGGAGGGGGGACGGAGGAGTTCCCCAAGTGGTCCCTGTCCCAACTGGACAGGGCCAAGGCGGACGAGGCGGCGATGGTGGAGGCTTGGTGTGCTGCCCCACCCGCCGCCGTGGGAGTGGAAGAGAGGGCGCGCCGGTTCCGCTCCGCACTGCAGGCCGTGTGCGGAGCGGCCATGCCCCGGGCGAAACGGCTCTTCGCCCGGAGGAAGGTCTACTGGTGGTCCGCCGAAATTGCGGCAGTGCGGACCACCAGTAACAGTGCCCGCCGCGCCTACCAACACTGTAGGCGCAGGCGGCACACTGCGGAGGAGGAGGAGAGGCTCTACGGGGCCCTCAAAGAAGCCAAGGGGGCCCTAACCCTGTCCATAGCAAAGGCCAAGGATGAGGCACACGCCTCATTCTTGGCCACGCTGGACAGGGATCCGTGGGGGCGGCCGTACAGGGTGGTGCGCAATAAAATGCGCACTGCCCCCCCCATGGACTCCCTAGAGCCTCCCCTCCTGAGGAGGGTCATCGAGGGGCTGTTTCCGGCAGCTCCCTCGATAACTCCCCCGGTGATGACCGAGCCACCGGGGGACTTGGAGGACCCACTCGAACTCGCTATCGCACCGGTAAGCGATGACGAGTTCGAGAGGGCGGTGGACCGGCTCCGGGGCTGCAAGAAAGCCCCGGGGCCCGACGGAGTACCGGGCCGGGTACTCCCCATCGCCCTAAAACACCTCGGGGACCGACTCAGGCAGTTGATGGACGACTGCCTGAGGGAGGGACGGTTCCCGAGGGTGTGGAAGGAGGGGAGGCTCTGCCTCCTCCGGAAAGAGGGTCGACCCCCGGATTGTCCCTCCGCCTATCGCCCCATAGTGCTGCTGGATGAGGCCGGGAAGATGATGGAGAGAATCCTGGCCTCCAGGATCCAGCAGCACCTGGAGACCGCCGGCCCGAACGTCTCCGACAGACAGTTCGGGTTTAGAGAGGGGCGGTCTACGCTCGACGCGCTGAAGTCCCTTAGGGACTTCTGCGAGTACGCGTCGAGCAGAGGGGAGGGTGTCGTCGCGGTGTCCCTTGACATCGCAAACGCGTTTGGCACTCTCCCCTATGGGGTGATAAGGGAGGCACTTATCTACCACCAAGTGCCTCCCTACCTGCGGCGGGTCATAGAGCACTACCTGACCGAGAGGGTAGTGCTCTATGAGCAGAGGGACGGTCGACGGGGGTCGACGGCGATGGCCTGCGGCGTACCCCAAGGTTCCGTGCTCGGTCCGCTCTTATGGAACCTGGGGTACGATTGGGCCATCAGGGGGGAGTTGCTCCCACGGACGGCCACCATCTGCTATGCAGATGACACCATGGTGGCCGTGCGTGGGACCGACATGAGGGAGGTGCTGTGCCGGGCGGAAGCGGCGGCCGAGCTGACCATTTACCGGATTGGTCGGCTCGGCCTGAGGGTGGCGCTCCCGAAGACTGAGGCGATAGTCTTCGGGGGCCGGGGGTGGAGGCTGCCGGCGGGCTTGGCGCTCACCCTGGGGGGGGAGTCGGTCCCGATCAAGCCCCACATAAAATATTTGGGGCTTGTTCTGGACCGACGTTGGAATTTCGGGGAGCATTTTACGCAACTGGCTCCCCGAATTGTGGGCGCCGCGTCGGCACTGAGCCGGCTGCTGCCGAACGTGGGTGGGCCGGGCTCCTTGTGCCGCCGGCTGTATGCCGGCGTTACAAGGAGCATGGCTCTGTACGGGGCCCCCATCTGGGCGGACAAGCTGTCCGCCCGGAACAGGGCCCTGCTGCAGAGGCCACAGCGGGTGGTGGCCCTCCGAATTGTGAGGGCCTACATGACGGTGGCCCACGCCGCGGCCTGCCTCCTCGCCTGCACCCCGCCCTGGGAGTTGGACGCAGAGGTGCAGGCGGAGACCTACGCAGTAAGGTCCAGGGCCCGGGCGAGAGGAGAACGCCCGGACCCTGAGGAGGTGGAGGAGACGCGCCGGATGACGGAGCGCCGACTGCGGGACAGGTGGAAAGCGGACCTGGAGGACTCCCCCTATGGGACTCGGACCATAGGGGCGATCCTCGGGTCGTTTGACACCTGGTTGGGGAGGGCAGTCGGCGCTACGTCGTACCGGCTTGTGCAGGTATTGACCGGACACGGATGCTTCGGTCATTACCTGCACAAAATTGGGAGGGAGCCCGGCCCGCAGTGCCATGAGTGCGGCGATCCGGACGACACGGCTCAGCACACTCTCGAGGTGTGCAGCCGGTGGGGTGCGGAGCGCCGCACTATGGCGCTAGCCATCGGTCGACGGGACCTCTCCCTGCACAGCGTTGTGTCTGCAATGCTGTGCAGCGACAGGTCCTGGAGGGCTGTGGCCTCCTTCTGCGAGTGTGTCATCTCGCAGAAGGAGGCCTCGGAGCGTGAGCGCGAGGATTCTCCTCTCGCGCATCCGCTCCGGCGTAGACGGCGGGGGGTGAGGCGGCGGCGTTTTGCCGCCCGCCTCAACCCTTAGTGACTGCGGGTGGGGGATGGGAGTCCCCCGCCCGCCGTAGGCTAGTCACTTGGCGGTCTGGGAGAGGGGCCAGGCGTGCTCGGCCTCTCTCTCCTTCGGCGCGGGTAGCCCCGGCAGACGGCCGGGGCTGCCGGAAGGCGTCGTGGGCAGAGCTTCGGCGGTTCCACGGCGCCTTGCCAAACCGGCAGGAGGGTACGCCAGGGTGGTTTTTAGTGGGTTGCGCTCCCTTTCCCCCTCTCATTCTGAGGGGGGGGCGGGGGGTGAGTCCCACATATCCCCTCACTACTCCCATGGTGAGGGGAATGCATAAAGCATTTTCCACCCTGTCAAAAAAAAAAAAAAAAAAAAAAAAAAGGTTAGGTTAGGTTAGGTTAGGTTAGGTTAGGTTGGGGTGCAGGCCGGATTCCTCCACGTTGGCTTGGGTGTTGCAGTCTCTCTTGATCTCGATCCGGGGAGAACGCAGCATCTGGGCTGGTGCACCCTGGGCATTGGTTGAGACTTTTCCCATTTGGGAATTCTTTCGGCCCATGGCTAATATCCGGCAAGGGGGGGAGGGGAGGTGACAGGGGTTTCTTGAAGGGTTGCGGTTGTGTGGAGACCACTTCTGCCCCGGAAAGTTTCCTTCTGTCACCTAGGGGGGGGATGGTGACGAGCCGCTTTTCCTCGGAAAAGTGGTGTTGTCACCATCCCGCCTCTTATGAGGGCGGCGACAGAGGTTGTTGGAAGGGGCGGTGGCGTGTGCCTGCGAGGCCGCTTCCGTCCTGGACAGCTTCTCTCTGTTGCCTTTTTGACGGTTGGTGACTGGGGAGGCTTGAAGGGTCAGTTGCGTGTGCCTGCGAGGCCGTTTCTGTTCCTGGAAAGCTTAACCAGTTACCTGGAGGGGGCCGTGACAGAGGTGGTTGAAAGGGGCGGTTGCGTGTGCCTTCGAGGCCGTTTCCAAACCAGACAGCTGCTTTCTGTCACTTTGGTGGTTGGTGACTGGGTTTACCGGAAGACATGGCACGCAACGGGGCGTAACCCACTCCGAAGGTGCTCCCATGTCACCCGAGGGTCCTTCTACGTGTCCTTCGGAATCCCGGGGGGCACTGTAGTTATTGGTGGGACAGCTGTGGTGGGGTGTGTTTGAAGGGTATGGGACCAAACCTCGCGTTTGGGTATCCGGAAAGCACCATCCACCACAGGCAGACCGTTGAAGGGAAGGCGAACTCAGCGAACTTCGGTTTGCTGCTCGCCCGAACTTCTTGTTAAGCCAGTGGGTAGGGGGCTCACATTGCACGGCTAAACCGGTCTGGGGAGACGGTCGCGGGCTGTTCACAGCCGTCTCCTCCTCTGGCGGGGGTTTGAGGGGCTCTTCGGAGCAAGCCGGGAGGTGCGTCAGTGGTCTATGCTTTTAGCGGTACCGCGGTGCCTCACTACCGGCCAGGAGGTTTAAACGCCGGAGTGGTTTTAGACGGTAGTTCTTTTTGAGAGTCCGTCATACCTCCCATTGCACAGCCTTCCCCGGGCAGGGAGGATGCGTAAATGCATTTCCACTTCGTCAACAAAAAAAAAAAAAAAAAAAAAAAAAAAAAAAAAAAAAAAAAAAAAAAAAAAAAAAAGGTTAGGTTAGGTTGGGGTGCAGGCCGGATTCCTCCACGTTGGCTTGGGTGTTGCAGTCTCTCTTGATCTCGATCCGGAGAGAACGCAGCATCTGGGCTGGTGCACCCTGGGCATTGGCTGAGACTTTTCCCCCTTGGGAATTCTTTCGGCCCATGGCTAATATCCGGCAAGGGGGGGGGGGGGGGGGGGGGGGTGACAGGGGTTCCTTGAAGGGTTGCGGTTGTGAGGAGAACACTTCTGCCCCGGAAAGTTTCCTTCTGTCACCTAGGGGGGGGATGGTGACGAGCCGTTTTTCCTCGGAAAAGTGGCCTCGTCACCATAGGGAGGCGGCGACAGAGGTCGTTGGAAGGGGCGGTTGCGATTAGGCCGTTTCCGCCCTGGACAGCTTCCTTCTGTGGCCCTTTGACGGTTGGTGACTGGGGTAGCTTGAAGGGTCAGTTGCGTGTGCCTACGAGGCCGTTTCTGTTCCTGGAAAGCTTAACCAGTTACCTGGAGGGGGCCGTGACAGAGGTAGTTGAAAGGGGCGGTTGCGTGTGCCTTCGAGGCCGTTTCCAAACCGGACAGCTGCTTTCTGTCACTTTGGTGGTTGGTGACTGGGTTTACCGAAAGACTGGGGCATGTTAACTCCGCTCTGCAACGGAGCACGAAGGTTCCGCTCTGTACCGGAGCATGACCCTGCTCAAGACGTACTCCCATGTCACCCGAGGGTCCTTCTACGTGTCTTTCGGAATCCCGGGGGGCACTGTAGTTATTGGTGGGACAGCTGTGGTGGGGTGTGTTTGAAGGGTATGGGGACCGACCCTTAGAGGTTGGGTATCCGGAAAGCACCATCCACCACAGGCAGACCGTGTAGGGCCAGTGGGTTGGGGGCCCACATTGCACGGCTTTACCGGTCTGGGGAGATGGTCGTGGGCTGCCGACCGCAGCCGTCTCCTCCTTTGGCGGAGAAGGTGGGGCTCTTCGGAGCAGGCCAGGAGGCGTGTCAGTGGGCAAAGCTTAATTGCGGTTCCGCGGCGCCTCACGACTGGCCAGGGGGGTAAACGCCGGAGTGGTTTTAGACGGTAGTTCTTTTGAGAGTCCGTCATACCTCCCATTGCACAGCCTTCCCCGGGCAGGGAGGATGCGTAAATGCATTTCCACTCCGTCATCAAAAAAAAAAAAAAAGGTTAGGTTAGGTTAGGTTAGGTTAGGTTTTTTTTTTTTTTTTTTTTTTTTTTTTTTTTTTTTTTTTTTTTTTTTTTTTTTTTTTTTCCAATCTACCTCCAACATTATTGGAGCCTTTGCTAGGCGCTTCTAACTCTATCATTCAAGTTCTCGCAATTGTGCTTCTCGTACTTTTATTCTACATACTTGTTCTTTCTTACATTCATCACGCTTTTGTACTTGTTTGGGTATAGTTCCCGTCTATTCTATGCTCTATGGGTGGGATTCCCATCTACTCTAGCTATTTGATTTTTTATTCACTTCATGCAGTGTTTTCGGGGTAATGAGTTGATACAGGGTTTCTTTATTGTTCTTTCCATTACATTATTATTTTTTAATCTATGTGTATAAGTAACTTTATCTTAAATCTTAAGAACTATTTTGTTTATCTGTAATTTGACATTTGTATTTCAAGTTTATTAAATACTTTACCTAAATATACATACATATTTGGAAAGCATTTCTTTCTTATAACGTTTTGTTCCGTTGTATAACTTTTTTAACGACTAGTTCACAAAAGTTTATAAACTTATTTCTATTTTTACCGCCCATTATTAGGCATATATTTTCTTTTGTTAGCCTTTCTCCTGTTTTTTGTTCAAAATTAAATCTATCTACTTCATTTTGTGGGCACTCGAGTAGTATGTGTGGCACAGTTTCGCTTATTTCAGGGTCGCATATGCACGATGGATTCTCTTTGCACTTGAACCGATTCAAGTACTCGGAGAACCCACCGTGTCCGGTCATTACTTGGGTCCTAATGTTCGTGGGTTCATATTTCCTAACGATTCTGTACGCTGCCACCGCATCTGGGTAAAACAATTTTGTTATGGACGCAGTCTCACTGTTGTTGTATCGTTTGCTCCACTCAGTCAGCGTCTCCATGCGGATGTTTCTTTTGACGTACGAGATTGGGCATTGGTCGTAGTCAGCTTTTCTTTTGGAATTTACAGCAGCTTCTTTGGCAAGTGAGTCCGCTCTCTCGTTTCCCTCCAACCCCGCGTGGGCCTTTATCCAGTGCAAAGCAACAGTTTTACCTTGGATAAATGCAGCTTGAATATTTTCTCTGGCTTTTATTGCTAAGGGGTGGAGGCATCCGTGGTTTTGGACCGTCTGGAGGGCTGCCATAGAGTCGCTGTATATTCCAAAAGACTTGGCCGGGTGTTTTTCAAGAACACTCGTTGCTCTGCATAGGGCAAGGAGCTCCGCCTGGTAGACCGTGCAGTATTTTGATAGAGCAAGTTTGCAGGCCTTGGTTTCGGCTGCACCATTCCAAAGGGATAGTGCGGCTCCTACCCCGCCCGCAATCTTGCTCCCATCGGTGAATATGCGAATCTCATATCCGCTATGTGCATCGACTTGCTCTTGATCTACCAAGCGTTTGATCTCCAGCTCCCTTCGCGTTGCGGGGTGAGTGTTCACCCGGAATGGGGCCATCCGCTCGACCTCCCGGTCCCCGAGCATTGGCAGGCATACTCCCCTCTTTGCTTCATAGAGTTGGGCTGACTCCCGAACTCTAAGGTCAAGTGGAAGTATTCCCGCCAAGACTAATGCTGAGTTCAGGGAGACCGTGCGATACGCCTTGCACAACTTCTGTGCGATGCCTCGTTGCACTACACCTAACTGCTTTATTATGCCCAGTTTGCTGACTGCGGGCGCCCATACACTGGCAGCGTACAGGATGATAGGTTCCACTGTTGCCACATATATTAGTCGGAGCACTTCGGGGTGAAGTCCCCAATCGGTTTTTGCACATCTGGATAGCTGTTTGTATATGTTTATGGCCTTTCTGCAGACGTCTGAAACATGGGCATTGAATGTTAGTTTATCGTCAATGGTGACACCAAGCATTTTCACTTCTTTTGTGATCGCTATACTGGTTCCTCCCATGGTAAGACGTGGGGTGTCGTATTTTAATTTCCTTGTGATTACCATTGCGTTGGTTTTGTGCGGTGCGAACTTGAGTTTATTACGCACACCCCACATCTGTACATAATTCAGTGCGTCATTTGCCTTACTCTCAATGTTCAATGCTGTGTCACCATCGAAGACGAGCACTACGTCATCCGCAAAGGCCTGACTGTAGTACCCTTTTCCTTCTAACCCTGTCAAGAGTGGGTCCAGCAAGAGATTCCATAGGATAGGGCCCGCGATAGATCCTTGGACGCAGCCTTTACTCGTTTTGAGTTTATATTGTTCGCCTGCATACCTGACTGATACCCTTCTGTTCTCAAGGTAGCTATCAATTATTTTCCTCAGGCCCATAGGACACTCTTCCTCCGCCAGTCGGATTCTAATTGCTGGCCACCACGCGCTGTCGAAGGCTCCCTCTATATCTAGCGATATTAGCGTGACGATCTTTTTCTGGTCTAGTTTGTTTCGGATGTACTGCATGAGTGTATAGAGGGAGTCCTCGGTGCTGCGCTGGGGCATGAATCCATACTGGCGTTTACTTGTTCTGGGAACCAGATGGTGCTTGAGCCTTGCCACTATCATTTTCTCCAGAATTTTACCTATTATGGGTAGAAGTCCTATGGGCCTATGTGATTTTGGAGTCGTGTAGTCGCTTTTCCCCGGTTTCTTTAGGACTATGACTGTTGCCTCTTTCCATGCAATAGGAAAATGATGCAGCTCCAAGCACTTGTTCATAAGTGCGAGGAAGACTTCCAGGTTGTTTCCTATTGCATGGAGACAGATGTCAGCGGTAAAGCCGTCCGCTCCCGGGGCTTTTTTCGGGTTGAAAGATTCGCTGGCCCATTTAAGTTCTGATGCCGTGAATGGCGGTTCGCAAGGGTCATTTTGCTGCTCATCATTCACTTTGTCGGCTTTCAGTCTCATATCGCGATGATGCTCATTGTCGATTGCGGTAGTGTCTTCGGGGTAAAATACTTCCGCGAGAAGTTTTACAGATCCTTTTGCGTCCAGTGGCTTGCCATCTTGTTCCAGTAGCTGGTCTTCACTTCTCTGCGCGGTTCTTCCTATGACCCGGTAGATCCCTTCCCAGACACCCTCCCTGTCCTGCTTTTTACAGAAGTCCTTCCAACTTTCAATTTGGGCTTTTGCCGCTTCTGACTCATACTCTTTTTTCTTTTCCAGGTACTCGTCGACCACTGTCTGTCTTCTTATGGGGGCAGCGCATCGGATCCGGTTTTTCCTAGTGGCAACCTCCTTCTTCAGAGCAGCGAGCTTCTCGGACCACCACGGCATGGTAAGTATTTCTTTATTTTTCTTTTTTGGAATAGATTTGGAACATGTTTCGTTTATTGCTATATTTAATTTGTTTATTGTGTTTTCTAATTCGTCTATTGTTATTATCTGTTCCAGTTCTAGTTGTGTTATTTTGTTGTTCTTTAGTTGTTCTTTTAATATTTCAGTAAAGAGGGTCCAGTTTGCTTTTTTGGTGTTAAATTTCCGTGTTGTCCTTTCGATTTTTATGCCTAATGGTTTCTTGATTTTAAGTGTAAATAAAATGCCGTTGTGGTCCGAGCTGGTCAATCCCTCATCCACTCTCCAGTTGTCCACCATGTCCAGGATGTTTGTAGTACACGTTGTCACGTCAATGTGGCTGCTGAAGCGTTTACCCCCTCTGACGGTGTCGAAGGTTGGGGTAGTGCCTGTGTTGAGTATATTTTGGTCTAGTTCTTCAAAGGCTCCAGATACTATTTCACCTCTGTGGTCAGTTACGGGGCTTCCCCACCATGCGCTTTTCGAGTTTGCATCCCCTCCAGCTATCCACGTCTTGGATGTTAATTGATCCCCTATTCTTTTGAGGTGTTCTAGATAAGGCTCCACTGGTTGGTCGGGTTCAAAGTAGTAGGAAACCAGGGCTATTTCCAGACCATCAGTTTGGATTCCCACCACTACGATGTTGTTTGTGGTGAGTTTTGGGTACTGAGTTATTTTAAGGTCGTCATCAAAGACAGCAATTGCTGCTTTGACAGTACCCTCTCCCAAACTGGTGCTCTGGAAGATCCGTGTCCCTCTGTGCGTCTTCAAGACTCTGGATCCACCGACGTAGGGTTCTTGCAGTAGCGCTATTTTTATTTTACGCTTTTCTGCGGTGATAAGCAGCTCGTCGGTGGCCAGTTTTTTGCGCTGAAGGTTGGCTTGCGCGATCACATATTTTATTTGGTCGCCTTGGTCAACCTTAGCAGTATGCTACCGCCGACCTGGCCAAGTCATCCCACCTGGAGCGTGTTTGGCATTCTTGGCTGAAGGCGTTGTGCGCCGTTCTGTCATGGCCCGCTTTCGCGCAGTTTCGGCATTTTGGCGCGGCTCCAGCCATCCAGTCAGCACATTCCGCCTTCATATGGGGACCCCCACAGTGGCTGCACAGGTCCGCAGGTTCAGGACAAAAGCGTTTTCCGTGGCCAAAGCCGAGGCAGCGGGTGCACTGCACCAGTGGGGATTGATCTTCCACTTTGACACGCTGCAGATCTATATGCAAGCTTCCAATGTGCAGCGCTCTCTGCCAAATAACGGGTGAGACGCTGATGATGACGTGGTTCGTGTGGGGGTTCCTGGTCCTTCTCCGGTACTTCAGCTCCACTCTGTCGTCCTCCTCGTCGAGGCCGAGAAAAACATTCCGGTTCTGGTTTTTAAGCGCTCTTAGGATGTCCTCGTCCGAGTTTATACTCAGGACGCTTCTAAGAACCAGTAGCGGGTCTTTGTTTTTTACTTCCTCGACATTGAGGCCGATGCCTTCTCTTCCGAGTTTTGCTTTGACCTTATCTCTTTCTGTTTTCGACCCGAATCCCATGATTATTTTGCGATCTCTAGCTTTTCTAACTCTTTGGACCTCTATCCATCCTTCTTTTGCGTCCACCTCCCTTCGTATTTTGTTAAGGACTTCTTCTCCAGATTCCGTGTCCACTGTGGATGTGATGACGACGGAATGTAGTGTCTGTGGCTTGGGTTTATCGCTGGTGTTTGCGGCTATACTCGCGTAAGTTGTCGAAGAGGCCATTTTGTCCAGAGCTACTTTGTGGTCTTCTAGGAGGGTCCTCATTTCGTCCATCTTTTTGTGGCTTTCTTCCATCAACTTCGTGTGTGCCTCGAGTTTGTTGATGATCTTGTCCGAGTTAGGGTTGATCACGAAGGTTGTGTCTGCAGCCGGAGTTCCATTTGCGGCTGTTTTTTGCACTCCTGGACCTTCTTGTGATTTTGCCTTTTTTGATTCGGATTCGAGTTCTTTAGCAATTTGGTAGAGACGATCTAAGGCCTCTATCACGTCGTTCTTGATGTCCGTTCGTACGTTTCTGGCGCTGTTGATACTCATTTTCCCTTTCTCGAGGCAGGCCCTAGCTTCCGCTGTTTTGTTTTGGTAGGTTTTCTTCGGTGGTGTCGCTACCTTTCGCGTTGTGGTGGATGTTTTGTCTTGTGTAAGCGGTGCTTTTTGTTTTGCAGGGCCTGCCTGCGTTGTCGGGTCGGTTGACACCGGTGTAAGAGTCGGGGTGGCGTCGCTTTGAGCGGCTTCCCATTTGTCAATTGACTTCCTAACTTTCTGCTCCGGAGTCTTTGGGTTTGCCGATGATGTTTCCCCTGTCGGTTTTTTGATTGGCGTCCTTATGCCAATCATTTTTTGGAGGTAGATTTATATGTGTCTAAATAGGAAATGTATATTGGGAGGTTGTATATATTTGTAAAATTGGGACAACACAACAAAGAAAGGCTAACAAAATACAGTAATTATAGCTAACACAACTGTTTGCATATAGTCTCCGATCACCACAATAGGTGGGTCTATTTGAGTCGGTGTAGAGTTCAATAAACTTGTTGTCACAGTTCTGTCACTTAATATCTAACTTATAAATAAAGTAAATTGGTTATTTTCAAGGATCGGAGGTTTCCTGGCAGTTTTAAAATTTTTGCTCTACGTAGAGTCGAATTTCCCTAAGAAGACTGTAGTCCTCCCCAAGCCCGCCTCAACGCCACCGACCGCGTCTCGATACGCCCAGTGGTTCCGGAGCTATGGCAGTTCGAAGTTGAATCGGTAAATTATCGGTTCAACTCCAGTATATCGGAAACCGCTCTATCTCCCGAACCAGTAGTCCGATTTGAACGCGGACTTGACAACCGGAACCGGCTCGCTAAGGCCTACCTCTTCCAAAAATTTCAGGCTGAAAGGAGCACTGAAAATCTCCGGTCCTGAAAATTCCCAATTGGCCTTTTGACCCCAGTTTTTGTATAGATGGAGATCTCCCAATTTGGATGTCCAAAACCCCGGCCGCCTACGACTTATCGTTTAGGATCTATGGAAGGTGAGACTTTTCCAAAATGGCGGCTCAGCTGTCAAAACCAAGTTTTGGCAGTGGATATCTCCGTCCCCAGATGTCGCAGGAAACCCGGATTTTTGATTCCCAGGGGTAGTCAGATCTCCTCTTTCGATTGATCCCACCTTCAGGGACCTGAAAAGCTGTAATTTTTTTTTTTTTTTTTTTTTTTTTTTTTTTTTTTTTTTGTCTCCAATTCGCCTGAAAACTAGGGGGCTAGATAGAAGAGCCCACCTGGAACCCAAAAGTGAAGTCAGTAGGTTTCTACTGCCTTTGGTTCCTGAGTTATGGCGATCTAAAGAATGACAAGATGGCCGCCGAACTGTCAAAGTGCTTATTAAAGTGAGGTTTTCTCGGGAACCACAAGTCCTACGGGCTTCGGGTTTCCGATGTACAGTTCGGCTTTGTCTTCTCTACGCCCTGAAAGTGGTTTCAATTCGAAATTCGGACTTGAGAAAAAAATTTCAAAAAATTTTGGAAATGGGTGTGGCAAGGGTACACAATCGAAGGCAACTTAAATTTAACTATATCTAGCGTTTTTCCGAACTCTCTTGGACTTACGGTTCGGGAGTTATTTAATTTTGAAAAGAAATCTAATTTTTTCGGAATTTACCGATTTCCTCGAAATTTTTTGTTTCTGAGGTTACAGACCCTGCGTTTGGGGTTCAGGCTACTAATTTATGGTCTAAGAAGCCAATAAAACTGTGAAATTTGGACTTTTTCTATTATTTTCGAATATATAGCCAAAAAACTTTAAAAATCTGTAACTCCAGAACCGCGTGACCAAAAATTTTGAAAAAATATGCAAAATTAGGAACAAAACAATGTCTACATAAGGGCAATTTAAAAATAGATAAAATTTAATTCGTTGTATTAAGAATTTTCGTTTTTCTGTTTTTTCCCTCTTTTGGCGGTAGTTTCCAAAACTGTTGTCCAAAAATTGAAAACTTTATGTCGTTCTCTTCTATTTTTTTAGCGCGCAACTAATAGCAGTTGCAGATCCCGCGCGTCTCAATTAATCACTGAGTTATCAGGAGTCAAAAATCAAATTTTTATTAGCTCTGTTTAAAAAAAATAGAGTAGGTAAAAATCAGCAACTTGCGGTTCCAGGCTGTGCAATAGTACGGCAAACTTTCCACAAAGTCGCGAAGCTCTGGGACTGCTGGATCTGGTACCACGTGCCACGTGGTTTTTGGTTTTTCGTCAATTTCACCGGTGTATAGTGCCGGGAAAAATCGGCAACGCAGCTCGTTGAAAAGCGCTTGTCAGCGCGCTTTCAATGATGTAACGCAGGCAGGGGGTCAAAGCGATAAATCGCCAGATATTCAACCTCAAACGTTTTCCACGTGCACTTAACCTCTAAAATTTGAGGTTTTTCACTAGTTTTCACTTTGCCGGATTTTTGCGGCTATAATGAACACTTGCACTATATGCGCCGCGACAATGCGCAACTTTTGGTGTATTGCACTTTAGGATAGGATGTAAAAAACCCAATTTTTTGAATTTTTTCCTGCGGAGCGGTACTGTTTCGTGGTGCTCTCGAGCGTGGTTGGCACGTGACTGGTTAGGTTAGGTTAGGTTAGGTTAGGTTAGGTTAGGTTAGGTTAGGTTAGGTTAGGTTAGGTTAGGTTAGGTTAGGTTAGGTTAGGTTAGGTTAGGTTAGGTTAGGTTAGGTTAGGTTAGGTTAGGTTAGGTTAGGTTAGGTTAGGTTAGGTTAGGTTAGGTTAGGTTAGGTTAGGTTAGGTTAGGTTAGGTTAGGTTAGGTTAGGTTGCGCGCCGGTTCCGCTCCGCACTGCAGGCCGTGTGCGGAGCGGCCATGCCCCGGGCGAAACGGCTCTTCGCCCGGAGGAAGGTCTACTGGTGGTCCGCCGAAATTGCGGCAGTGCGGACCACCAGTAACAGTGCCCGCCGCGCCTACCAACATTGCAGGCGCAGGCGGCACACTGCGGAGGAGGAGGAGAGGCTCTACGGGGCCCTCAAAGAAGCCAAGGGGGCCCTAACCCTGTCCATAGCAAAGGCCAAGGATGAGGCACACGCCTCATTCTTGGCCACGCTGGACAGGGATCCGTGGGGGCGGCCGTACAGGGTGGTGCGCAACAAAATGCGCACTGCCCCCCCCATGGACTCCCTAGAGCCTCCCCTCCTGAGGAGGGTCATCGAGGGGCTGTTTCCGGCAGCTCCCTCGATAACTCCCCCGGTGATGACCGAGCCACCGGGGGACTTGGAGGACCCACTCGAACTCGCTATCGCACCGGTAAGCGATGACGAGTTCGAGAGGGCGGTGGACCGGCTCCGGGGCTGCAAGAAAGCCCCGGGGCCCGACGGAGTACCGGGCCGGGTACTCCCCATCGCCCTAAAACACCTCGGGGACCGACTCAGGCAGTTGATGGACGACTGCCTGAGGGAGGGACGATTCCCGAGGGTGTGGAAGGAGGGGAGGCTCTGCCTCCTCCGGAAAGAGGGTCGACCCCCGGATTGTCCCTCCGCCTATCGCCCCATAGTGCTGCTGGATGAGGCCGGGAAGATGATGGAGAGAATCCTGGCCTCCAGGATCCAGCAGCATCTAGAGACCGCCGGCCCGAACGTCTCTGATAGACAGTTCGGGTTCAGAGAGGGGCGGTCTACGCTCGACGCGCTGAAGTCCCTTAGGGACTTCTGTGAGTACGCGTCGAGCAGAGGGGAGGGTGTCGTCGCGGTGTCTCTTGACATCGCAAACGCGTTTGGCACTCTCCCCTATGGGGTGATAAGGGAGGCACTAATATACCACCAAGTGCCTCCCTACCTGCGGCGGGTCATAGAGCACTACCTGACCGAGAGGGTAGTGCTCTATGAGCAGAGGGACGGTCGACGGGGGTCGACGGCGATGGCCTGTGGCGTACCCCAGGGTTCCGTGCTCGGTCCGCTCTTATGGAACCTGGGGTACGATTGGGCCATCAGGGGGGAGTTGCTCCCACGGACGGCCACCATCTGCTACGCAGATGACACCATGGTGGCCGTGCGTGGGACCGACATGAGGGAGGTGCTGTGCCGGGCGGAAGCGGCGGCCGAGCTGACCATTTACCGGATTGGTCGGCTCGGCCTGAGGGTGGCGCTCCCGAAGACTGAGGCGATAGTCTTCGGGGGCCGGGGGTGGAGGCTGCCGGCGGGCTTGGCGCTCACCCTGGGGGGGGAGTCGGTCCCGATCAAGCCCCACATAAAATATTTGGGGCTTGTTCTGGACCGACGTTGGAATTTCGGGGAGCATTTTACGCAACTGGCTCCCCGAGTTGTGGGCGCCGCGTCGGCACTGAGCCGGCTGCTGCCGAACGTGGGTGGGCCGGGCTCCTTGTGCCGCCGGCTGTATGCCGGCGTTACAAGGAGCATGGCTCTGTACGGGGCCCCCATCTGGGCGGACAAGCTGTCCGCCCGGAACAGGGCCCTGCTGCAGAGGCCACAGCGGGTGGTGGCCCTCCGAATTGTGAGGGCCTACATGACGGTGGCCCACGCCGCGGCCTGCCTCCTCGCCTGCACCCCGCCCTGGGAGTTGGACGCAGAGGTGCAGGCGGAGACCTACGCAGTTAGGTCCAGGGCCCGGGCGAGAGGAGAACGCCCGGACCCTGAGGAGGTGGAGGAGACGCGCCGGATGACGGAGCGCCGACTGCGGGACAGGTGGAAAGCGAACCTGGAGGACTCCCCCTATGGGACTCGGACCATAGGGGCGATCCTCGGGTCGTTTGACACCTGGTTGGGGAGGGCAGTCGGCGCTACGTCGTACCGGCTTGTGCAGGTATTGACCGGACACGGATGCTTCGGTCATTACCTGCACAAAATTGGGAGGGAGCCCGGCCCGCAGTGCCATGAGTGCGGCGATCCGGACGATACGGCTCAGCACACTCTCGAGGTGTGCAACCGGTGGAGTGCGGAGCGCCGCACTATGGCGCTAGCCATCGGTCGACGGGACCTCTCCCTGCACAGCGTTGTGTCTGCAATGCTGTGCAGCGACAGGTCCTGGAGGGCTGTGGCCTCCTTCTGCGAGTGTGTCATCTCGCAGAAGGAGGCCTCGGAGCGTGAGCGCGAGGATTCTCCTCTCGCGCATCCGCTCCGGCGTAGACGGCGGGGGGTGAGGCGGCGGCGTTTTGCCGCCCGCCTCAACCCTTAGTGACTGCGGGTGGGGGATGGGAGTCCCCCGCCCGCCGTAGGCTAGTCACTTGGCGGTCTGGGAGAGGGGCCAGGCGTGCTCGGCCTCTCTCTCCTTCGGCGCGGGTAGCCCCGGCAGACGGCCGGGGCTGCCGGAAGGCGTCGTGGGCAGAGCTTCGGCGGTTCCACGGCGCCTTGCCAAACCGGCAGGAGGGTACGCCAGGGTGGTTTTTAGTGGGTTGCGCTCCCTTTCCCCCTCTCATTCTGAGGGGGGGGCGGGGGGTGAGTCCCACATATCCCCTCACTACTCCCATGGTGAGGGGAATGCATAAAGCATTTTCCACCCTGTCAAAAAAAAAAAAAAAAAAAAAAAAAAAAAAAAAAAAAAAAAAAAGAAGGTTAGGTTAGGTTAGGTTAGGTTAGGTTAGGTTAGGTTAGGTTAGGTTAGGTTAGGTTAGGTTAGGTTAGGTTAGGTTAGGTTAGGTTAGGTTAGGTTAGGTTAGGTTAGGTTAGGTTAGGTTAGGTTAGGTTAGGTTAGGTTAGGTTAGGTTAGGTTAGGTTGAGATAAAATCTTGGGTGTTGATGGAACGATTTGCGGGTGATTTGGTGACGAAAGACTACATTTTTTTCTCATCTTGTTTCTCTCTTTCTTTCTCTCTTAGCTAGTAACGTTTTCTTATTTTTTAAAGTTTTCTATTTGCGGTTGGTTTTTTGTTCATTGGTTTCTATTGCTTTTTCTTCGTCAAATATAAAATTGTTGCCGATATCGTATCGAGCCCTTTTCAGGGCTAGAACATACCGGCAATCCCCGTCTTGACCGTACGGATGGTCCCGTTACTTCCCTCTCGAAAGATTGGGAATTAGCGACCTCCGGGTTTCGGGGTTTTTTGGCGTTGATTTTCTGTATATATTTTCCTTTGTTTACATTTTTTCGTTTTAGTTTTGTCGGTGTTGCCAGCTGCCTTAATTGCCCAGTTTTTGGGTTGGGGTAGCGGCAACGGTCCCGCTAACTATAGCGTTGGTTTGGTTTTATTTTTTAGTGTAAGTAGCGAGATCTTTTATTTTTAAAATTTCGAGTATTTTGCTCGAAATTTGCGAAATAAAAGTCTCAATTTTGATTTTGTAAAAATTATTTTATTAGGTTGCGGTTTTTGTATCATAGTGTTATTTTTAGGAGTGTTAGTGTATATAATTGTGTACATATCCTTGAAGAATTCATAATTTTCCGACTGCAAAGTCGGAAGTTATCATTCTTTAAGTGTAGTGGGGAGTAGAAGGTTTTTAGGGTTACAAATTTAAGGTTTTGTAAAAATTTTGTAAATTCGGTATCTTTTGAACCTTTTAACTTTTATTTGTTTTTGTTATTTTGTAGGATAGGCTTTGTTTTATTCTATTTTTAAGTGTTTTTTCCGCTGTCCTGCGACCCCGGGAAGTGGGTTAAAACCGGGCGGGAAAAAATAGTGTGGTTGCTATTTTTTTCAATCAGGCGCAAAACTCACTTTAGTAGGGAAAAGTCTAAATTCGACTCGCACTTGACCGTTTTTATTTCGATTTTCGAAATAACTTCGGTTCTGCTGGTCGAATTTAGACCAACTTTGGTAGTCTGGTGTAAGGGGCCACTATGGCCTCGGACACCGAAAAATGGGGGGATCCACCGGAGGGCGAGGGAGAAAACTTCAGCTCTGGCTGTGAGTCGGATGACTCGCTAGTAGCTTTGAGGGTCCCTGCCTCCAAACGGAACCATGACGATGATGAGGAGGATGATTTGAGGCCCGCTTTCGGGCCCAAAGTCAACTCCTCACATAGGGGTAAGCCCAAGGGGGCATACGCGGGGTTGGCTGCGGCAAGGGCCAAACTCAAAGACCTTGACCCTTATCGCTTCGAGGATGAAGCAGATGCTGCCGTTGCCGCAGCATACCGGAAGGATTTCCCCGAGCTCCGTCCAAGAGGGGAAAATCAGGGGAAAGGGGGGAAAAAGGCGCGCTCGCGCTCGCGTTCGCCGACCTCCCCTACCAGAATGAGCCCTTCGGCGTTTCTGCGCCTCACGGATCCCATCGAGGCGACCCGAGAAGCAGCAAGAGACATCCTGGAGGGTGCCAGGCGCTCCGGGAACCTTAAGGGAGATATTTGGGGTGACATGAACCGAGCGTGTAAAATCATCCTCGATTCAATGGACGATGTGCAGGCCGCCAAGTCGGAGAGCGAGGAGATCCGCATCCTCAAGGCGGACAACAAGAGGATGCGGGAGCAACTCGCTCAATGCTTGGGGGAGCTGAAGGCGCTCCGAACCGCCTTCTCGGAGCGGGAGATTCCGGCACCTCCGACCTCGCTGCCGGATCCGCCCTTGCAGTTTTCTGCTGCGGATCTGGCGGAGGCCATCGGGGCTCTCAAAAAGGACCTGTTCACCTCTTTGGGCGGCATGATAAATGCCCGCATCGAGGAGGTGAACAGGCGCCTGCCGCCGGAACCTATTCTCCGCCCCCCACTGGCGGCTGACAGGAGGGCAGGAGGACCGGCTCTGACAGCCCCCCCCAAGGCGAGTACGGCTGTGCCAGCCCCCCTCAGGGTGAGGACCACTCAGCCTGAGATAGGAGCAAGACTGGGGGACGGGAGGCCGCAAAAGGCCAAATCTACCAAAAAGGTAGCGGCCCCCTCCCGCCAAGCCCCAGTCCCGGCCCCACGAGCCGCTTCGACAGCCGCTCGGTCGTCGGCCGAAAGACCAGGGCCTTCCGCCAAAATGCCGCGTCCACCCCAGGAAACCTGGGTGGACGTGGTGAGGAAGGCAAAGGGGAAGGGGAAGGCGAAGGCCCTGCCCGCCCCCTCGTCCAAAGCGCCCCAGGTGCCCCAAACGACTAAGAAGGCGGTGCCTAAATTGAAGGCACTGGCCGTTCCGAAGACGGCGGCGGTGGTGGTTTCTCTGAAGAAGGAAGCCACCACCACCACCACGCTGCAGGCCACCATGGCCAGGGCCATCAATGCCCTGAGCCTGGAGGCTGTGGGCCTGCAGCATGTAAAAGTACGGTCCTCGATGACGGGGAACCGAATAATCGAGGTCCCCGGAGAGGACCAGGAAAATGCGGCCGACAATCTCGCAGCCAAGCTGCGAGAGATTGTCGGCGACGTGGCTGACGTGAGCCGCGTCACCAAGAAGGTCGGGCTCCAAATCGCCGGCTTGGATGAGTCGGCGACTAAGGAATCCGTGGCGCTGGCGGTCGCCACTGAGGGAGCCTGTGATCAGGCCCAAATCAAGGTCGGGGGCATTCGCCCCCTGTATGACGGCACTGGATCCGTCCTTATTCAGTGCCCTGTGCGGGTGGCGAAAGCCCTCTTAGAGAAAGGGCGAGTCAGAGTCGGTTGGGCCTCCGCCAGGGTCAACAGGATCGGGCCAACACCCCTGCGGTGCTACAAATGCATGGGTGTTGGTCACACCCGAGAGACGTGCCCCTCCAGCGTTGACCGGTCCAACGCTTGCTACCGGTGCAGCAGGGAGGGGCACATGGCTAAGGAGTGCTGGGAGGAGAAAGCGTGGTGCGTGGTGTGCGCCCATGCCAAACTCCCGGCTGATCACTCCATGGGGGGGGACAGTTGTTTCCCGCCTCACACTAGAGGCAAGGACCTGAGGACGCGACCCCCCCGTCGTCCTCAGCCTCCCCCACAGGTAGAAGAAGCCGCCGGCCGGCCTGAAGAGGACAACCGCATGGACCTCTAAATGTCAGCACACCGACATCTAGAGGTCCTGCAGGTGAACGCCAACCACTCCGCCAGAGCTCAAGATCTGCTCATGCAGACCATGGCGGAGTGGGAAATTGGCGTTGCGGTTGTCGCGGAGCCATATTTCGTCCCTCCCCTACCTAATTGGGTAGGGGCTTCGGACGAAATGGTTGCCATCGTGGTGCCGGCGGTTGGGGACTTCCCCCCCCTGTCGAGGATCGAGGGTGGCCCGGGGTTCGTGGCGGCCAGGTGGGGGAGCGACACCGTTCTAGTAGCGGTGTATTTCTCCCCCAATAGGCCGCTGCGTGCGTTCGAGCAGTTCCTGGGGGTCCTGGGGGGGGTGGTCAGGAGGGCTGCCCCGAGACAGGTGATGGTCCTGGGGGACCTCAATGCCAAGAGCTCGGCATGGGGTTCCCCCATCACGGACCCGCGTGGGGCGGCTCTCACGGATTGGGTGGTGGCAACGGGACTGGAAATCCTGAACCAGGGCGACGCAAACACATGCGTGCGGCGGCAGGGGGGTTCGGTCGTGGACATAACGTTCGCGACCACTGCCATTGCCGCACGCGTGGAAGAATGGCGCGTCCTGGAGGACGTGGAGACCCTCTCCGATCATTTGTACATCAGGATGAGGGTCTCCGCAGGAGGGGTCCAGCCACCGCCCATCCCGGGGAGGAGGGCGAACGGGGGCAGGAGGTTCCCAAAATGGTCCCTGTCCCAATTGGACAGGGCCATGGCGGACGAGGCGGCGATGGTGGAGGCCTGGTGTGCTGCCCCACCCGCCGCCCTCGGTGTTGAGGAAAGGGCGGTCCGGTTCCGCATCGCACTGCAGACGGTGTGCGATGCGGCCATGCCCCGGACCAAGCGCCTCTTCGCCCGCAAGAGGGTGTACTGGTGGTCCGCAGAAATTGCGGGCCTGCGTACCACCAGCAACGCCGCCCGCCGGGCCTACCAGCACTGTAGGCGCCGGCGGCACACTGCCGAGGAAGAAGAGGGCCTCCACCGCACCCTCAAAGAGGCAAAGGGGGCTCTCAATATGGCTATTGCCAAGGCCAAGGATGAGGCGCATGTCTCATTCTTGGCCACCCTCGATAGGGACCCGTGGGGACGGCCCTACAGGGTGGTGCGTAACAAGATGCGCACCGCCCCTCCCATGGAGTCCCTCGAGCCCGCCCTACTGCAGAGGGTCGTCGAAGGGCTGTTCCCTCCAGCCCCCTCGATCACTCCCCCGGAAATGGCCGAGACCCGGGAGGAACGGGAGGACGAACTCGTCGTCGCTCCTGTGAGCGATGACGAGTTCGAGCGGGTGCTGGATCGACTCCGGGGCTGCAAAAAAGCCCCGGGTCCAGACGGAGTCCCAGGCCGCGTCCTCCCGATAGCGTTGAAGCACCTCGGGAACCGCCTCAGGCAGATCATGGACGACTGCCTGAGGGAGGGAAGGTTCCCGAGGATATGGAAGGAGGGGAGGCTGTGCCTCCTCCGTAAAGAGGGTCGACCCCCCGACTGCCCGTCCGCATACCGCCCCATCGTGCTGCTGGACGAGGCCGGGAAAATGTTCGAACGCATCCTGGCCTCCCGGATCCTGCAGCACCTGGAGACCGCCGGCCCGAACGTCTCGGAAAGACAGTTCGGGTTCCGGGAGGGGCGGTCAACGCTCGACGCGCTGAAGTCCCTCAGGGACTTCTGCGAGTACGCGTCGAGCAGGGGTGAGGGTGTCGTCGCGGTGTCGTTGGACATCGCGAACGCATTCGGCACCCTCCCCTACGAGGTGATTAGAGAGGCACTTCGGTATCACGAAGTGCCTCACTATCTAAGGCGGGTCATAGAGCACTACCTTACCGAGAGGGTAGTGCTCTATGAGGGTAAGGAGGGTCGACGAGGGGAGAGGGGAATGGCCTGTGGCGTGCCCCAGGGTTCCGTACTCGGTCCACTTCTTTGGAACCTGGGGTACGATTGGGCCATTAGGGGGGAGCTGCTTCCGCGCACACTCACCATCTGTTATGCGGACGACACGATGGTGGCTGCGCGCGGAAGCGACATGAGGGAGACCTCAAGGAGGGCGGAGGTGGCGGCCGAGCTGGCGATTCATCGCATTGAGCGGCTCGGTCTAAAGGTGGCCCTCTCGAAGACGGAGAGTATAGTCTTCGGAGGGCGAGGGTGGCGGCTGCCGGCGGGCGCAGCGCTTACCCTCGGAGGAGAAGCGGTCCAAATAAAGCCCCACATCAAATATCTGGGGCTGGTTCTGGACCGCAAATGGGACTTCGGGGAGCACTTCACCAGACTTGCTCCCCGAATCGTGGGCGCCGCCTCGGCGCTGGGCCGGCTACTGCCCAATGTGGGTGGGCCGGGCTCCTTATGCCGGCGTCTATACGCCGGCGTAACAAGGAGCATGGCCCTATACGGGGCCCCAATCTGGGCGGACAAGCTGTCCGCCCGCAACAGAGCCCTGCTGCGGAGGCCGCAGAGGGTAGTGGCTCTCCGTATAGTGAGGGCCTACGTTACTGTGGCCCACGCGGCGGCTTGCCTCCTCGCCTGCACCCCGCCCTGGGAACTGGACGCAGAGGTGCAGGCGGAGACCTATAGGGTTAGGTCTAGGGCCCGGGCAAGGGGTGAACGCCCGGACCCTGAGGAGGTGGAGGAGACGCGCCGAATGACGGAGCGTCGACTGCGGGACCGCTGGAAAACCGACCTGGAGGACTCCCCCTATGGTACCCGTACTATAGGGGCGATCCTCCCGTCGGTGGACCTTTGGTTAGAGAGGGCAGTCGGCGCAACGTCGTTCCGGCTTGTGCAGGTGATGACCGGACATGGGTGCTTCGGTCATTACCTGCACAAAATTGGGAGGGAGCCTACCCCGCAGTGCCATGAATGCGGCGATCTGGACGACACGGCTCAGCACACCTTTGAGGTGTGCAGCCGTTGGAGTTCGGAGCGCGGCGCCATGGCACTAGCTATTCAGCGGGAGGACCTCTCGCTCTACAGCATTGTCGCGGCAATGCTCTGCAGCGAGAGGTCTTGGGAGGCTGTGGCCTCCTTTTGCGAAACGATCATCTCGCAGAAGGAGGCCGCGGAGCGGGAGCGCGAGGAGTCTCCTCTGGCGCATCCGCTCCGGCGCAGACGGCAGGGGTTGAGGCGGCGGCGATTTGCTGCGCGCCTTAACCCTTAGTGGCTGCGGGTGGGGGATGGGAGTCCCTCGCCTGCCGTAGGCAAGCCACTCAGCGGTCTGGGAGGGGGGCCATGCGTGCTCGGCCCCTCTCCCCTTTTGGCGCGGGAAGCCCCAGCAATGGCTGGGGCCGCCGGTAGACGTCGTGGGGAATGCCTTCCGCGGGTTCCACGGCGTCCAACCAAACCGGTATGAGGGTACGCCAAGGTGTTTTTTAGTGGGTAACACTCCCCTATCCCTTCTCGCTCGGAGAAGGGGAGGGGATGTGAGTCCCACATACCCCCCCGCCACTCCCATGGCGGGGGAAATGCGTAACGCATTTTTCACCTTGTCAAAAAAAAAAAAAAAAAAAAAAAAAGGTTAGGTTAGGTTAGGTTAGGTTAGGTTAGGTTAGGTTAGGTTAGGTTAGGTTAGGTTAGGTTAGGTTAGGTTAGGTTAGGTTAGGTTAGGTTAGGTTAGGTTAGGTTAGGTTAGGTTAGGTTAGGTTAGGTTAGGTTAGGTTAGGTTAGGTTGGGGTGCAGGCCGGATTCCTCCACGTTGGCTTGGGTGTTGCAGTCTCTCTTGATCTCGATCCGGAGAGAACGCAGCATCTGGGCTGGTGCACCCTGGGCATTGGCTGAGACTTTTCCCTTGGGAATTCTTTCGGTCCATGGCTAATATCCGGCACGGGGGGGGGGGGGGGGGGGGGGGGGGGGAAGGTGACAGGGGTTTCTTGAAGGGTTGCGGTTGTGTACCGGCACTTCTGCCCCGGAAAGTTTCCTTCTGTCACCTGGGGGGGGATGGTGACGAGCAGCTTTTCTTCGGAAAAGTGGCCTCGTCACCATAGGGAGGCGGCGACAGAGGTCGTTGGAAGGGGCGGTTGCTGGGCCGCTTCCGCCCTGGACAGCTTCCTTCTGTGGCCCATTGACGGTTGGTGACTGGGGTAGCTTGAAGGGTCAGTTGCGTGTGCCTTCGAGGCCGTTTCTGTTCCTGGAAAGCTTAACCAGTTACCTGGAGGGGGCCGTGACAGAGGTGGTTGAAAGGGGCGGTTGCGTGTGCCTTTGAGGCCGTTTCCAAACCGGACAGCTGCTTTCTGTCACTTTGGTGGTTGGTGACTGGGCTTACCGAAAGACTGGGGCATGTTAACTCCGCTCTGCAACGGAGCACGAAGGTTCCGCTCTGCACCGGAGCATGACCCTGCTCAAGACGTACTCCCATGTCACCCGAGGGTCCTTCTACGTGTCTTTCGGAATCCCGGGGGGCACTGTAGTTATTGGTGGGACAGCTGTGGTGGGGTGTGTTTGAAGGGTATGGGGACCGACCCTTAGAGGTTGGGTATCCGGAAAGCACCATCCACCACAGGCAGACCGTGTAGGGCCAGTGGGTTGGGGGCCCACATTGCACGGCTTTACCGGTCTGGGGAGATGGTCGTGGGCTGCCGACCGCAGCCGTCTCCTCCTTTGGCGGAGAAGGTGGGGCTCTTCGGAGCAGGCCAGGAGGCGTGTCAGTGGGCAAAGCTTAATTGCGGTTCCGCGGCGCCTCGCGACTGGCCAGGGGGGTAAACGCCGGAGTGGTTTTAGACGGTAGTTCTTTTGAGAGTCCGTCATACCTCCCATTGCACAGCCTTCCCCTTTTGGGCAGGGAGGATGCGTAAATGCATTTCCACTCCGTCATCAAAAAAAAAAAAAAAAAAAAAAAAAAAAAGGTTAGGTTAGGTTAGGTTAGGTTAGGTTAGGTTAGGTTAGGTTAGGTTAGGTTAGGTTAGGTTAGGTTAGGTTAGGTTAGGTTAGGTTAGGTTAGGTTAGGTTAGGTTAGGTTAGGTTAGGTTAGGTTAGGTTAGGTTAGGTTAGGTTAGGTTAGGTTAGGTTAGGTTCAGGGGGGGTCTATCGTGGACATCACGTTCGCGACCCCTGCCATTGCCGCACGCCTCGCAGACTGGCGCGTCCTGGAGGACGTGGAGACCCTCTCCGATCACCTGTATATCAGGTTGAGGGTCTCCACAAGACCGGGCCAGCCGCCACCCAGTCCTCGGGGGGGGCGGGGAGGGGGGACGGAGGAGTTCCCCAAGTGGTCCCTGTCCCAACTGGACAGGGCCAAGGCGGACGAGGCGGCGATGGTGGAGGCTTGGTGTGCTGCCCCACCCGCCGCCTTGGGAGTGGAGGAGAGGGCGCGCCGGTTCCGCTCCGCACTGCAGGCCGTATGCGGAGCGGCCATGCCCCGGGCGAAACGGCTCTTCGCCCGGAGGAAGGTCTACTGGTGGTCCGCCGAAATTGCGGCAGTGCGGACCACCAGTAACAGTGCCCGCCGCGCCTACCAACACTGTAGGCGCAGGCGGCACACTGCGGAGGAGGAGGAGAGGCTCTACGGGGCCCTCAAAGAAGCCAAGGGGGCCCTAACCCTGTCGATAGCAAAGGCCAAGGATGAGGCACACGCCTCATTCTTGGCCACGCTGGACAGGGATCCGTGGGGGCGGCCGTACAGGGTGGTGCGCAACAAAATGCGCACTGCCCCCCCCATGGACTCTCTGGAGCCTCCCCTCCTGAGGAGGGTCATCGAGGGGCTGTTTCCGGCAGCTCCCTCGATAACTCCCCCGGTGATGACCGAGCCACCGGGGGACTTGGAGGACCCACTCGAGCTCGCCATCGCACCGGTAAGCGATGACGAGTTCGAGAGGGCGGTGGACCGGCTCCGGGGCTGCAAGAAAGCCCCGGGGCCCGACGGAGTACCGGGCCGGGTACTCCCCATCGCCCTAAAACACCTCGGGGACCGACTCAGGCAGTTGATGGACGACTGCCTGAGGGAGGGACGGTTCCCGAGGGTGTGGAAGGAGGGGAGGCTTTGCCTCCTCCGGAAAGAGGGTCGACCCCCGGATTGTCCATCCGCCTATCGCCCCATAGTGCTGCTGGATGAGGCCGGGAAGATGATGGAGAGAATCCTGGCCTCCAGGATCCAGCAGCATCTAGAGACCGCCGGCCCGAACGTCTCTGATAGACAGTTCGGGTTCAGAGAGGGGCGGTCTACGCTCGACGCGCTGAAGTCCCTTAGGGACTTCTGTGAGTACGCGTCGAGCAGAGGGGAGGGTGTCGTCGCGGTGTCCCTTGACATCGCAAACGCGTTTGGCACTCTCCCCTATGGGGTGATAAGGGAGGCACTTATTTACCACCAAGTGCCTCCCTACCTGCGGCGGGTCATAGAGCACTACCTGACCGAGAGGGTAGTGCTCTATGAGCAGAGGGACGGTCGACGGGGGTCGACGGCGATGGCCTGCGGCGTACCCCAAGGTTCCGTGCTCGGTCCGCTCTTATGGAACCTGGGGTACGATTGGGCCATCAGGGGGGAGTTGCTGCCACGGACGGCCACCATCTGCTACGCAGATGACACCATGGTGGCCGTGCGTGGGACCGACATGAGGGAGGTGCTGTGCCGGGCGGAAGCGGCGGCCGAGCTGACCATTTACCGGATTGGTCGGCTCGGCCTGAGGGTGGCGCTCCCGAAGACTGAGGCGATAGTCTTCGGGGGCCGGGGGGTGGAGGCTGCCGGCGGGCTTGGCGCTCACCCTGGGGGGGGAGTCGGTCCCGATCAAGCCCCACATAAAATATTTGGGGCTTGTTCTGGACCGACGATGGAACTTCGGGGAGCACTTTACACAGTTAGCTCCCCGAATTGTGGGCGCCGCGTCGGCACTCAGCCGGCTGCTGCCGAACGTGGGTGGGCCGGGCTCCTTGTGCCGCCGGCTGTATGCCGGCGTTACAAGGAGCATGGCTCTGTACGGGGCCCCCATCTGGGCGGACAAGCTGTCCGCCCGGAACAGGGCCCTGCTGCAGAGGCCACAGCGGGTGGTGGCCCTCCGAATTGTGAGGGCCTACATGACGGTGGCCCACGCCGCGGCCTGCCTCCTCGCCTGCACCCCGCCCTGGGAGTTGGACGCAGAGGTGCAGGCGGAGACCTACGCAGTCAGGTCCAGGGCCCGGGCGAGAGGAGAACGCCCGGACCCTGAGGAGGTGGAGGAGACGCGCCGGATGACGGAGCGCCGACTGCGGGACAGGTGGAAAGCGGACCTGGAGGACTCCCCCTATGGGACTCGGACCATAGGGGCGATCCTCGGGTCGTTTGACACCTGGTTGGGGAGGGCAGTCGGCGCTACGTCGTACCGGCTTGTGCAGGTATTGACCGGACACGGATGCTTCGGTCATTACCTGCACAAAATTGGGAGGGAGCCCGGCCCGCAGTGCCATGAGTGCGGCGATCCGGACGACACGGCTCAGCACACTCTCGAGGTGTGCAGCCGGTGGAGTGCGGAGCGCCGCACTATGGCACTAGCCATCGGTCGACGGGACCTCTCCCTGCACAGCGTTGTGTCTGCAATGCTGTGCAGCGACAGGTCCTGGAGGGCTGTAGCCTCCTTCTGCGAGTGTGTCATCTCGCAGAAGGAGGCCTCGGAGCGTGAGCGCGAGGATTCTCCTCTCGCGCATCCGCTCCGGCGTAGACGGCGGGGGGTGAGGCGGCGGCGTTTTGCCGCCCGCCTCAACCCTTAGTGACTGCGGGTGGGGGATGGGAGTCCCTCGCCCGCCGTAGGCTAGTCACTTAGCGGTCTAGGAGAGAGGCCAGGCGTGCTCGGCCTCTCTCTCCTTCGGCGCGGGTAGCCCCGGCAGGTGGCCGGGGCTGCCGGAAGGCGTCGTGGGCAGAGCTTCGGCGGTTCCACGGCGCCTTGCCAAACCGGCAGGAGGGTACGCCAGGGTGGTTTTTAGTGGGTTGCGCTCCCTTTCCCCCTCTCATTCGGAGGGGGGGCGGGGGGGTGAGTCCCACATATCCCCTCACTACTCCCATGGTGAGGGGAATGCATAAAGCATTTTCCACCCTGTCAAAAAAAAAAAAAAAAAAAAAAAAAAAAAAAAAAGGTTAGGTTAGGTTAGGTTAGGTTAGGTTAGGTTAGGTTAGGTTAGGTTAGGTTAGGTTAGGTTAGGTTAGGTTAGGTTAGGTTAGGTTAGGTTAGGTTGGGGTGCAGGCCGGATTCCTCCACGTTGGCTTGGGTGTTGCAGTCTCTCTTGATCTCGATCCGGAGAGAACGCAGCATCTGGGCTGGTGCACCCTGGGCATTGGCTGAGACTTTTCCCCCTTGGGAATTCTTTCGGTCCATGGCTAATATCCGGCACGGGGGGGGGGGGGGGGGGAAGGTGACAGGGGTTTCTTGAAGGGTTGCGGTTGTGTACCGGCACTTCTGCCCCGGAAAGTTTCCTTCTGTCACCTGGGGGGGGATGGTGACGAGCAGCTTTTCTTCGGAAAAGTGGCCTCGTCACCATAGGGAGGCGGCGACAGAGGTCGTTGGAAGGGGCGGTTGCTTTGGACCGTTTCCGCCCTGGACAGCTTCCTTCTGTGGCCCATTGACGGTTGGTGACTGGGGTAGCTTGAAGGGTCAGTTGCGTGTGCCTTCGAGGCCGTTTCTGTTCCCGGAAAGCTTAACCAGTTACCTGGAGGGGGCCGTGACAGAGGTGGTTGAAAGGGGCGGTTGCGTGTGCCTTTGAGGCCGTTTCCAAACCGGACAGCTGCTTTCTGTCACTTTGGTGGTTGGTGACTGGGCTTACCGAAAGACTGGGGCATGTTAACTCCGCTCTGCAACGGAGCATGAAGGTTCCGCTCTGCACCGGAGCATGACCCTGCTCAAGACGTACTCCCATGTCACCCGAGGGTCCTTCTACGTGTCTTTCGGAATCCCGGGGGGCACTGTAGTTATTGGTGGGACAGCTGTGGTGGGGTGTGTTTGAAGGGTATGGGGACCGACCCTTAGAGGTTGGGTATCCGGAAAGCACCATCCACCACAGGCAGACCGTGTAGGGCCAGTGGGTTGGGGGCCCACATTGCACGGCTTTACCGGTCTGGGGAGATGGTCGTGGGCTGCCGACCGCAGCCGTCTCCTCCTTTGGCGGAGAAGGTGGGGCTCTTCGGAGCAGGCCAGGAGGCGTGTCAGTGGGCAAAGCTTAATTGCGGTTCCGCGGCGCCTCACGACTGGCCAGGGGGGTAAACGCCGGAGTGGTTTTAGACGGTAGTTCTTTTGAGAGTCCGTCATACCTCCCATTGCACAGCCTTCCCCGGGCAGGGAGGATGCGTAAATGCATTTCCACTCCGTCATCAAAAAAAAAAAAAAGGTTAGGTTAGGTTAGGTTAGGTTAGGTTAGGTTAGGTTAGGTTGGGGTGCAGGCCGGATTCCTCCACGTTGGCTTGGGTGTTGCAGTCTCTCTTGATCTCGATCCGGAGAGAACGCAGCATCTGGGCTGGTGCACCCTGGGCATCGGCTGAGACTTTCTTCCTTTGGGAGATTCTTTCAGCCCATGGCTAATATCTGGCAGGGGGGGGGGGGTTTCACCGAACCAGTGGCGGTATATCCACTTTTGGGCCAGCGCGGGCCTGGGGAACTAAATACTCCCCGAAAGTGTGCACTTATGGTGGAAGGCTGCTCCCGACTACTCTCCTCGGAGAGTAGTTAGAGGAGTGCAGCAGCGTCTTCTGCTTTGCAGAGGGCGTTTTGGGTGGAGTGGAGGGCATTCTCCTAGGAGAGTGGGCGATGGATGATTGGGGGTTGTCCTCGAAAGAGGTACAACGGGGCCCGACGATGTGCCAGGCGCACTCGGTTTAGCCGACGTCGAGCCTAACTCGTTTCCCGTCTGGAGTGTCGTGGATCACGTCTCGCGGCTCCGACGGGCCGAGGACCTTGCCTTAACCGGCTGGGTCGAGGGGAGTAAACCTCATAAAAAATCCCTCAATCCTAAGCGGCGCCGCACCGCGAGGGGATGCATGGCTGAGAGGTGGTCAGCGATTAGTGCGTTGCCCCGTCAGAGTACCTGCCGACCCTCTGACGGGAGATGCTAGGCTTGTCCAGGTGCACGGGCACCTCCTGGATCGACCGTTATATCCCGACTACTCGTGGGAACAAAAATGGAAACACCAACAACCCAACCAAACGGCCCTTCTCAGGGCCAAAACACCCCAAAAGACCCTAGCAGACGCATAATTGACACCGATGAAGAGAGAGAGAGGATGCTCGACATGGCGAGGTTGAAGGAGACGGAGCTGATGGAGGAGATGTTGTTGGAGACAGGTAATGTTTCCGACTCATCTCTTCCATCAGTCAACGTCAAAACCACCAAGCGGCCGCATGCGGACGAGGACGAGGTGCTGACTGGGCCGGTCATAAAGCCCAAAGTGAACACCGCCAGGAGGGGCGGGACCGTACTGAGGTTCCGTGAGTGCCGGGAGGTCGGGACGGGGGCGGACGCTAATTACCGTGTTAGCCGCGACTCCTCGCCGTCTCGACCTCGTGGGAGGAGAGCCCTAAGAGCGGGGAAGAAAAGGCGCAGCTCCTCGGTCCCGCGGGACCGCAGCCCTATGCGGGATGAGGACGACTATGATGGGAGCTACATCGCCGTTCTCAGAGACTCTGCACGGCAGGTGATGGCGGAAGCCAGCAAGAGCGGCAACCTAAAGGGAGATGTCTGGAGCCGCATGAACATTGCGTGCAATGATATCATGGCGGCCGCAGACATCCTTCAGGGGAGGAATGGAGGAGAGGACGAGGAGGTGAGGGCCTTACGGGCTGACAACAAGCGCATGAGGGAGGAACTCTCCCTCGTGCGTAAGGAGCTAAAGGCCCTCCGGACGGCCTTCTCGGAAAAAAAGAAGTTGCCTTCGCAGGACTCGCCAGCCGAAGACGGCCTTCCACAGGCCTTGGGGCAGGCCATGTTGGTGCTGAGGGAGGACCTCAAGCGGGACCTCTTCATGTCCATCGGGGAGATGGTGAATGTCCGGATTGGGGAAGTCCGGGCCCTTCTCCCCGCTGGTCCGATTGTCCGCCCCCCACTGGCAGCGGACAAGAGGAGGAAGGAGGTTCCTCCCAGGTTGGGCCCCGCCACCGTGCCAGCTCCTCATACCAGGGCAGCTTCCCCGGCAGGAGTAGCATCCACCACCACGGCGGCTCTCCCAGCTAGGGCGGCTCCCCCCGCCCGAGCGGCCAAGCTGACTCCTGCCACTCGTAAGGCCCCCCCAGCCAAGGCGGCACCCCCAGCTAAGACTTCGCGCCGTCGTCATCGGGCAAAAACGGCGGGGCCGCTGGCTGCTCCCCGTCCCCCTCCTATCCGTGAGTTCGCCCCGGCGGTTCCGGCAGTTCAGGAGCCACTGCCGCCATCCCTGATGTCGTGGTCGGACGCGGTCAAGAGGGGGAAAAAGAAAAAGGAGAAGACGGTCGCCCCACCACCTGAAGCCAGAGGCAACAGGCCCGCGCCGGGCCCCAGGAAACTGCCTGCTCCCTCAACGGCTGCTGTTGTGGTAGCCGTAAAGGAGGGCAGCGAGGCCACCTACGCCAGCGTCATGGCCAAGGCCATGAAGTCCTTCTCGCTGGCGGAGGTTGGCCTTGAACATGTCAGGGTTCGCAAGACGCAGACCGGGGCCCGCCTCATTGAGGTCCCGGGCGCGAACGGGGCAGCGGCGGCGGATGCGCTATGCGCAAAACTTGACGGGTTGGTTGGCGACGTGGCCAAAGTCTACAGACCCGTCAAAATGGCGGAAATCCGGGTGGGTGGTCTCGATGAGACCATCACCCCGGAGGACATCGCGGCGGCAATGGCGGCCAAGACTGGGTGCTCCCCCACCCAGGTGAAGGTTGGCGCCATCCGGGTCCGATTTGACGGATCCGGCGTGGCGAACGCGCAGTGCCCGGTGACCGTGGCCAACACGCTGGCAACAGCAGGACGACTACTGGTGGGGTGGTCGTCCGCCAGCGTGACTGCACTGGAGGCGAGGCCCATGCGGTGCTTCCGATGCCAAGGCATCGGACACAGCGGGGCCCTCTGCCCCTCAACCGTGGACCGGTCAAATTGGTGCCACCGGTGCAGTGGGCCGGACCACTGGAGGGCCTCCTGCATGGCCGCGCCGCATTGCGACGTTTGCCTAAAAGCGCGACGTCCAGCGGACCACGTGATGGGGGGACGGAGGTGCAGCCCGCCACACACGAGGGGCAAGGCTGGCCAGACAACGTCCCCCTCTACAAGGCGTGCCGCCAATGCGGCTAGGCAAGAAGGTAGCCAGATGGACCTCTAAATGCCAGCACACCAGCATTTAGAGGTCCTTCAGGCGAACGCCAACCACTCCGCCCGCGCCCAAGATCTGCTCATGCAGGTCATGGCGGAGTGGGGCATTGGCGTTTTGGTGGTGGCTGAGCCGTACTTCGTCCCCCCCCAGCCCAACTGGGTCGGGGCGACGGATGGCTCGGTCGCCATTGTGGTGCCGGCGATGGCTGACCTCCCCCCCCCCTATCAGGAATGGCCAGGGGTTCGGGCTTCGCGGTGGCCAAGTGGGGAGACACTGTCATAGTGGCAGTGTACTTCTCCCCGAATAGGCCGCTGCGGGAATTCGAGGACTTTCTGGTGGGGCTGGGGAGGGTCGTCGGAGGGGCGGCGCCGGCACAGGTGATGGTGATGGGGGACCTCAACGCCAAGAGCGCGGCGTGGGGTTCCCCCATCACGGACCCCAGAGGGGTGGCCCTCGAGGACTGGGTGGCGGCTTCAGGAATGGAGGTTCTAAATAGGGGCAACGCCAATACGTGCGTGCGTCGGCAGGGAGGGTCCATAGTGGACGTTTCGTTCGCGACTCCTGCCTTCGCCGCACGCATTGCCAATTGGCGTGTCCTGGAGGATGTTGAGACCCTCTCCGACCATCTATATGTGCGGATGAGGGTCAGCAGCTCGTTGCGTGCTCCGCAGCCCAGCCTGAGAGGGCGAAGAACAGGTAGGGAGATCCTCCCGAGGTGGTCGATGTCACGGCTTGACCGAGCGATGGCGGACGAGGCTGCAATGGCCGAAGCGTGGTGTGCCCCCCCATCGATCACCTTGGGGGTGGAAGAGCGAGCAGACCGGTTCCGTGTCGCCCTTACATCCATTTGTGATGCAGCCATGCCACGGGCAAGAAAACTGCCATCAAAACGGGCGGTCTACTGGTGGTCGGAGGAAATTGCGGCCCTCCGTATCACCAGTAACAGCGCTCGCCGTGACTACACCCGCTGCAGGCGAAGGCGTCACCCTTCGAGCGAAGAAGATGCTCTTCACAGGGCCCTCAAAGATGCAAAGGAGGCTCTAACCCAAGCGATTGCCAAACGAAAGGACGAGGCGCGGGAGGAGTTCCTAGCTACGCTGGACCGGGACCCATGGGGTCGTCCATATAAATTTATACGCAATAAAATGACGCAAGCTCCCCCCATGAACTCCTTGGAGCCGGAACTGCTCAAGCGCGTGGTGGAAGGCTTATTCCCGGCAGCGCCGGACTATCTTCCGCCAAGCATGGTGAGCCCTGTGGAGGAACAGGAAAACCCGATTGGCACCCCGCTCATCACAGATGATGAAATGGAGCGTGCGGTTGACCGCCTCCGATCGGGTAGGAAGGCCCCGGGACCGGACGGAGTTCCAGGCATGGTACTCCTACTGGCGCTCAAGCATCTCGGAGACCGCCTTAGGGCCCTCTTTGAGGACTGCATCAGAGAGGGGCGGTTTCCGAGATGCTGGAAGGAGGGACGTCTGGTCCTACTAAGGAAAGAGGGTCGCCCGCACGATTCACCTGCCGGTCACCGTCCCATTGTCCTCCTTGATGAGACAGGCAAGATGTTAGAGCGCATCTTGTCTTGTCGCATCATTAAACATCTGGAGGACGTGGGGCCTAATATCACCGACCGGCAATTTGGGTTCCGGGTGGGACGTTCCACAATGGACGCGCTTTGGTCCCTCCGGGACTTTTGCAAGCTTGCGGAGGAAAAAGGGGAGGGAGTCGTGGCGGTGTCATTGGATATCGCCAACGCGTTTGGCTCCCTCCCCTTTTCGGTCATCAGCGAGGCCCTCCGCTACCATGCGGTGCCTCCCTACCTAAGGAGGATAGTGGAGCACTACCTCACTGAGAGAGTAGTGCTCTACGAATGCGAGGGTCGAAGAGTTTCCCGCGGTGTGGCCTGTGGTGTTCCCCAGGGGTCTGTTCTCGGGCCCCTGCTTTGGAATATTGGGTTCGATTGGGCAATCCGTGGGTCCCAGCTTCCCTGCATGACCACTATATGTTATGCCGACGATACTATGGTGGCCGTGCGGGGAAAAAAGCTGGACGAGACTCTGAGGATAGCGGCGGTAGCGGCTGAGCTAACGATTGACCGCATCAAACTTCTGGGGCTTGATGTGTCCCTCGAAAAAACGGAAGGTATAGCTTTCGGGGGGAGGGGCTGGCGCCCGCGCAGTGGAACAGCCATAACGATTGCGGGCCAGGTGGTGCAGGTAAAGGCCAACGTCAAGTACCTTGGTCTTGTCCTGGACCGAAAGTGGGACTTTGGGGAGCATTTTAAGCAACTCGCTCCCCGGGTGGTAGGCGCTGCGTCGGCCCTTGGTCGGCTGCTACCAAATGTGGGAGGGCCGAGGGCGCCATGCAGGCGCCTCTTTGCCGGAGTCGTGCGCAGCATGGCGCTCTACGGAGCGCCAATATGGGCCGATAGGCTGTCAGCCAAGAATAGGGCCCTCCTTCGGAGGCCTCAGAGGGTCGTGGCCCTGCGAATTGTTAGGGCCTACGTGACGGTGGCCCATGCGGCCGCATGCGTCTTGGCCTGCACCCCGCCGTGGGAGCTGGATGCTCAGGTGCAGGCTGAGACGTACCGTGAAAGGAGGGAGTCCAGGGCCCGGGGTGAGCGCCCGTACTCTGAAGTCCCACAAAGGATCCGCCGAATGACGGAGAAAAGGATGAGGGACCGGTGGAAAAGTGACCTGGAGGACTCCCCCTATGGAACTTATACTATAGGGGCACTCCTCCCGTCATTTGACCACTGGGTCGAGAGGCGACACGGTACGCTTACGTACCGGCTTGTGCAGGTACTGACCGGACATGGGTGCTTCGGCCACTACCTGCACAAGATAAAGAGGGAGCCGAGTCCGATCTGCCACGAGTGTGGCGATCCGGACGACACGGCCCAGCACACCCTCCAGGTGTGTACTCGCTGGGATCCGGAGCGCCGCACTATGGCTGCGGAAATTGGTGCCTCAGATCTCTCGCTGCACAGCGTAGTCTCGGCCATGCTGGGCAGCGACAGATCGTGGAAGGCGGTATCCTCCTTCTGTGAGAGTGTCATCTCGCAGAAGGAGGTGGCAGAGCGGGAGCGCGAAGACAATGTCGACGCGCACCCGCTCCGACGCAGACGGAGGGGGCGAAGGCGCATGCAGTACGCTGCTAGCCTGAACCCCTTGTAGGACCAGTGGGTTAGGGGCCCACATTGCACGGTCCTACACACGTCTGGGGGAGGGGTCGTAGCGTTTACCGACCTCTCCCTCCTTTGGCGGAGGTACCCCGGCACTAGGCTGGGACGGCTGGGGGACACCTAATGGTTGCATCCCAGGCATCCCATTGTGTCCCCGAAAACAGCAGCGGAGGTAAACGCCGGAGTGGTTTTAGACGGTAGGCTGCTCCCTCTACTCTCGTGCGAGAGTGGGGGGAGGAGAGAGTCCGTCATACCCCCCCTATAGCATGGCCAACCCTGGGCCGGGGGATGATGCGTAACGCATTTCCACTCCGTTAAAAAAAAAAAAAAAAAAAAAAAAAAAAAAGGTTAGGTTAGGTTAGGTTAGGTTAGGTTAGGTTAGGTTAGGTTAGGTTAGGTTAGGTTAGGTTAGGTTAGGTTAGGTTAGGTTAGGTTAGGTTAGGTTAGGTTAGGTTAGGTTAGGTTAGGTTCCCGGGCGAGAGGAGAACGCCCGGACCCTGAGGAGGTGGAGGAGACGCGCCGGATGACGGAGCGCCGACTGCGGGACAGGTGGAAAGCGAACCTGGAGGACTCCCCCTATGGGACTCGGACCATAGGGGCGATCCTCGGGTCGTTTGACACCTGGTTGGGGAGGGCAGTCGGCGCTACGTCGTACCGGCTTGTGCAGGTATTGACCGGACACGGATGCTTCGGTCATTACCTGCACAAAATTGGGAGGGAGCCCGGCCCGCAGTGCCATGAGTGCGGCGATCCGGACGATACGGCTCAGCACACTCTCGAGGTGTGCAACCGGTGGAGTGCGGAGCGCCGCACTATGGCGCTAGCCATCGGTCGACGGGACCTCTCCCTGCACAGCGTTGTGTCTGCAATGCTGTGCAGCGACAGGTCCTGGAGGGCTGTGGCCTCCTTCTGCGAGTGTGTCATCTCGCAGAAGGAGGCCTCGGAGCGTGAGCGCGAGGATTCTCCTCTCGCGCATCCGCTCCGGCGTAGACGGCGGGGGGTGAGGCGGCGGCGTTTTGCCGCCCGCCTCAACCCTTAGTGACTGCGGGTGGGGGATGGGAGTCCCCCGCCCGCCGTAGGCTAGTCACTTGGCGGTCTGGGAGAGGGGCCAGGCGTGCTCGGCCTCTCTCTCCTTCGGCGCGGGTAGCCCCGGCAGACGGCCGGGGCTGCCGGAAGGCGTCGTGGGCAGAGCTTCGGCGGTTCCACGGCGCCTTGCCAAACCGGCAGGAGGGTACGCCAGGGTGGTTTTTAGTGGGTTGCGCTCCCTTTCCCCCTCTCATTCTGAGGGGGGGGCGGGGGGTGAGTCCCACATATCCCCTCACTACTCCCATGGTGAGGAGAATGCATAAAGCATTTTCCACCCTGTCAAAAAAAAAAAAAAAAAAAAAAAAAAAAAAAAAAAAAAAAAGGTTAGGTTAGGTTAGGTTGGGGTGCAGGCCGGATTCCTCCACGTTGGCTTGGGTGTTGCAGTCTCTCTTGATCTCGATCCGGAGAGAACGCAGCATCTGGGCTGGTGCACCCTGGGCATTGGCTGAGACTTTTCCCCCTTGGGAATTCTTTCGGCCCATGGCTAATATCCGGCAAGGGGGGGGGGGGGGGGTGACAGGGGTTCCTTGAAGGGTTGCGGTTGTGAGGAGAACACTTCTGCCCCGGAAAGTTTCCTTCTGTCACCTAGGGGGGGGATGGTGACGAGCCGTTTTTCCTCGGAAAAGTGGCCTCGTCACCATAGGGAGGCGGCGACAGAGGTCGTTGGAAGGGGCGGTTGCGATTAGGCCGTTTCCGCCCTGGACAGCTTCCTTCTGTGGCCCTTTGACGGTTGGTGACTGGGGTAGCTTGAAGGGTCAGTTGCGTGTGCCTACGAGGCCGTTTCTGTTCCTGGAAAGCTTAACCAGTTACCTGGAGGGGGCCGTGACAGAGGTAGTTGAAAGGGGCGGTTGCGTGTGCCTTCGAGGCCGTTTCCAAACCGGACAGCTGCTTTCTGTCACTTTGGTGGTTGGTGACTGGGTTTACCGAAAGACTGGGGCATGTTAACTCCGCTCTGCAACGGAGCACGAAGGTTCCGCTCTGTACCGGAGCATGACCCTGCTCAAGACGTACTCCCATGTCACCCGAGGGTCCTTCTACGTGTCTTTCGGAATCCCGGGGGGCACTGTAGTTATTGGTGGGACAGCTGTGGTGGGGTGTGTTTGAAGGGTATGGGGACCGACCCTTAGAGGTTGGGTATCCGGAAAGCACCATCCACCACAGGCAGACCGTGTAGGGCCAGTGGGTTGGGGGCCCACATTGCACGGCTTTACCGGTCTGGGGAGATGGTCGTGGGCTGCCGACCGCAGCCGTCTCCTCCTTTGGCGGAGAAGGTGGGGCTCTTCGGAGCAGGCCAGGAGGCGTGTCAGTGGGCAAAGCTTAATTGCGGTTCCGCGGCGCCTCACGACTGGCCAGGGGGGTAAACGCCGGAGTGGTTTTAGACGGTAGTTCTTTTGAGAGTCCGTCATACCTCCCATTGCACAGCCTTCCCCGGGCAGGGAGGATGCGTAAATGCATTTCCACTCCGTCATCAAAAAAAAAAAAAAAAAAAAAAAAAAAAAAAAAAAAAAAAAAAAAAAAAAAAAAAAAGGTTAGGTTAGGTTAGGTTAGGTTAGGTTAGGTTAGGTTAGGTTAGGTTAGGTTAGGTTAGGTTAGGTTAGGTTAGGTTAGGTTAGGTTAGGTTAGGTTAGGTTAGGTTAGGTTAGGTTGGGGTGCAGGCCGGATTCCTCCACGTTGGCTTGGGTGTTGCAGTCTCTCTTGATCTCGATCCGGAGAGAACGCAGCATCTGGGCTGGTGCACCCTGGGCATTGGCTGAGACTTTTCCCCCTTGGGAAATCTTTCGGTCCATGGCTAATATCCGGAACGGGGGGGGGGGGGGGGGGGGGAGGTGACAGGGGGTTTCTTGAAGGGTTGCGGTTGTGTACCGGCACTTCTGCCCCGGAAAGTTTCCTTCTGTCACCTGGGGGGGGATGGTGACGAGCAGCTTTTCTTCGGAAAAGTGGCCTCGTCACCATAGGGAGGCGGCGACAGAGGTCGTTGGAAGGGGCGGTTGCTTTGGACCGTTTCCGCCCTGGACAGCTTCCTTCTGTGGCCCATTGACGGTTGGTGACTGGGGTAGCTTGAAGGGTCAGTTGCGTGTGCCTTCGAGGCCGTTTCTGTTCCTGGAAAGCTTAACCAGTTACCTGGAGGGGGCCGTGACAGAGGTGGTTGAAAGGGGCGGTTGCGTGTGCCTTCGAGGCCGTTTCCAAACCGGACAGCTGCTTTCTGTCACTTTGGTGGTTGGTGACTGGGCTTACCGAAAGACCGGGGCATGTCTCCGCTCTGCAACGGAGCACGAAGGTTCCGCTCTGCAACGGAGCATGACCCTGCTCTGGACGTACCCATGTCACCCGAGGGTCCTTCTACGTGTCCTTCGGAATCCCGGGGGGCACTGTAGTTATTGGTGGGACAGCTGTGGTGGGGTGTGTTTGAAGGGTATGGGGACCGACCCTTAGAGGTTGGGTATCCGGAAAGCACCATCCACCACAGGCAGACCGTGTAGGGCCAGTGGGTTGGGGGCCCACATTGCACGGCTTTACCGGTCTGGGGAGATGGTCGTGGGCTGCCGACCGCAGCCGTCTCCTCCTTTGGCGGAGAAGGTGGGGCTCTTCGGAGCAGGCCAGGAGGCGTGTCAGTGGGCAAAGCTTAATTGCGGTTCCGCGGCGCCTCGCGACTGGCCAGGGGGGTAAACGCCGGAGTGGTTTTAGACGGTAGTTCTTTTGAGAGTCCGTCATACCTCCCATTGCACAGCCTTCCCCGGGCAGGGAGGATGCGTAAATGCATTTCCACTCCGTCATCAAAAAAAAAAAAAAAAAAAAAAAAAGGTTAGGTTAGGTTAGGTTAGGTTAGGTTAGGTTAGGTTAGGTTAGGTTAGGTTAGGTTAGGTTAGGTTAGGTTAGGTTAGGTTAGGTTAGGTTAGGTTAGGTTAGGTTAGGTTGGGGTGCAGGCCGGATTCCTCCACGTTGGCTTGGGTGTTGCAGTCTCTCTTGATCTCGATCCGGAGAGAACGCAGCATCTGGGCTGGTGCACCCTGGGCATTGGCTGAGACTTTTCCCCCTTGGGAATTCTTTCGGCCCATGGCTAATATCCGGCACGGGGGGGGGGGGGGGGGGGGGGAAGGTGACAGGGGTTTCTTGAAGGGTTGCGGTTGTGTACCGGCACTTCTGCCCCGGAAAGTTTCCTTCTGTCACCTGGGGGGGGATGGTGACGAGCAGCTTTTCTTCGGAAAAGTGGCCTCGTCACCATAGGGAGGCGGCGACAGAGGTCGTTGGAAGGGGCGGTTGCTGGGCCGCTTCCGCCCTGGACAGCTTCCTTCTGTGGCCCATTGACGGTTGGTGACTGGGGTAGCTTGAAGGGTCAGTTGCGTGTGCCTTCGAGGCCGTTTCTGTTCCTGGAAAGCTTAACCAGTTACCTGGAGGGGGCCGTGACAGAGGTGGTTGAAAGGGGCGGTTGCGTGTGCCTTTGAGGCCGTTTCCAAACCGGACAGCTGCTTTCTGTCACTTTGGTGGTTGGTGACTGGGCTTACCGAAAGACTGGGGCATGTTAACTCCGCTCTGCAACGGAGCACGAAGGTTCCGCTCTGCACCGGAGCATGACCCTGCTCAAGACGTACTCCCATGTCACCCGAGGGTCCTTCTACGTGTCTTTCGGAATCCCGGGGGGCACTGTAGTTATTGGTGGGACAGCTGTGGTGGGGTGTGTTTGAAGGGTATGGGGACCGACCCTTAGAGGTTGGGTATCCGGAAAGCACCATCCACCACAGGCAGACCGTGTAGGGCCAGTGGGTTGGGGGCCCACATTGCACGGCTTTACCGGTCTGGGGAGATGGTCGTGGGCTGCCGACCGCAGCCGTCTCCTCCTTTGGCGGAGAAGGTGGGGCTCTTCGGAGCAGGCCAGGAGGCGTGTCAGTGGGCAAAGCTTAATTGCGGTTCCGCGGCGCCTCGCGACTGGCCAGGGGGGTAAACGCCGGAGTGGTTTTAGACGGTAGTTCTTTTGAGAGTCCGTCATACCTCCCATTGCACAGCCTTCCCCGGGCAGGGAGGATGCGTAAATGCATTTCCACTCCGTCATCAAAAAAAAAAAAAAAAAAAAAAAAAAAAAAAAAAAAAAAAAAAAAAAAAAAAAAAAAAAAAAAAAAGGTTAGGTTAGGTTAGGTTAGGTTAGGTTAGGTTAGGTTAGGTTAGGTTAGGTTAGGTTAGGTTAGGTTAGGTTGGGGTGCAGGCCGGATTCCTCCACGTTGGCTTGGGTGTTGCAGTCTCTCTTGATCTCGATCCGGAGAGAACGCAGCATCTGGGCTGGTGCACCCTGGGCATTGGCTGAGACTTTTCCCCCTTGGGAATTCTTTCGGCCCATGGCTAATATCCGGCACGGGGGGGGGGGGGGGGGAAGGTGACAGGGGTTTCTTGAAGGGTTGCGGTTGTGTACCGGCACTTATGCCCCGGAAAGTTTCCTTCTGTCACCTGGGGGGGGATGGTGACGAGCAGCTTTTCCTCGGAAAAGTGGCCTCGTCACCATAGGGAGGCGGCGACAGAGGTCGTTGGAAGGGGCGGTTGCTGGGCCGCTTCCGCCCTGGACAGCTTCCTTCTGTGGCCCATTGACGGTTGGTGACTGGGGTAGCTTGAAGGGTCAGTTGCGTGTGCCTTCGAGGCCGTTTCTGTTCCTGGAAAGCTTAACCAGTTACCTGGAGGGGGCCGTGACAGAGGTGGTTGAAAGGGGCGGTTGCGTGTGCCTTTGAGGCCGTTTCCAAACCGGACAGCTGCTTTCTGTCACTTTGGTGGTTGGTGACTGGGTTTACCGAAAGACTGGGGCATGTTAACTCCGCTCTGCAACGGAGCACGAAGGTTCCGCTCTGTACCGGAGCATGACCCTGCTCAAGACGTACTCCCATGTCACCCGAGGGTCCTTCTACGTGTCTTTCGGAATCCCGGGGGGCACTGTAGTTATTGGTGGGACAGCTGTGGTGGGGTGTGTTTGAAGGGTATGGGGACCGACCCTTAGAGGTTGGGTATCCGGAAAGCACCATCCACCACAGGCAGACCGTGTAGGGCCAGTGGGTTGGGGGCCCACATTGCACGGCTTTACCGGTCTGGGGAGATGGTCGTGGGCTGCCGACCGCAGCCGTCTCCTCCTTTGGCGGAGAAGGTGGGGCTCTTCGGAGCAGGCCAGGAGGCGTGTCAGTGGGCAAAGCTTAATTGCGGTTCCGCGGCGCCTCACGACTGGCCAGGGGGGTAAACGCCGGAGTGGTTTTAGACGGTAGTTCTTTTGAGAGTCCGTCATACCTCCCATTGCACAGCCTTCCCCGGGCAGGGAGGATGCGTAAATGCATTTCCACTCCGTCATCAAAAAAAAAAAAAAAAAAAAAAAAAAAAAAAAAAAAAAAAAAAAAAAAAAAAAAAAAAAAAAAAAAAAAAAAAAAAAAAAAAAGGTTAGGTTAGGTTAGGTTAGGTTAGGTTAGGTTAGGTTAGGTTAGGTTAGGTTAGGTTAGGTTAGGTTAGGTTAGGTTAGGTTAGGTTAGGTTAGGTTAGGTTGGGGGTCGTGGAGAGGGCGGCCCCGCGCCATACAATGGTCCTGGGGGACCTCAACGCCAAGAGTGCGGCGTGGGGATCCCCCATAACGGACGTGCGCGGGGAGGTGCTGACGGATTGGGTGGCGGCGGCGGGCCTGGTGGTCCTGAACCTGGGCAGCGCCAACACGTGCGTGCGGCGGCAGGGGGGGTCCATCGTGGACATCACGTTCGCGACCCCTGCAATTGCCGCACGCCTCACAGACTGGCGCGTCCTGGAGGACGTGGAGACCCTCTCCGACCACCTGTATATCAGGTTGAGGGTCTCCACAAGACCGGGCCAGCCGCCACCCAGTCCTCGGGGGGGGCGGGGAGGGGGGAATGAGGAGTTCCCCAAGTGGTCCCTGTCCCAATTGGACAGGGCCAAGGCGGACGAGGCGGCGATGGTGGAGGCTTGGTGTGCTGCCCCACCCGCCGCCTTGGGAGTGGAGGAGAGGGCGCGCCGGTTCCGCTCCGCACTGCAGGCCGTGTGCGGAGCGGCCATGCCCCGGGCGAAACGGCTCTTCGCCCGGAGGAAGGTCTACTGGTGGTCCGCCGAAATTGCGGCAGTGCGGACCACCAGTAACAGTGCCCGCCGCGCCTACCAACATTGCAGGCGCAGGCGGCACACTGCGGAGGAGGAGGAGAGGCTCTACGGGGCCCTCAAAGAAGCCAAGGGGGCCCTAACCCTGTCCATAGCAAAGGCCAAGGATGAGGCACACGCCTCATTCTTGGCCACGCTGGACAGGGATCCGTGGGGGCGGCCGTACAGGGTGGTGCGCAACAAAATGCGCACTGCCCCCCCCATGGACTCCCTAGAGCCTCCCCTCCTGAGGAGGGTCATCGAGGGGCTGTTTCCGGCAGCTCCCTCGATAACTCCCCCGGTGATGACCGAGCCACCGGGGGACTTGGAGGACCCACTCGAACTCGCTATCGCACCGGTAAGCGATGACGAGTTCGAGAGGGCGGTGGACCGGCTCCGGGGCTGCAAGAAAGCCCCGGGGCCCGACGGAGTACCGGGCCGGGTACTCCCCATCGCCCTAAAACACCTCGGGGACCGACTCAGGCAGTTGATGGACGACTGCCTGAGGGAGGGACGATTCCCGAGGGTGTGGAAGGAGGGGAGGCTCTGCCTCCTCCGGAAAGAGGGTCGACCCCCGGATTGTCCCTCCGCCTATCGCCCCATAGTGCTGCTGGATGAGGCCGGGAAGATGATGGAGAGAATCCTGGCCTCCAGGATCCAGCAGCATCTAGAGACCGCCGGCCCGAACGTCTCTGATAGACAGTTCGGGTTCAGAGAGGGGCGGTCTACGCTCGACGCGCTGAAGTCCCTTAGGGACTTCTGTGAGTACGCGTCGAGCAGAGGGGAGGGTGTCGTCGCGGTGTCTCTTGACATCGCAAACGCGTTTGGCACTCTCCCCTATGGGGTGATAAGGGAGGCACTTATTTACCACCAAGTGCCTCCCTACCTGCGGCGGGTCATAGAGCACTACCTGACCGAGAGGGTAGTGCTCTATGAGCAGAGGGACGGTCGACGGGGGTCGACGGCGATGGCCTGTGGCGTACCCCAGGGTTCCGTGCTCGGTCCGCTCTTATGGAACCTGGGGTACGATTGGGCCATCAGGGGGGAGTTGCTCCCACGGACGGCCACCATCTGCTACGCAGATGACACCATGGTGGCCGTGCGTGGGACCGACATGAGGGAGGTGCTGTGCCGGGCGGAAGCGGCGGCCGAGCTGACCATTTACCGGATTGGTCGGCTCGGCCTGAGGGTGGCGCTCCCGAAGACTGAGGCGATAGTCTTCGGGGGCCGGGGGTGGAGGCTGCCGGCGGGCTTGGCGCTCACCCTGGGGGGGGAGTCGGTCCCGATCAAGCCCCACATAAAATATTTGGGGCTTGTTCTGGACCGACGTTGGAATTTCGGGGAGCATTTTACGCAACTGGCTCCCCGAGTTGTGGGCGCCGCGTCGGCACTGAGCCGGCTGCTGCCGAACGTGGGTGGGCCGGGCTCCTTGTGCCGCCGGCTGTATGCCGGCGTTACAAGGAGCATGGCTCTGTACGGGGCCCCCATCTGGGCGGACAAGCTGTCCGCCCGGAACAGGGCCCTGCTGCAGAGGCCACAGCGGGTGGTGGCCCTCCGAATTGTGAGGGCCTACATGACGGTGGCCCACGCCGCGGCCTGCCTCCTCGCCTGCACCCCGCCCTGGGAGTTGGACGCAGAGGTGCAGGCGGAGACCTACGCAGTTAGGTCCAGGGCCCGGGCGAGAGGAGAACGCCCGGACCCTGAGGAGGTGGAGGAGACGCGCCGGATGACGGAGCGCCGACTGCGGGACAGGTGGAAAGCGAACCTGGAGGACTCCCCCTATGGGACTCGGACCATAGGGGCGATCCTCGGGTCGTTTGACACCTGGTTGGGGAGGGCAGTCGGCGCTACGTCGTACCGGCTTGTGCAGGTATTGACCGGACACGGATGCTTCGGTCATTACCTGCACAAAATTGGGAGGGAGCCCGGCCCGCAGTGCCATGAGTGCGGCGATCCGGACGATACGGCTCAGCACACTCTCGAGGTGTGCAACCGGTGGAGTGCGGAGCGCCGCACTATGGCGCTAGCCATCGGTCGACGGGACCTCTCCCTGCACAGCGTTGTGTCTGCAATGCTGTGCAGCGACAGGTCCTGGAGGGCTGTGGCCTCCTTCTGCGAGTGTGTCATCTCGCAGAAGGAGGCCTCGGAGCGTGAGCGCGAGGATTCTCCTCTCGCGCATCCGCTCCGGCGTAGACGGCGGGGGGTGAGGCGGCGGCGTTTTGCCGCCCGCCTCAACCCTTAGTGACTGCGGGTGGGGGATGGGAGTCCCCCGCCCGCCGTAGGCTAGTCACTTGGCGGTCTGGGAGAGGGGCCAGGCGTGCTCGGCCTCTCTCTCCTTCGGCGCGGGTAGCCCCGGCAGACGGCCGGGGCTGCCGGAAGGCGTCGTGGGCAGAGCTTCGGCGGTTCCACGGCGCCTTGCCAAACCGGCAGGAGGGTACGCCAGGGTGGTTTTTAGTGGGTTGCGCTCCCTTTCCCCCTCTCATTCTGAGGGGGGGGCGGGGGGTGAGTCCCACATATCCCCTCACTACTCCCATGGTGAGGGGAATGCATAAAGCATTTTCCACCCTGTCAAAAAAAAAAAAAAAAAAAAAAAAAAAAAAAAAAAAAAAAAAAAAAAGGTTAGGTTAGGTTAGGTTAGGTTAGGTTAGGTTAGGTTAGGTTAGGTTAGGTTAGGTTAGGTTAGGTTAGGTTAGGTTAGGTTAGGTTAGGTTAGGTTAGGTTAGGTTAGGTTAGGTTAGGTTAGGTTAGGTTAGGTTAGGTTAGGTTAGGTTAGGTTAGGTTGAGGTAAAATCTTGGGTGTTGATGGAACGATTTGCGGGTGATTTGGTGACGAAAGACTACATTTTTTTCTCATCTTGTTTCTCTCTTTCTTTCTCTCTTAGCTAGTAACGTTTTCTTATTTTTTAAAGTTTTCTATTTGCGGTTGGTTTTTTGTTCATTGGTTTCTATTGCTTTTTCTTCGTCAAATATAAAATTGTTGCCGATATCGTATCGAGCCCTTTTCAGGGCTAGAACATACCGGCAATCCCCGTCTTGACCGTACGGATGGTCCCGTTACTTCCCTCTCGAAAGATTGGGAATTAGCGACCTCCGGGTTTCGGGGTTTTTTGGCGTTGATTTTCTGTATATATTTTCCTTTGTTTACATTTTTTCGTTTTAGTTTTGTCGGTGTTGCCAGCTGCCTTAATTGCCCAGTTTTTGGGTTGGGGTAGCGGCAACGGTCCCGCTAACTATAGCGTTGGTTTGGTTTTATTTTTTAGTGTAAGTAGCGAGATCTTTTATTTTTAAAATTTCGAGTATTTTGCTCGAAATTTGCGAAATAAAAGTCTCAATTTTGATTTTGTAAAAATTATTTTATTAGGTTGCGGTTTTTGTATCATAGTGTTATTTTTAGGAGTGTTAGTGTATATAATTGTGTACATATCCTTGAAGAATTCATAATTTTCCGACTGCAAAGTCGGAAGTTATCATTCTTTAAGTGTAGTGGGGAGTAGAAGGTTTTTAGGGTTACAAATTTAAGGTTTTGTAAAAATTTTGTAAATTCGGTATCTTTTGAACCTTTTAACTTTTATTTGTTTTTGTTATTTTGTAGGATAGGCTTTGTTTTATTCTATTTTTAAGTGTTTTTTCCGCTGTCCTGCGACCCCGGGAAGTGGGTTAAAACCGGGCGGGAAAAAATAGTGTGGTTGCTATTTTTTTCAATCAGGCGCAAAACTCACTTTAGTAGGGAAAAGTCTAAATTCGACTCGCACTTGACCGTTTTTATTTCGATTTTCGAAATAACTTCGGTTCTGCTGGTCGAATTTAGACCAACTTTGGTAGTCTGGTGTAAGGGGCCACTATGGCCTCGGACACCGAAAAATGGGGGGATCCACCGGAGGGCGAGGGAGAAAACTTCAGCTCTGGCTGTGAGTCGGATGACTCGCTAGTAGCTTTGAGGGTCCCTGCCTCCAAACGGAACCATGACGATGATGAGGAGGATGATTTGAGGCCCGCTTTCGGGCCCAAAGTCAACTCCTCACATAGGGGTAAGCCCAAGGGGGCATACGCGGGGTTGGCTGCGGCAAGGGCCAAACTCAAAGACCTTGACCCTTATCGCTTCGAGGATGAAGCAGATGCTGCCGTTGCCGCAGCATACCGGAAGGATTTCCCCGAGCTCCGTCCAAGAGGGGAAAATCAGGGGAAAGGGGGGAAAAAGGCGCGCTCGCGCTCGCGTTCGCCGACCTCCCCTACCAGAATGAGCCCTTCGGCGTTTCTGCGCCTCACGGATCCCATCGAGGCGACCCGAGAAGCAGCAAGAGACATCCTGGAGGGTGCCAGGCGCTCCGGGAACCTTAAGGGAGATATTTGGGGTGACATGAACCGAGCGTGTAAAATCATCCTCGATTCAATGGACGATGTGCAGGCCGCCAAGTCGGAGAGCGAGGAGATCCGCATCCTCAAGGCGGACAACAAGAGGATGCGGGAGCAACTCGCTCAATGCTTGGGGGAGCTGAAGGCGCTCCGAACCGCCTTCTCGGAGCGGGAGATTCCGGCACCTCCGACCTCGCTGCCGGATCCGCCCTTGCAGTTTTCTGCTGCGGATCTGGCGGAGGCCATCGGGGCTCTCAAAAAGGACCTGTTCACCTCTTTGGGCGGCATGATAAATGCCCGCATCGAGGAGGTGAACAGGCGCCTGCCGCCGGAACCTATTCTCCGCCCCCCACTGGCGGCTGACAGGAGGGCAGGAGGACCGGCTCTGACAGCCCCCCCCAAGGCGAGTACGGCTGTGCCAGCCCCCCTCAGGGTGAGGACCACTCAGCCTGAGATAGGAGCAAGACTGGGGGACGGGAGGCCGCAAAAGGCCAAATCTACCAAAAAGGTAGCGGCCCCCTCCCGCCAAGCCCCAGTCCCGGCCCCACGAGCCGCTTCGACAGCCGCTCGGTCGTCGGCCGAAAGACCAGGGCCTTCCGCCAAAATGCCGCGTCCACCCCAGGAAACCTGGGTGGACGTGGTGAGGAAGGCAAAGGGGAAGGGGAAGGCGAAGGCCCTGCCCGCCCCCTCGTCCAAAGCGCCCCAGGTGCCCCAAACGACTAAGAAGGCGGTGCCTAAATTGAAGGCACTGGCCGTTCCGAAGACGGCGGCGGTGGTGGTTTCTCTGAAGAAGGAAGCCACCACCACCACCACGCTGCAGGCCACCATGGCCAGGGCCATCAATGCCCTGAGCCTGGAGGCTGTGGGCCTGCAGCATGTAAAAGTACGGTCCTCGATGACGGGGAACCGAATAATCGAGGTCCCCGGAGAGGACCAGGAAAATGCGGCCGACAATCTCGCAGCCAAGCTGCGAGAGATTGTCGGCGACGTGGCTGACGTGAGCCGCGTCACCAAGAAGGTCGGGCTCCAAATCGCCGGCTTGGATGAGTCGGCGACTAAGGAATCCGTGGCGCTGGCGGTCGCCACTGAGGGAGCCTGTGATCAGGCCCAAATCAAGGTCGGGGGCATTCGCCCCCTGTATGACGGCACTGGATCCGTCCTTATTCAGTGCCCTGTGCGGGTGGCGAAAGCCCTCTTAGAGAAAGGGCGAGTCAGAGTCGGTTGGGCCTCCGCCAGGGTCAACAGGATCGGGCCAACACCCCTGCGGTGCTACAAATGCATGGGTGTTGGTCACACCCGAGAGACGTGCCCCTCCAGCGTTGACCGGTCCAACGCTTGCTACCGGTGCAGCAGGGAGGGGCACATGGCTAAGGAGTGCTGGGAGGAGAAAGCGTGGTGCGTGGTGTGCGCCCATGCCAAACTCCCGGCTGATCACTCCATGGGGGGGGACAGTTGTTTCCCGCCTCACACTAGAGGCAAGGACCTGAGGACGCGACCCCCCCGTCGTCCTCAGCCTCCCCCACAGGTAGAAGAAGCCGCCGGCCGGCCTGAAGAGGACAACCGCATGGACCTCTAAATGTCAGCACACCGACATCTAGAGGTCCTGCAGGTGAACGCCAACCACTCCGCCAGAGCTCAAGATCTGCTCATGCAGACCATGGCGGAGTGGGAAATTGGCGTTGCGGTTGTCGCGGAGCCATATTTCGTCCCTCCCCTACCTAATTGGGTAGGGGCTTCGGACGAAATGGTTGCCATCGTGGTGCCGGCGGTTGGGGACTTCCCCCCCCTGTCGAGGATCGAGGGTGGCCCGGGGTTCGTGGCGGCCAGGTGGGGGAGCGACACCGTTCTAGTAGCGGTGTATTTCTCCCCCAATAGGCCGCTGCGTGCGTTCGAGCAGTTCCTGGGGGTCCTGGGGGGGGTGGTCAGGAGGGCTGCCCCGAGACAGGTGATGGTCCTGGGGGACCTCAATGCCAAGAGCTCGGCATGGGGTTCCCCCATCACGGACCCGCGTGGGGCGGCTCTCACGGATTGGGTGGTGGCAACGGGACTGGAAATCCTGAACCAGGGCGACGCAAACACATGCGTGCGGCGGCAGGGGGGTTCGGTCGTGGACATAACGTTCGCGACCACTGCCATTGCCGCACGCGTGGAAGAATGGCGCGTCCTGGAGGACGTGGAGACCCTCTCCGATCATTTGTACATCAGGATGAGGGTCTCCGCAGGAGGGGTCCAGCCACCGCCCATCCCGGGGAGGAGGGCGAACGGGGGCAGGAGGTTCCCAAAATGGTCCCTGTCCCAATTGGACAGGGCCATGGCGGACGAGGCGGCGATGGTGGAGGCCTGGTGTGCTGCCCCACCCGCCGCCCTCGGTGTTGAGGAAAGGGCGGTCCGGTTCCGCATCGCACTGCAGACGGTGTGCGATGCGGCCATGCCCCGGACCAAGCGCCTCTTCGCCCGCAAGAGGGTGTACTGGTGGTCCGCAGAAATTGCGGGCCTGCGTACCACCAGCAACGCCGCCCGCCGGGCCTACCAGCACTGTAGGCGCCGGCGGCACACTGCCGAGGAAGAAGAGGGCCTCCACCGCACCCTCAAAGAGGCAAAGGGGGCTCTCAATATGGCTATTGCCAAGGCCAAGGATGAGGCGCATGTCTCATTCTTGGCCACCCTCGATAGGGACCCGTGGGGACGGCCCTACAGGGTGGTGCGTAACAAGATGCGCACCGCCCCTCCCATGGAGTCCCTCGAGCCCGCCCTACTGCAGAGGGTCGTCGAAGGGCTGTTCCCTCCAGCCCCCTCGATCACTCCCCCGGAAATGGCCGAGACCCGGGAGGAACGGGAGGACGAACTCGTCGTCGCTCCTGTGAGCGATGACGAGTTCGAGCGGGTGCTGGATCGACTCCGGGGCTGCAAAAAAGCCCCGGGTCCAGACGGAGTCCCAGGCCGCGTCCTCCCGATAGCGTTGAAGCACCTCGGGAACCGCCTCAGGCAGATCATGGACGACTGCCTGAGGGAGGGAAGGTTCCCGAGGATATGGAAGGAGGGGAGGCTGTGCCTCCTCCGTAAAGAGGGTCGACCCCCCGACTGCCCGTCCGCATACCGCCCCATCGTGCTGCTGGACGAGGCCGGGAAAATGTTCGAACGCATCCTGGCCTCCCGGATCCTGCAGCACCTGGAGACCGCCGGCCCGAACGTCTCGGAAAGACAGTTCGGGTTCCGGGAGGGGCGGTCAACGCTCGACGCGCTGAAGTCCCTCAGGGACTTCTGCGAGTACGCGTCGAGCAGGGGTGAGGGTGTCGTCGCGGTGTCGTTGGACATCGCGAACGCATTCGGCACCCTCCCCTACGAGGTGATTAGAGAGGCACTTCGGTATCACGAAGTGCCTCACTATCTAAGGCGGGTCATAGAGCACTACCTTACCGAGAGGGTAGTGCTCTATGAGGGTAAGGAGGGTCGACGAGGGGAGAGGGGAATGGCCTGTGGCGTGCCCCAGGGTTCCGTACTCGGTCCACTTCTTTGGAACCTGGGGTACGATTGGGCCATTAGGGGGGAGCTGCTTCCGCGCACACTCACCATCTGTTATGCGGACGACACGATGGTGGCTGCGCGCGGAAGCGACATGAGGGAGACCTCAAGGAGGGCGGAGGTGGCGGCCGAGCTGGCGATTCATCGCATTGAGCGGCTCGGTCTAAAGGTGGCCCTCTCGAAGACGGAGAGTATAGTCTTCGGAGGGCGAGGGTGGCGGCTGCCGGCGGGCGCAGCGCTTACCCTCGGAGGAGAAGCGGTCCAAATAAAGCCCCACATCAAATATCTGGGGCTGGTTCTGGACCGCAAATGGGACTTCGGGGAGCACTTCACCAGACTTGCTCCCCGAATCGTGGGCGCCGCCTCGGCGCTGGGCCGGCTACTGCCCAATGTGGGTGGGCCGGGCTCCTTATGCCGGCGTCTATACGCCGGCGTAACAAGGAGCATGGCCCTATACGGGGCCCCAATCTGGGCGGACAAGCTGTCCGCCCGCAACAGAGCCCTGCTGCGGAGGCCGCAGAGGGTAGTGGCTCTCCGTATAGTGAGGGCCTACGTTACTGTGGCCCACGCGGCGGCTTGCCTCCTCGCCTGCACCCCGCCCTGGGAACTGGACGCAGAGGTGCAGGCGGAGACCTATAGGGTTAGGTCTAGGGCCCGGGCAAGGGGTGAACGCCCGGACCCTGAGGAGGTGGAGGAGACGCGCCGAATGACGGAGCGTCGACTGCGGGACCGCTGGAAAACCGACCTGGAGGACTCCCCCTATGGTACCCGTACTATAGGGGCGATCCTCCCGTCGGTGGACCTTTGGTTAGAGAGGGCAGTCGGCGCAACGTCGTTCCGGCTTGTGCAGGTGATGACCGGACATGGGTGCTTCGGTCATTACCTGCACAAAATTGGGAGGGAGCCTACCCCGCAGTGCCATGAATGCGGCGATCTGGACGACACGGCTCAGCACACCTTTGAGGTGTGCAGCCGTTGGAGTTCGGAGCGCGGCGCCATGGCACTAGCTATTCAGCGGGAGGACCTCTCGCTCTACAGCATTGTCGCGGCAATGCTCTGCAGCGAGAGGTCTTGGGAGGCTGTGGCCTCCTTTTGCGAAACGATCATCTCGCAGAAGGAGGCCGCGGAGCGGGAGCGCGAGGAGTCTCCTCTGGCGCATCCGCTCCGGCGCAGACGGCAGGGGTTGAGGCGGCGGCGATTTGCTGCGCGCCTTAACCCTTAGTGGCTGCGGGTGGGGGATGGGAGTCCCTCGCCTGCCGTAGGCAAGCCACTCAGCGGTCTGGGAGGGGGGCCATGCGTGCTCGGCCCCTCTCCCCTTTTGGCGCGGGAAGCCCCAGCAATGGCTGGGGCCGCCGGTAGACGTCGTGGGGAATGCCTTCCGCGGGTTCCACGGCGTCCAACCAAACCGGTATGAGGGTACGCCAAGGTGTTTTTTAGTGGGTAACACTCCCCTATCCCTTCTCGCTCGGAGAAGGGGAGGGGATGTGAGTCCCACATACCCCCCCGCCACTCCCATGGCGGGGGAAATGCGTAACGCATTTTTCACCTTGTCAAAAAAAAAAAAAAAAAAAAAAAAAGGTTAGGTTAGGTTAGGTTAGGTTAGGTTAGGTTAGGTTAGGTTAGGTTAGGTTAGGTTAGGTTAGGTTAGGTTAGGTTAGGTTAGGTTAGGTTAGGTTAGGTTAGGTTAGGTTAGGTTAGGTTAGGTTAGGTTGGGGTGCAGGCCGGATTCCTCCACGTTGGCTTGGGTGTTGCAGTCTCTCTTGATCTCGATCCGGAGAGAACGCAGCATCTGGGCTGGTGCACCCTGGGCATTGGCTGAGACTTTTCCCCCTTGGGAATTCTTTCGGCCCATGGCTAATATCCGGCACGGGGGGGGGGGGGGAAGGTGACAGGGGTTTCTTGAAGGGTTGCGGTTGTGTACCGGCACTTCTGCCCCGGAAAGTTTCCTTCTGTCACCTGGGGGGGGATGGTGACGAGCAGCTTTTCTTCGGAAAAGTGGCCTCGTCACCATAGGGAGGCGGCGACAGAGGTCGTTGGAAGGGGCGGTTGCTGGGCCGCTTCCGCCCTGGACAGCTTCCTTCTGTGGCCCATTGACGGTTGGTGACTGGGGTAGCTTGAAGGGTCAGTTGCGTGTGCCTTCGAGGCCGTTTCTGTTCCTGGAAAGCTTAACCAGTTACCTGGAGGGGGCCGTGACAGAGGTGGTTGAAAGGGGCGGTTGCGTGTGCCTTTGAGGCCATTTCTAAACCGGACAGCTGCTTTCTGTCACTTTGGTGGTTGGTGACTGGGCTTACCGAAAGACTGGGGCATGTTAACTCCGCTCTGCAACGGAGCACGAAGGTTCCGCTCTGCACCGGAGCATGACCCTGCTCAAGACGTACTCCCATGTCACCCGAGGGTCCTTCTACGTGTCTTTCGGAATCCCGGGGGGGCACTGTAGTTATTGGTGGGACAGCTGTGGTGGGGTGTGTTTGAAGGGTATGGGGACCGACCCTAGAGGTTGGGTATCCGGAAAGCACCATCCACCACAGGCAGACCGTGTAGGGCCAGTGGGTTGGGGGCCCACATTGCACGGCTTTACCGGTCTGGGGAGATGGTCGTGGGCTGCTGACCGCAGCCGTCTCCTCCTTTGGCGGAGAAGGTGGGGCTCTTCGGAGCAGGCCAGGAGGCGTGTCAGTGGGCAAAGCTTAATTGCGGTTCCGCGGCGCCTCGCGACTGGCCAGGGGGGTAAACGCCGGAGTGGTTTTAGACGGTAGTTCTTTTGAGAGTCCGTCATACCTCCCATTGCACAGCCTTCCCCGGGCAGGGAGGATGCGTAAATGCATTTCCACTCCGTCTCAAAAAAAAAAAAAAAAAAAAAAAAAAAAAAAAAAAAAAAGGTTAGGTTAGGTTAGGTTAGGTTAGGTTAGGTTGGGGTGCAGGCCGGATTCCTCCACGTTGGCTTGGGTGTTGCAGTCTCTCTTGATCTCGATCCGGAGAGAACGCAGCATCTGGGCTGGTGCACCCTGGGCATTGGCTGAGACTTTTCCCTTGGGAATTCTTTCGGTCCATGGCTAATATCCGGCACGGGGGGGGGGGGGGGGGGGGGGGGGGGGGAAGGTGACAGGGGTTTCTTGAAGGGTTGCGGTTGTGTACCGGCACTTCTGCCCCGGAAAGTTTCCTTCTGTCACCTGGGGGGGGATGGTGACGAGCAGCTTTTCTTCGGAAAAGTGGCCTCGTCACCATAGGGAGGCGGCGACAGAGGTCGTTGGAAGGGGCGGTTGCTGGGCCGCTTCCGCCCTGGACAGCTTCCTTCTGTGGCCCATTGACGGTTGGTGACTGGGGTAGCTTGAAGGGTCAGTTGCGTGTGCCTTCGAGGCCGTTTCTGTTCCTGGAAAGCTTAACCAGTTACCTGGAGGGGGCCGTGACAGAGGTGGTTGAAAGGGGCGGTTGCGTGTGCCTTTGAGGCCGTTTCCAAACCGGACAGCTGCTTTCTGTCACTTTGGTGGTTGGTGACTGGGCTTACCGAAAGACTGGGGCATGTTAACTCCGCTCTGCAACGGAGCACGAAGGTTCCGCTCTGCACCGGAGCATGACCCTGCTCAAGACGTACTCCCATGTCACCCGAGGGTCCTTCTACGTGTCTTTCGGAATCCCGGGGGGCACTGTAGTTATTGGTGGGACAGCTGTGGTGGGGTGTGTTTGAAGGGTATGGGGACCGACCCTTAGAGGTTGGGTATCCGGAAAGCACCATCCACCACAGGCAGACCGTGTAGGGCCAGTGGGTTGGGGGCCCACATTGCACGGCTTTACCGGTCTGGGGAGATGGTCGTGGGCTGCCGACCGCAGCCGTCTCCTCCTTTGGCGGAGAAGGTGGGGGCTCTTCGGAGCAGGCCAGGAGGCGTGTCAGTGGGCAAAGCTTAATTGCGGTTCCGCGGCGCCTCGCGACTGGCCAGGGGGGGTAAACGCCGGAGTGGTTTTAGACGGTAGTTCTTTTGAGAGTCCGTCATACCTCCCATTGCACAGCCTTCCCCTTTTGGGCAGGGAGGATGCGTAAATGCATTTCCACTCCGTCATCAAAAAAAAAAAAAAAAAAAAAAAAAAAAAGGTTAGGTTAGGTTAGGTTAGGTTAGGTTAGGTTAGGTTAGGTTAGGTTAGGTTAGGTTAGGTTAGGTTAGGTTAGGTTAGGTTAGGTTAGGTTAGGTTAGGTTAGGTTAGGGTTAGGTTAGGTTAGGTTAGGTTAGGTTAGGTTAGGTTAGGTTAGGTTAGGTTAGGTTAGGTTAGGTTAGGTTAGGTTAGGTTAGGTTGGGGTGCAGGCCGGATTCCTCCACGTTGGCTTGGGTGTTGCAGTCTCTCTTGATCTCGATCCGGAGAGAACGCAGCATCTGGGCTGGTGCACCCTGGGCATTGGCTGAGACTTTTCCCCCTTGGGAATTCTTTCGGTCCATGGCTAATATCCGGCACGGGGGGGGGGGGGGGGGGAAGGTGACAGGGGTTTCTTGAAGGGTTGCGGTTGTGTACCGGCACTTCTGCCCCGGAAAGTTTCCTTCTGTCACCTGGGGGGGGATGGTGACGAGCAGCTTTTCTTCGGAAAAGTGGCCTCGTCACCATAGGGAGGCGGCGACAGAGGTCGTTGGAAGGGGCGGTTGCTTTGGACCGTTTCCGCCCTGGACAGCTTCCTTCTGTGGCCCATTGACGGTTGGTGACTGGGGTAGCTTGAAGGGTCAGTTGCGTGTGCCTTCGAGGCCGTTTCTGTTCCCGGAAAGCTTAACCAGTTACCTGGAGGGGGCCGTGACAGAGGTGGTTGAAAGGGGCGGTTGCGTGTGCCTTTGAGGCCGTTTCCAAACCGGACAGCTGCTTTCTGTCACTTTGGTGGTTGGTGACTGGGCTTACCGAAAGACTGGGGCATGTTAACTCCGCTCTGCAACGGAGCACGAAGGTTCCGCTCTGCACCGGAGCATGACCCTGCTCAAGACGTACTCCCATGTCACCCGAGGGTCCTTCTACGTGTCTTTCGGAATCCCGGGGGGCACTGTAGTTATTGGTGGGACAGCTGTGGTGGGGTGTGTTTGAAGGGTATGGGGACCGACCCTTAGAGGTTGGGTATCCGGAAAGCACCATCCACCACAGGCAGACCGTGTAGGGCCAGTGGGTTGGGGGCCCACATTGCACGGCTTTACCGGTCTGGGGAGATGGTCGTGGGCTGCCGACCGCAGCCGTCTCCTCCTTTGGCGGAGAAGGTGGGGCTCTTCGGAGCAGGCCAGGAGGCGTGTCAGTGGGCAAAGCTTAATTGCGGTTCCGCGGCGCCTCGCGACTGGCCAGGGGGGTAAACGCCGGAGTGGTTTTAGACGGTAGTTCTTTTGAGAGTCCGTCATACCTCCCATTGCACAGCCTTCCCCGGGCAGGGAGGATGCGTAAATGCATTTCCACTCCGTCATCAAAAAAAAAAAAAAAGGTTAGGTTAGGTTAGGTTAGGTTAGGTTAGGTTAGGTTAGGTTAGGTTAGGTTAGGTTAGGTTAGGTTAGGTTAGGTTAGGTTAGGTTAGGTTAGGTTAGGTTAGGTTAGGTTAGGTTAGGTTAGGTTAGGTTAGGTTAGGTTAGGTTAGGTTAGGTTAGGTTAGGTTAGGTTAGGTTAGGTTCAGGGGGGGTCTATCGTGGACATCACGTTCGCGACCCCTGCCATTGCCGCACGCCTCGCAGACTGGCGCGTCCTGGAGGACGTGGAGACCCTCTCCGATCACCTGTATATCAGGTTGAGGGTCTCCACAAGACCGGGCCAGCCGCCACCCAGTCCTCGGGGGGGGCGGGGAGGGGGGACGGAGGAGTTCCCCAAGTGGTCCCTGTCCCAACTGGACAGGGCCAAGGCGGACGAGGCGGCGATGGTGGAGGCTTGGTGTGCTGCCCCACCCGCCGCCTTGGGAGTGGAAGAGAGGGCGCGCCGGTTCCGCTCCGCACTGCAGGCCGTGTGCGGAGCGGCCATGCCCCGGGCGAAACGGCTCTTCGCCCGGAGGAAGGTCTACTGGTGGTCCACCGAAATTGCGGCAGTGCGGACCACCAGTAACAGTGCCCGCCGCGCCTACCAACACTGTAGGCGCAGGCGGCACACTGCGGAGGAGGAGGAGAGGCTCTACGGGGCACTCAAAGAAGCCAAGGGGGCCCTAACCCTGTCCATAGCAAAGGCCAAGGATGAGGCACACGCCTCATTCTTGGCCACGCTGGACAGGGATCCGTGGGGGCGGCCGTACAGGGTGGTGCGCAACAAAATGCGCACTGCCCCCCCCATGGACTCCCTAGAGCCTCCCCTCCTGAGGAGGGTCATCGAGGGGCTGTTTCCGGCAGCTCCCTCGATAACTCCCCCGGTGATGACCGAGCCACCGGGGGACTTGGAGGACCCACTCGAACCCGCCATCGCACCGGTAAGCGACGACGAGTTCGAGAGGGCGGTGGACCGGCTCCGGGGCTGCAAGAAAGCCCCGGGGCCCGACGGAGTACCGGGCCGGGTACTCCCCATCGCCCTAAAACACCTCGGGGACCGACTCAGGCAGTTGATGGACGACTGCCTGAGGGAGGGTCGGTTCCCGAGGGTGTGGAAGGAGGGGAGGCTTTGCCTCCTCCGGAAAGAGGGTCGACCCCCGGACTGTCCCTCCGCCTATCGCCCCATAGTGCTGCTGGATGAGGCCGGGAAGATGATGGAGAGAATCCTGGCCTCCAGGATCCAGCAGCACCTGGAGACCGCCGGCCCGAACGTCTCCCATAGACAGTTCGGGTTCAGAGAGGGGCGGTCTACGCTCGACGCACTGAAGTCCCTTAGGGACTTCTGTGAGTACGCGTCGAGTAGAGGGGAGGGTGTCGTCGCGGTGTCTCTGGACATCGCAAACGCCTTCGGCACTCTCCCCTATGGGGTGATAAGGGAGGCACTTATCTACCACCAAGTGCCTCCCTACCTGCGGCGGGTCATAGAGCACTACCTGACCGAGAGGGTAGTGCTCTATGAGCAGAGGGACGGTCGACGGGGGTCGACGGCGATGGCCTGTGGCGTGCCCCAAGGTTCCGTGCTCGGTCCGCTCTTATGGAACCTGGGGTACGATTGGGCCATCAGGGGGGAGTTGCTCCCACGGACGGCCACCATCTGCTACGCAGATGACACCATGGTGGCCGTGCGTGGGACCGACATGAGGGAGGTGCTGTGCCGGGCGGAAGCGGCGGCCGAGCTGACCATTTACCGGATTGGTCGGCTCGGCCTGAGGGTGGCGCTCCCGAAGACTGAGGCGATAGTCTTCGGGGGCCGGGGGTGGAGGCTGCCGGCGGGCTTGGCGCTCACCCTGGGGGGGGAGTCGGTCCCGATCAAGCCCCACATAAAATATTTGGGGCTTGTTCTGGACCGACGATGGAACTTCGGGGAGCATTTTTCACAATTGGCTCCCCGAATTGTGGGCGCTGCGTCGGCACTGAGCCGGCTGCTGCCGAACGTGGGTGGGCCGGGCTCCTTGTGCCGCCGGCTGTATGCCGGCGTTACAAGGAGCATGGCTCTGTACGGGGCCCCCATCTGGGCGGACAAGCTGTCCGCCCGGAACAGGGCCCTGCTGCAGAGGCCACAGCGGGTGGTGGCCCTCCGAATTGTGAGGGCCTACATGACGGTGGCCCACGCCGCGGCCTGCCTCCTCGCCTGCACCCCGCCCTGGGAGTTGGACGCAGAGGTGCAGGCGGAGACCTACGCAGTTAGGTCCAGGGCCCGGGCGAGAGGAGAACGCCCGGACCCTGAGGAGGTGGAGGAGACGCGCCGGATGACGGAGCGCCGACTGCGGGACAGGTGGAAAGCGGACCTGGAGGACTCCCCCTATGGGACTCGGACCATAGGGGCGATCCTCGGGTCGTTTGACACCTGGTTGGGGAGGGCAGTCGGCGCTACGTCGTACCGGCTTGTGCAGGTATTGACCGGACATGGATGCTTCGGTCATTACCTGCACAAAATTGGGAGGGAGCCCGGCCCGCAGTGCCATGAGTGCGGCGATCCGGACGACACGGCTCAGCACACTCTCGAGGTGTGCAGCCGGTGGAGTGCGGAGCGCCGCACTATGGCGCTAGCCATCGGTCGACGGGACCTCTCCCTGCACAGCGTTGTGTCTGCAATGCTGTGCAGCGACAGGTCCTGGAGGGCTGTGGCCTCCTTCTGCGAGTGTGTCATCTCGCAGAAGGAGGCCTCGGAGCGTGAGCGCGAGGACTCTCCTCTCGCGCATCCGCTCCGGCGTAGACGGCGGGGGGTGAGGCGGCGGCGTTTTGCCGCCCGCCTCAACCCTTAGTGACTGCGGGTGGGGGATGGGAGTCCCCCGCCCGCCGTAGGCTAGTCACTTGGCGGTCTGGGAGAGGGGCCAGGCGTGCTCGGCCCCTCTCCCCTTCGGCGCGGGTAGCCCCGGCAGACGGCCGGGGCTGCCGGAAGGCGTCGTGGGCAGAGCTTCGGCGGTTCCACGGCGCCTTGCCAAACCGGCAGGAGGGTACGCCAGGGTGGTTTTTAGTGGGTTGCGCTCCCCTTCCCCCTCTCATTCTGAGGGGGGGGGCGGGGGGTGAGTCCCACATATCCCCTCACTACTCCCATGGCGAGGGGAATGCATAAAGCATTTTCCACCCTGTCAAAAAAAAAAAAAAAAAAAAAAAAAAAAAAAAAAAAAAAAAAAAAGGTTAGGTTAGGTTAGGTTAGGTTAGGTTAGGTTAGGTTAGGTTAGGTTAGGTTGGGGTGCAGGCCGGATTCCTCCACGTTGGCTTGGGTGTTGCAGTCTCTCTTGATCTCGATCCGGAGAGAACGCAGCATCTGGGCTGGTGCACCCTGGGCATTGGCTGAGACTTTTCCCTTGGGAATTCTTTCGGTCCATGGCTAATATCCGGCACGGGGGGGAGGGGGGGGAAGGTGACAGGGGTTTCTTGAAGGGTTGCGGTTGTGTACCGGCACTTCTGCCCCGGAAAGTTTCCTTCTGTCACCTGGGGGGGGATGGTGACGAGCAGCTTTTCTTCGGAAAAGTGGCCTCGTCACCATAGGGAGGCGGCGACAGAGGTCGTTGGAAGGGGCGGTTGCTGGGCCGCTTCCGCCCTGGACAGCTTCCTTCTGTGGCCCATTGACGGTTGGTGACTGGGGTAGCTTGAAGGGTCAGTTGCGTGTGCCTTCGAGGCCGTTTCTGTTCCTGGAAAGCTTAACCAGTTACCTGGAGGGGGCCGTGACAGAGGTGGTTGAAAGGGGCGGTTGCGTGTGCCTTTGAGGCCGTTTCCAAACCGGACAGCTGCTTTCTGTCACTTTGGTGGTTGGTGACTGGGCTTACCGAAAGACTGGGGCATGTTAACTCCGCTCTGCAACGGAGCACGAAGGTTCCGCTCTGCACCGGAGCATGACCCTGCTCAAGACGTACTCCCATGTCACCCGAGGGTCCTTCTACGTGTCTTTCGGAATCCCGGGGGGCACTGTAGTTATTGGTGGGACAGCTGTGGTGGGGTGTGTTTGAAGGGTATGGGGACCGACCCTTAGAGGTTGGGTATCCGGAAAGCACCATCCACCACAGGCAGACCGTGTAGGGCCAGTGGGTTGGGGGCCCACATTGCACGGCTTTACCGGTCTGGGGAGATGGTCGTGGGCTGCCGACCGCAGCCGTCTCCTCCTTTGGCGGAGAAGGTGGGGCTCTTCGGAGCAGGCCAGGAGGCGTGTCAGTGGGCAAAGCTTAATTGCGGTTCCGCGGCGCCTCACGACTGGCCCGGGGGGTAAACGCCGGAGTGGTTTTAGACGGTAGTTCTTTTGAGAGTCCGTCATACCTCCCATTGCACAGCCTTCCCCGGGCAGGGAGGATGCGTAAATGCATTTCCACTCCGTCATCAAAAAAAAAAAAAAAAAAAAAAAAAAAAAAAAAAAAAAAAAAAAAAAAAAAAAAAAAAAAAAAAAAAAAAAAAAAAAAAAAAAAAAAAAAAAAAAAAAAAAAAAAAAAAGGTTAGGTTAGGTTAGGTTAGGTTAGGTTAGGTTAGGTTAGGTTAGGTTAGGTTAGGTTAGGTTAGGTTAGGTTAGGTTAGGTTAGGTTAGGTTAGGTTAGGTTAGGTTAGGTTAGGTTGGGGTGCAGGCCGGATTCCTCCACGTTGGCTTGGGTGTTGCAGTCTCTCTTGATCTCGATCCGGGGAGAACGCAGCATCTGGGCTGGTGCACCCTGGGCATTGGCTGAGACTTTTCCCACTTGGGAATTCTTTCGGCCCATGGCTAATATCCGGCAAGGGGGGGAGGGGGAGGTGACAGGGGCTTCTTGAAGGGTTGCGGTTGTGTGGAGAGCACTTCTGCCCCGGAAAGTTTCCTTCTGTCGCCTAGGGGGGGGATGGTGACGAGCCGCTTTTCCTCGGAAAAGTGGTGTCGTCACCATCCCGCCTCTTATGAGGGCGGCGACAGAGGTTGTTGGAAGGGGCGGTGGCGTGTGCCTACGAGGCCGCTTCCGTCCTGGACAGCTTCTCTCTGTTGCCTTTTTGACGGTTGGTGACTGGGGAGGCTTGAAGGGTCAGTTGCGTGTGCCTGCGAGGCCGTTTCTGTTCCTGGAAAGCTAAACCAGTTACCTGGAGGGGGCCGTGACAGAGGTGGTTGAAAGGGGCGGTTGCGTGTGCCTTCGAGGCCGTTTCCAAACCGGACAGCTCCCTTCTGTCACTTTGGTGGTTGGTGACTGGGTTTACCGGAAGACATGGCACGCAACGGGGCGTAACCCACTCTGAAGGTGCTCCCACGTCACCCGAGGGTCCTTCTACGTGTCCTTCGGAATCCCGGGGGGCACTGTAGTTATTGGTGGGACAGCTGTGGTGGGGTGTGTTTGAAGGGTATGGGACCAAACCTCGCGTTTGGGTATCCGGAAAGCACCATCCACCACAGGCAGACCGTTGAAGGGAAGGCGAACTCAGCGAACTTCGGTTTGCTGCTCGCCCGAACTTCTTGTTAAGCCAGTGGGTAGGGGGCTCACATTGCACGGCTAAACCGGTCTGGGGAGACGGTCGCGGGCTGTTCACAGCCGTCTCCTCCTCTGGCGGGGGTTTGAGGGGCTCTTCGGAGCAAGCCGGGAGGTGCGTCAGTGGTCTATGCTTTTAGCGGTACCGCGGTGCCCTCACTACCGGCCAGGAGGTTTAAACGCCGGAGTGGTTTTAGACGGTAGTTCTTTTGAGAGTCCGTCATACCTCCCATTGCACAGCCTTCCCCGGGCAGGGAGGATGCGTAAATGCATTTCCACTTCGTCAAAAAAAAAAAAAAAAAAAAAAAAAAAAAAAAAAAGGTTAGGTTAGGTTGGGGTGCAGGCCGGATTCCTCCACGTTGGCTTGGGTGTTGCAGTCTCTCTTGATCTCGATCCGGAGAGAACGCAGCATCTGGGCTGGTGCACCCTGGGCATTGGCTGAGACTTTTCCCCCTTGGGAATTCTTTCGGCCCATGGCTAATATCCGGCACGGGGGGGGGGGGGGGGGGGGAAGGTGACAGGGGTTTCTTGAAGGGTTGCGGTTGTGTACCGGCACTTCTGCCCCGGAAAGTTTCCTTCTGTCACCTGGGGGGGGATGGTGACGAGCAGCTTTTCTTCGGAAAAGTGGCCTCGTCACCATAGGGAGGCGGCGACAGAGGTCGTTGGAAGGGGCGGTTGCTGGGCCGCTTCCGCCCTGGACAGCTTCCTTCTGTGGCCCATTGACGGTTGGTGACTGGGGTAGCTTGAAGGGTCAGTTGCGTGTGCCTTCGAGGCCGTTTCTGTTCCTGGAAAGCTTAACCAGTTACCTGGAGGGGGCCGTGACAGAGGTGGTTGAAAGGGGCGGTTGCGTGTGCCTTTGAGGCCGTTTCCAAACCGGACAGCTGCTTTCTGTCACTTTGGTGGTTGGTGACTGGGCTTACCGAAAGACTGGGGCATGTTAACTCCGCTCTGCAACGGAGCACGAAGGTTCCGCTCTGTACCGGAGCATGACCCTGCTCAAGACGTACTCCCATGTCACCCGAGGGTCCTTCTACGTGTCTTTCGGAATCCCGGGGGGCACTGTAGTTATTGGTGGGACAGCTGTGGTGGGGTGTGTTTGAAGGGTATGGGGACCGACCCTTAGAGGTTGGGTATCCGGAAAGCACCATCCACCACAGGCAGACCGTGTAGGGCCAGTGGGTTGGGGGCCCACATTGCACGGCTTTACCGGTCTGGGGAGATGGTCGTGGGCTGCCGACCGCAGCCGTCTCCTCCTTTGGCGGAGAAGGTGGGGCTCTTCGGAGCAGGCCAGGAGGCGTGTCAGTGGGCAAAGCTTAATTGCGGTTCCGCGGCGCCTCGCGACTGGCCAGGGGGGTAAACGCCGGAGTGGTTTTAGACGGTAGTTCTTTTGAGAGTCCGTCATACCTCCCATTGCACAGCCTTCCCCGGGCAGGGAGGATGCGTAAATGCATTTCCACTCCGTCATCAAAAAAAAAAAAAAAAAAAAAAAAAAAAAAGGTTAGGTTAGGTTAGGTTAGGTTAGGTTAGGTTAGGTTAGGTTAGGTTAGGTTAGGTTAGGTTAGGTTAGGTTAGGTTAGGTTAGGTTAGGTTAGGTTAGGTTAGGTTAGGTTAGGTTAGGTTAGGTTAGGTTAGGTTAGGTTAGGTTAGGTTAGGTTAGGTTAGGTTAGGTTAGGTTAGGTTAGGTTAGGTTGAGGTAAAATCTTGGGTGTTGATGGAACGATTTGCGGGTGATTTGGTGACGAAAGATTACATTTTTTTCTCATCTTATTTCTTTCTTTCTTTCTCTCTTAGCTAGCTTAGTTTCCTTATTTTTTTAAGTTTTCTATTTGCGGTTGGTTTTTTGTTCATTGGTTTCTATTGCTTTTTCTTCGTCAAATATAAAATTGTTGCCGATATCGTATCGAGCCCTTTTCAGGGCTAGAACATACCGGCAATCCCCGTCTTGACCGTACGGTTGGTCCCGTTACTTCCCTCTCGAAAGATTGGGAATTAGCGACCTCCGGGTTTCGGGGTTTTTTGGCGTTGATTTTCTGTATATATTTTCCTTTGTTTACATTTTTTCGTTTTAGTTTTGTCGGTGTTGCCAGCTGCCTTAATTGCCCAGTTTTTGGGTTGGGGTAGCGGCAACGGTCCCGCTAACTATAGCGTTGGTTTGGTTTTATTTTTTAGTGTAAGTAGCGAGATCTTTTATTTTTAAAATTTCGAGTATTTTGCTCGAAATTTGCGAAATAAAAGTCTCAATTTTGAGTTTGTAAAAATTATTTTATTAGGTTGCGGTTTTTGTATCATAGTGTTATTTTTAGGAGTGTTAGTGTATATAATTGTGTACATATCCTTGAAGAATTCATAATTTTCCGACTGCAAAGTCGGAAGTTATCATTCTTTAAGTGTAGTGGGGAGTAGAAGGTTTTTAGGGTTACAAATTTAAGGTTTTGTAAAAATTTTGTAAATTCGGTATCTTTTGAACCTTTTAACTTTTATTTGTTTTTGTTATTTAGTAGGATAGGCTTTGTTTTGTTCTATTTTTAAGTGTTTTTTCCGCTGTCCTGCGACCCCGGGAAGTGGGTTAAAACCGGGCGGGAAAAAATAGTGTAGTTGCTATTTTTTTCAATCAGGCGCAAAACTCACTTTAGTAGGGAAAAGTCTAAATTCGACTCGCACTTGACCGTTTTTATTTCGATTTTCGAAATAACTTCGGTCCTGCTGGTCGAATTTAGACCAACTTTGGTAGGCTGGTGTAAGGGGCCACTATGGCCTCGGACACCGAGAAATGGGGGGATCCACCGGAGGGGGAGGGAGAAAACTTCAGCTCTGGCTGTGAGTCGGATGACTCGCTAGTAGCTTTGAGGGTCCCTGCCTCCAAACGGAACCACGACGATGATGAGGAGGGTGATTTGAGGCCCGCTTTCGGGCCCAAAATCAGCTCCTCACTTAGGGGTAAGCCCAAGGGGGCGTACGCGGGGTTGGCTGCGGCAAGGGCCAAACTCAAAGACGCTGACCCTTATCGCTTTGAGGATGAAGCGGATGCTGCCGTTGCCGCAGCATACCGGAAGGATTTCCCTGAGCTCCGTCCCAGAGGGGAAAATCAGGGAAAAAGGAAGGAGAAGGTGCGCTCGCGCTCGCGATCGCCGACCTCCCCTACCAGGAAGAGCCCATCGGAGTTCTTGCGCCTCACAGACCCGATCGAGGCAACCCGAGAAGCGGCAAGAGACATCCTGGAGGGTGCCAGGCGCTCCGGGCACCTGAAGGGAGGCATATGGGGCGTCATGAATCGGGCGTGTAGAGTTATCCTCGATTCGATGGACGATGTGGAGGCCGCCAAGTCGGAGAGCGAGGAGATCCGCATCCTCAAGGCGGACAACAAGAGGATGCGGGAGCAACTCGCTCAATGCTTGGGGGAGCTGAAGGCGCTCCGAACCGCCTTCTCGGAGCGGGAGATTCCGGCGCCTCCGGCCTCGCTGCCGGATCCGCCCGTGCAGTTTTCTGCTGCGGATCTGGCGGAGGCCATAGGGGCTCTCAAAAAGGACCTGTTCACCTCTTTGGGCGGCATGATTAATGCCCGCATCGAGGAGGTGAATAGGCGCCTGCCGCCGGAACCTATTCTCCGCCCCCCGCTGGCGGCTGACAGGAGAGCAGGGGGACCAGCACTGACAGCCCCCTCCAAGATGAGTACGACTGTGCCAGCCCCCCTCAGGGTGAGGACCACGCAGTCTGAGGCAGGAGCAAGACTGGGGGACGGGAGGCCGCAAAAGGCCAAACCTTCCAAAAAGGTAGCGGCCCCCTCCCGCCAAGCCCCAGTCCCGTCCCCACGAGCCGCCTCGATAGACGCTCGGTCGTCGGCTGAAGGAGCAGGGCCTTCCGCTAAAACGCCGCGTCCACCCCAGGAAACCTGGGTGGACGTGGTGAGGAAGGCAAAGGGGAAGGGGAAGGCGAAGGCCCAGCCCGCCCCCTCGTCCAAAGCGCCCCAGGCGCCCCAAACGAGTAAGAAGGCGGTGCCTAAATTGAAGGCACTGGCCGTTCCGAAGACGGCGGCGGTGGTGGTTTCTCTGAAGAAGGAAGCCACCACCACCACCACGCTGCAGGCCACCATGGCCAGGGCCATCAATGCCCTGAGCCTGGAAGCTGTTGGCCTGCAGCATGTAAAAGTAAGGTCCTCGATGACGGGGAACCGAATAATCGAGGTCCCCGGAGAGGACCAGGAGAACGCGGCCGACAATCTCGCAGACAAACTGCGAGAGATTGTCGGCGACGTGGCTGACGTGAGCCGCGTCACCAAGAAGGTCGGGCTCCAAATCGCCGGCTTGGACGAGTCGGCGACTAAGGAGTCCGTGGCGCTGGCTGTCGCCTCCGCGGGAGCCTGTGATGAGGCCCAAATCAAGGTAGGGGGCATTCGCCCCCTGTATGACGGCACTGGATCTGTCCTGATCCAGTGCCCAGTGCGGGTGGCCAAAGCCCTCCTGGCACAAGGGCGGGTCAGGATCGGCTGGGCCTCCGCCAGGGTCAATAGAATTGGACCAACACCCCTGCGGTGCTATAAATGCATGGGTGTTGGTCACACACGAGAGACGTGCCCCTCCAGCGTTGACCGGTCCAACGCCTGCTACCGATGCAGCAGGGAGGGGCACATGGCTAAGGAGTGCTGGGAGGAGAAAGCGTGGTGCGTGGTGTGCGCCCATGCCAAACTCCCGGCTGATCACTCCATGGGGGGGGACAGTTGTTTCCCCCCTCACACTAGAGGCAAGGACCTGAGGACGCGACCCCCCCGTCGTCCTCAGCCTCCCCCCCAGGTAGAAGAAGCCGCCGGCCGGCAAGAAGAGGACAACCGCATGGACCTCTAAATGTCAGCACACCGACATCTAGAGGTCCTGCAGGTGAACGCCAACCACTCCGCCAGAGCTCAAGATCTGCTCATGCAGACCATGGCGGAGTGGGAAATTGGCGTTGCGGTTGTCGCGGAGCCATATTTCGTCCGAAGCCCCTACCCAATTAGGTAGGGGCTTCGGACGAAATGGTTGCCATCGTGGTGCCGGCGGTTGGGGACTTCCCCCCCCTGTCGAGGATCGAGGGTGGCCCGGGGTTCGTGGCGGCCAGGTGGGGGAGCGACACCGTTCTAGTAGCGGTGTATTTCTCCCCCAATAGGCCGCTGCGTGCGTTCGAGCAGTTCCTGGGGGTCCTGGGGGGGGTGGTCAGGAGGGCTGCCCCGAGACAGGTGATGGTCCTGGGGGACCTCAATGCCAAGAGCTCGGCATGGGGTTCCCCCATCACGGACCCGCGCGGGGCGGCTCTCACGGATTGGGTGGTGGCAACGGGACTGGAAATCCTGAACCAGGGCGACGCAAACACATGCGTGCGGCGGCAGGGGGGTTCGGTCGTGGACATAACGTTCGCGACCACTGCCATTGCCGCGCGCGTGGAAGAATGGCGCGTCCTGGAGGACGTGGAGACCCTCTCCGATCATTTGTACATCAGGATGAGGGTCTCTGCAGGAGGGGTCCAGCCACCGCCCATCCCGGGGAGGAGGGCAAACGGGGGCAGAGGGTTCCCAAAATGGTCCCTGTCCCAATTGGACAGGGCCATGGCGGACGAGGCGGCGATGGTGGAGGCCTGGTGCACTGCCCCACCCACCGCCCTCGGTGTCGAGGAAAGGGCGGTCCAGTTCCGCATCGCACTGCAAGCGGTGTGCGATGCGGCCATGCCCCGGACCAAGCGCCTCTTCGCCCGCAAGAGGGTGTACTGGTGGTCCGCAGAAATTGCGGGCCTGCGTACCACCAGCAACGCTGCCCGCCGGGCCTACCAGCACTGTAGGCGCCGGCGGCACACTACCGAAGAAGAAGAGGGCCTCCACCGCACCCTCAAAGAGGCAAAGGGGGCCCTAAACACGGCTATTGCCAAGGCCAAGGATGAGGCGCATGTCTCATTCTTGGCCACCCTCGATAGAGACCCGTGGGGACGGCCCTACAGGGTGGTGCGTAACAAGATGCGCACCGCCCCTCCAATGGAGTCCCTTGAGCCCGCTCTACTGCAGAGGGTCGTCGAGGGGCTGTTCCCTCCAGCCCCCTCGATCACTCCCCCGGCAATGACCGAGACCCGGGAGGAACGGGAGGACGAACCCGTCGTCGCTCCTGTGAGCGATGACGAGTTCGAGCGGGTGCTGGATCGACTCCGGGGCTGCAAAAAAGCCCCGGGTCCAGACGGAGTCCCAGGCCGCGTCCTCCCGGTAGCTTTGAAGCACCTCGGAAACCGCCTCAGGCAGATCATGGACGACTGCCTGAGGGAGGGAAGGTTCCCGAGGATATGGAAGGAGGGGAGGCTGTGCCTCCTCCGTAAAGAGGGTCGACCCCCCGACTGCCCGTCCGCATACCGCCCCATCGTGCTGCTGGACGAGGCCGGGAAAATGTTCGAACGCATCCTGGCCTCCCGAATCCTGCAGCACCTGGAGACCGCCGGCCCGAACGTCTCGGAAAGACAGTTCGGGTTCCGGGAGGGGCGGTCAACGCTCGACGCGTTGAAGTCCCTCAGGGACTTCTGCGAGTACGCGTCGGGCAGGGGTGAGGGTGTCGTCGCGGTGTCGTTGGACATCGCGAACGCATTCGGCACCCTCCCCTACGAGGTGATTAGTGAGGCACTTCGGTATCACGAAGTGCCTCATTATTTAAGGCGGGTCATAGAGCACTACCTTACCGAGAGGGTAGTGCTCTATGAGGGTAAGGAGGGTCGACGGAGGGAGAGGGGAATGGCCTGCGGCGTGCCCCAGGGTTCCGTACTCGGTCCACTTCTTTGGAACCTGGGGTACGATTGGGCCATTAGGGGGGAGCTGCTTCCGCGCACACTCACCATCTGTTATGCGGACGACACGATGGTGGCTGCGCGCGGAAGCGACATGAGGGAGACCTCAAGGAGGGCGGAGGTGGCGGCCGAGCTGGCGATCCATCGCATTGAGCGGCTCGGCCTAAAGGTGGCCCTCTCGAAGACGGAGGGTATTGTCTTCGGGGGGCGTGGGTGGCGGCTGCGGGCGGGCGCGGCGCTTACCCTAGGAGGGGAAGCGGTCCAGATAAAGCCCCATATCAAATATCTGGGGCTGGTACTGGACCGCAAATGGGACTTCGGGGAGCACTTCACCAGACTTGCTCCCCGAATCGTGGGCGCCGCCTCGGCGCTGGGCCGGCTACTGCCCAATGTGGGCGGGCCGGGCTCCTTATGCCGGCGTCTATACGCCGGCGTAACAAGGAGCATGGCTCTCTACGGGGCCCCAATCTGGGCGGACAAGCTGTCCGCCCGCAACAAGGCCCTGCTGCGGAGGCCGCAGAGGATTGTGGCTCTCCGTATAGTGAGGGCCTACGTAACTGTGGCCCACGCAGCGGCCTGCCTCCTCGCCTGCACCCCGCCCTGGGAACTGGACGCAGAGGTGCAGGCGGAGACCTATAGGGTTAGGTCTAGGGCCCGGGCAAGGGGTGAACGCCCGGACCCTGAGGAGGTGGAGGAGACGCGCCGAATGACGGAGCGTCGACTGCGGGACCGCTGGAAAACCGACCTGGAGGACTCCCCCTATGGTACCCGTACTATAGGGGCGATCCTCCCGTCGGTGGACCTTTGGTTAGAGAGGGCAGTCGGCGCAACGTCGTTCCGGCTTGTGCAGGTGATGACCGGACATGGGTGTTTCGGTCATTACCTGCACAAAATTGGGAGGGAGCCTACCCCGCAGTGCCATGAGTGCGGGGATCCGGACGACACGGCTCAGCACACCTTCGAGGTGTGCAGCCGTTGGAGTTCGGAGCGCAGCGCCATGGCATTAGCTATTCAGCGGGAGGACCTCTCGCTCTACAGCATTGTTGCGGCAATGCTCTGCAGCGAGAGGTCTTGGGAGGCTGTGGCCTCCTTTTGCGAAACGATCATCTCGCAGAAGGAGGCCGCGGAGCGGGAGCGCGAGGAGTCTCCTCTTGCGCATCCGCTCCGGCGCAGACGGCAGGGGTTGAGGCGGCGGCGATTTGCTGCGCGCCTTAACCCTTAGTGGCTGCGGGTGGGGGATGGGAGTCCCCCGCCTGCCATAGGCAAGCCACTCAGCGGTCTGGGAGGGGGGCCACGCGTGCTCGGCCCCTCTCCCCTTTTGGCGCGGGAAGCCCCAGCAATGGCTGGGGCCGCCGGTAGACGTCGTGGGGAATGCCTTCCGCGGGTTCCACGGCGTCCAACCAAACCGGTATGAGGGTACGCCAAGGTGTTTTTTAGTGGGTAACACTCCCCTACCCCTTCTCGCTCGGAGAAGGGGAGGGGACGTGAGTCCCACATACCCCCCCGCCACTCCCATGGCGGGGGAAATGCGTAACGCATTTTTCACCTTGCCAAAAAAAAAAAAAAAAAAAAAAAAAAAAAAAAAAAAGGTTAGGTTAGGTTAGGTTAGGTTAGGTTAGGTTAGGTTAGGTTAGGTTGGGGTGCAGGCCGGATTCCTCCACGTTGGCTTGGGTGTTGCAGTCTCTCTTGATCTCGATCCGGAGAGAACGCAGCATCTGGGCTGGTGCACCCTGGGCATTGGCTGAGACTTTTCCCCCTTGGGAATTCTTTCGGCCCATGGCTAATATCCGGCACGGGGGGGGGGGGGGAAGGTGACAGGGGTTTCTTGAAGGGTTGCGGTTGTGTACCGGCACTTCTGCCCCGGAAAGTTTCCTTCTGTCACCTGGGGGGGGATGGTGACGAGCAGCTTTTCTTCGGAAAAGTGGCCTCGTCACCATAGGGAGGCGGCGACAGAGGTCGTTGGAAGGGGCGGTTGCTGGGCCGCTTCCGCCCTGGACAGCTTCCTTCTGTGGCCCATTGACGGTTGGTGACTGGGGTAGCTTGAAGGGTCAGTTGCGTGTGCCTTCGAGGCCGTTTCTGTTCCTGGAAAGCTTAACCAGTTACCTGGAGGGGGCCGTGACAGAGGTGGTTGAAAGGGGCGGTTGCGTGTGCCTTTGAGGCCGTTTCCAAACCGGACAGCTGCTTTCTGTCACTTTGGTGGTTGGTGACTGGGCTTACCGAAAGACTGGGGCATGTTAACTCCGCTCTGCAACGGAGCACGAAGGTTCCGCTCTGCACCGGAGCATGACCCTGCTCAAGACGTACTCCCATGTCACCCGAGGGTCCTTCTACGTGTCTTTCGGAATCCCGGGGGGCACTGTAGTTATTGGTGGGACAGCTGTGGTGGGGTGTGTTTGAAGGGTATGGGGACCGACCCTAGAGGTTGGGTATCCGGAAAGCACCATCCACCACAGGCAGACCGTGTAGGGCCAGTGGGTTGGGGGCCCACATTGCACGGCTTTACCGGTCTGGGGAGATGGTCGTGGGCTGCTGACCGCAGCCGTCTCCTCCTTTGGCGGAGAAGGTGGGGCTCTTCGGAGCAGGCCAGGAGGCGTGTCAGTGGGCAAAGCTTAATTGCGGTTCCGCGGCGCCTCGCGACTGGCCAGGGGGGTAAACGCCGGAGTGGTTTTAGACGGTAGTTCTTTTGAGAGTCCGTCATACCTCCCATTGCACAGCCTTCCCCGGGCTGGGTGGATGCGTAAATGCATTTCCACTCCGTCATCAAAAAAAAAAAAAAAAAAAAAAAAAGGTTAGGTTAGGTTAGGTTAGGTTAGGTTAGGTTAGGTTAGGTTAGGTTAGGTTAGGTTAGGTTAGGTTAGGTTAGGTTAGGTTAGGTTAGGTTAGGTTAGGTTAGGTTAGGTTAGGTTAGGTTAGGTTAGGTTAGGTTAGGTTAGGTTAGGTTAGGTTAGGTTAGGTTAGGTTAGGTTAGGTTAGGTTAGGTTCAGCGGTCTGGGAGGGGGGCCACGCGTGCTCGGCCCCTCTCCCCTTTTGGCGCGGGAAGCCCCAGCGATGGCTGGGGCCGCCGGTAGACGTCGTGGGGAATGCCTTCCGCGGGTTCCACGGCGTCCAACCAAACCGGTATGAGGGTACGCCAAGGTGTTTTTTAGTGGGTAACACTCCCCTATCCCTTCTCGCTCGGAGAAGGGGAGGGGATGTGAGTCCCACATACCCCCCCGCCACTCCCATGGCGGGGGAAATGCGTAACGCATTTTTCACCTTGTCAAAAAAAAAAAAAAAAAAAAAAGGTTAGGTTAGGTTAGGTTAGGTTAGGTTAGGTTAGGTTAGGTTAGGTTAGGTTAGGTTAGGTTAGGTTAGGTTAGGTTAGGTTAGGTTAGGTTAGGTTAGGTTAGGTTAGGTTAGGTTAGGTTAGGTTAGGTTAGGTTAGGTTGGGGTGCAGGCCGGATTCCTCCACGTTGGCTTGGGTGTTGCAGTCTCTCTTGATCTCGATCCGGAGAGAACGCAGCATCTGGGCTGGTGCACCCTGGGCATTGGCTGAGACTTTTCCCCCTTGGGAATTCTTTCGGCCCATGGCTAATATCCGGCTCGGGGGGGGGGGGGGGGGGGGAAGGTGACAGGGGTTTCTTGAAGGGTTGCGGTTGTGTACCGGCACTTCTGCCCCGGAAAGTTTCCTTCTGTCACCTGGGGGGGGATGGTGACGAGCAGCTTTTCTTCGGAAAAGTGGCCTCGTCACCATAGGGAGGCGGCGACAGAGGTCGTTGGAAGGGGCGGTTGCTGGGCCGCTTCCGCCCTGGACAGCTTCCTTCTGTGGCCCATTGACGGTTGGTGACTGGGGTAGCTTGAAGGGTCAGTTGCGTGTGCCTTCGAGGCCGTTTCTGTTCCTGGAAAGCTTAACCAGTTACCTGGAGGGGGCCGTGACAGAGGTGGTTGAAAGGGGCGGTTGCGTGTGCCTTTGAGGCCGTTTCCAAACCGGACAGCTGCTTTCTGTCACTTTGGTGGTTGGTGACTGGGCTTACCGAAAGACTGGGGCATGTTAACTCCGCTCTGCAACGGAGCACGAAGGTTCCGCTCTGCACCGGAGCATGACCCTGCTCAAGACGTACTCCCATGTCACCCGAGGGTCCTTCTACGTGTCTTTCGGAATCCCGGGGGGCACTGTAGTTATTGGTGGGACAGCTGTGGTGGGGTGTGTTTGAAGGGTATGGGGACCGACCCTTAGAGGTTGGGTATCCGGAAAGCACCATCCACCACAGGCAGACCGTGTAGGGCCAGTGGGTTGGGGGCCCACATTGCACGGCTTTACCGGTCTGGGGAGATGGTCGTGGGCTGCCGACCGCAGCCGTCTCCTCCTTTGGCGGAGAAGGTGGGGCTCTTCGGAGCAGGCCAGGAGGCGTGTCAGTGGGCAAAGCTTAATTGCGGTTCCGCGGCGCCTCACGACTGGTCAGGGGGGTAAACGCCGGAGTGGTTTTAGACGGTAGTTCTTTTGAGAGTCCGTCATACCTCCCATTGCACAGCCTTCCCCGGGCAGGGAGGATGCGTAAATGCATTTCCACTCCGTCATCAAAAAAAAAAAAAAAAAAAAAAAAAAAAAAAAAAAAAAAAAAAAAAAGGTTAGGTTAGGTTAGGTTAGGTTAGGTTAGGTTAGGTTAGGTTAGGTTAGGTTAGGTTAGGTTAGGTTAGGTTAGGTTAGGTTAGGTTAGGTTAGGTTAGGTTAGGTTAGGTTAGGTTAGGTTAGGTTAGGTTGGGGTGCAGGCCGGATTCCTCCACGTTGGCTTGGGTGTTGCAGTCTCTCTTGATCTCGATCCGGAGAGAACGCAGCATCTGGGCTGGTGCACCCTGGGCATTGGCTGAGACTTTTCCCCCTTGGGAATTCTTTCGGCCCATGGCTAATATCCGGCACGGGGGGGGGGGGGGGGGGGGGAAGGTGACAGGGGTTTATTTAAGGGTTGCGGTTGTGTACCGGCACTTCTGCCCCGGAAAGTTTCCTTCTGTCACCTGGGGGGGGATGGTGACGAGCAGCTTTTCTTCGGAAAAGTGGCCTCGTCACCATAGGGAGGCGGCGACAGAGGTCGTTGGAAGGGGCGGTTGCTGGGCCGCTTCCGCCCTGGACAGCTTCCTTCTGTGGCCCATCGACGGTTGGTGACTGGGGTAGCTTGAAGGGTCAGTTGCGTGTGCCTTCGAGGCCGTTTCTGTTCCTGGAAAGCTTAACCAGTTACCTGGAGGGGGCCGTGACAGAGGTGGTTGAAAGGGGCGGTTGCGTGTGCCTTTGAGGCCGTTTCCAAACCGGACAGCTGCTTTCTGTCACTTTGGTGGTTGGTGACTGGGCTTACCGAAAGACTGGGGCATGTTAACTCCGCTCTGCAACGGAGCACGAAGGTTCCGCTCTGCACCGGAGCATGACCCTGCTCAAGACGTACTCCCATGTCACCCGAGGGTCCTTCTACGTGTCTTTCGGAATCCCGGGGGGCACTGTAGTTATTGGTGGGACAGCTGTGGTGGGGTGTGTTTGAAGGGTATGGGGACCGACCCTTAGAGGTTGGGTATCCGGAAAGCACCATCCACCACAGGCAGACCGTGTAGGGCCAGTGGGTTGGGGGCCCACATTGCACGGCTTTACCGGTCTGGGGAGATGGTCGTGGGCTGCCGACCGCAGCCGTCTCCTCCTTTGGCGGAGAAGGTGGGGCTCTTCGGAGCAGGCCAGGAGGCGTGTCAGTGGGCAAAGCTTAATTGCGGTTCCGCGGCGCCTCGCGACTGGCCAGGGGGGTAAACGCCGGAGTGGTTTTAGACGGTAGTTCTTTTGAGAGTCCGTCATACCTCCCATTGCACAGCCTTCCCCGGGCAGGGAGGATGCGTAAATGCATTTCCACTCCGTCATCAAAAAAAAAAAAAAAAAAAAAGGTTAGGTTAGGTTAGGTTAGGTTAGGTTAGGTTAGGTTAGGTTAGGTTAGGTTAGGTTAGGTTAGGTTAGGTTAGGTTAGGTTAGGTTGGGGTGCAGGCCGGATTCCTCCACGTTGGCTTGGGTGTTGCAGTCTCTCTTGATCTCGATCCGGAGAGAACGCAGCATCTGGGCTGGTGCACCCTGGGCATTGGCTGAGACTTTTCCCTTTTGGGAATTCTTTCGGTCCATGGCTAATATCCGGCACGGGGGGGCGGGGGGGGAGGTGACAGGGGTTTCTTGAAGGGTTGCGGTTGTGTACCGGCACTTCTGCCCCGGAAAGTTTCCTTCTGTCACCTGGGGGGGGATGGTGACGAGCAGCTTTTCTTCGGAAAAGTGGCGTCGTCACCATAGGGAGGCGGCGACAGAGGTCGTTGGAAGGGGCGGTTGCTTTGGACCGTTTCCGCCCTGGACAGCTTCCTTCTGTGGCCCATTGACGGTTGGTGACTGGGGTAGCTTGAAGGGTCAGTTGCGTGTGCCTTCGAGGCCGTTTCTGTTCCTGGAAAGCTTAACCAGTTACCTGGAGGGGGCCGTGACAGAGGTGGTTGAAAGGGGCGGTTGCGTGTGCCTTTGAGGCCGTTTCCAAACCGGACAGCTGCTTTCTGTCACTTTGGTGGTTGGTGACTGGGCTTACCGAAAGACTGGGGCATGTTAACTCCGCTCTGCAACGGAGCACGAAGGTTCCGCTCTGCACCGGAGCATGACCCTGCTCAAGACGTACTCCCATGTCACCCGAGGGTCCTTCTACGTGTCTTTCGGAATCCCGGGGGGCACTGTAGTTATTGGTGGGACAGCTGTGGTGGGGTGTGTTTGAAGGGTATGGGGACCGACCCTTAGAGGTTGGGTATCCGGAAAGCACCATCCACCACAGGCAGACCGTGTAGGGCCAGTGGGTTGGGGGCCCACATTGCACGGCTTTACCGGTCTGGGGAGATGGTCGTGGGCTGCCGACCGCAGCCGTCTCCTCCTTTGGCGGAGAAGGTGGGGCTCTTCGGAGCAGGCCAGGAGGCGTGTCAGTGGGCAAAGCTTAATTGCGGTTCCGCGGCGCCTCGCGACTGGCCAGGGGGGTAAACGCCGGAGTGGTTTTAGACGGTAGTTCTTTTGAGAGTCCGTCATACCTCCCATTGCACAGCCTTCCCCGGGCAGGGAGGATGCGTAAATGCATTTCCACTCCGTCATCAAAAAAAAAAAAAAGGTTAGGTTAGGTTAGGTTAGGTTAGGTTAGGTTAGGTTAGGTTAGGTTAGGTTAGGTTAGGTTAGGTTAGGTTAGGTTAGGTTAGGTTAGGTTAGGTTAGGTTAGGTTAGGTTAGGTTAGGTTAGGTTAGGTTAGGTTAGGTTAGGTTTTTTTTTTTTTTTTTTTTTTTTTTTTTTTTTTTTTTTTTTTTTTTTTTTTTTTTTTTTTTTTTTTTTTTTTTTTTTTTTTTTTTTTTTTTTTTTTTTTTTTTTCAATCTACCTCCAACATTATTGGAGCCTTTGCTAGGCGCTTCTAACTCTATCATTCAAGTTCTCGCAATTATGCTTCTCGTACTTTTATTCTACATACTTGTTCTTTCTTACATTCATCACGCTTTTGTACTTGTTTGGGTATAGTTCCCGTCTATTCTATGCTCTATGGGTGGGATTCCCATCTACTCTAGCTATTTGATTTTTTATTCACTTCATGCAGTGTTTTCGGGGTAATGAGTTGATACAGGGTTTCTTTATTGTTCTTTCCATTACATTATTATTATTATTTTTAATCTATGTGTATAAGTAACTTTATCTTAAATCTTAAGAACTATTTTGTTTATCTGTAATTTGACATTTGTATTTCAAGTTTATTAAATACTTTACCTAAATATACATACATATTTGGAAAGCATTTCTTTCTTATAACGTTTTGTTCCGTTGTATAACTTTTTTAACGACTAGTTCACAAAAGTTTATAAACTTATTTCTATTTTTACCGCCCATTATTAGGCATATATTTTCTTTTGTTAGCCTTTCTCCTGTTTTTTGTTCAAAATTAAATCTATCTACTTCATTTTGTGGGCACTCGAGTAGTATGTGTGGCACAGTTTCGCTTATTTCAGGGTCGCATATGCACGATGGATTCTCTTTGCACTTGAACCGATTCAAGTACTCGGAGAACCCACCGTGTCCGGTCATTACTTGGGTCCTAATGTTCGTGGGTTCATATTTCCTAACGATTCTGTACGCTGCCACCGCATCTGGGTAAAACAATTTTGTTATGGACGCAGTCTCACTGTTGTTGTATCGTTTGCTCCATTCGGTCAGCGTCTCCATGCGGATGTTTCTTTTGACGTACGAGATTGGGCATTGGTCGTAGTCAGCTTTTCTTTTGGAATTTACAGCAGCTTCTTTGGCAAGTGAGTCCGCTCTCTCGTTTCCCTCCAACCCCGCGTGGGCCTTTATCCAGTGCAAAGCAACAGTTTTACCTTGGATAAATGCAGCTTGAATATTTTCTCTGGCTTTTATTGCTAAGGGGTGGAGGCATCCGTGGTTTTGGACCGTCTGGAGGGCTGCCATAGAGTCGCTGTATATTCCAAAAGACTTGGCCGGGTGTTTTTCAAGAACACTCGTTGCTCTGCATAGGGCAAGGAGCTCCGCCTGGTAGACCGTGCAGTATTTTGATAGAGCAAGTTTGCAGGCCTTGGTTTCGGCTGCACCATTCCAAAGGGATAGTGCGGCTCCTACCCCGCCCGCAATCTTGCTCCCATCGGTGAATATGCGAATCTCATATCCGCTATGTGCATCGACTTGCTCTTGATCTACCAAGCGTTTGATCTCCAGCTCCCTTCGCGTTGCGGGGTGAGTGTTCACCCGGAATGGGGCCATCCGCTCGACCTCCCGGTCCCCGAGCATTGGCAGGCATACTCCCCTCTTTGCTTCATAGAGTTGGGCTGACTCCCGAACTCTAAGGTCAAGTGGAAGTATTCCCGCCAAGACTAATGCTGAGTTCAGGGAGACCGTGCGATACGCCTTGCACAACTTCTGTGCGATGCCTCGTTGCACTACACCTAACTGCTTTATTATGCCCAGTTTGCTGACTGCGGGCGCCCATACACTGGCAGCGTACAGGATGATAGGTTCCACTGTTGCCACATATATTAGTCGGAGCACTTCGGGGTGAAGTCCCCAGTCGGTTTTTGCACATCTGGATAGCTGTTTGTATATGTTTATGGCCTTTCTGCAGACGTCTGAAACATGGGCATTGAATGTTAGTTTATCGTCAATGGTGACACCAAGCATTTTCACTTCTTTTGTGATCGCTATACTGGTTCCTCCCATGGTAAGACGTGGGGTGTCGTATTTTAATTTCCTTGTGATTACCATTGCGTTGGTTTTGTGCGGTGCGAACTTGAGTTTATTACGCACACCCCACATCTGTACATAATTCAGTGCGTCATTTGCCTTACTCTCAATGTTCAATGCTGTGTCACCATCGAAGACGAGCACTACGTCATCCGCAAAGGCCTGACTGTAGTACCCTTTTCCTTCTAACCCTGTCAAGAGTGGGTCCAGCAAGAGATTCCATAGGATAGGGCCCGCGATAGATCCTTGGACGCAGCCTTTACTCGTTTTGAGTTTATATTGTTCGCCTGCATACCTGACTGATACCCTTCTGTTCTCAAGGTAGCTATCAATTATTTTCCTCAGGCCCATAGGACACTCTTCCTCCGCCAGTCGGATTCTAATTGCTGGCCACCACGCGCTGTCGAAGGCTCCCTCTATATCTAGCGATATTAGCGTGACGATCTTTTTCTGGTCTAGTTTGTTTCGGATGTACTGCATGAGTGTATAGAGGGAGTCCTCGGTGCTGCGCTGGGGCATGAATCCATACTGGCGTTTACTTGTTCTGGGAACCAGATGGTGCTTGAGCCTTGCCACTATCATTTTCTCCAGAATTTTACCTATTATGGGTAGAAGTCCTATGGGCCTATGTGATTTTGGAGTCGTGTAGTCGCTTTTCCCCGGTTTCTTTAGGACTATGACTGTTGCCTCTTTCCATGCAATAGGAAAATGATGCAGCTCCAAGCACTTGTTCATAAGTGCGAGGAAGACTTCCAGGTTGTTTCCTATTGCATGGAGACAGATGTCAGCGGTAAAGCCGTCCGCTCCCGGGGCTTTTTTCGGGTTGAAAGATTCGCTGGCCCATTTAAGTTCTGATGCCGTGAATGGCGGTTCGCAAGGGTCATTTTGCTGCTCATCATTCACTTTGTCGGCTTTCAGTCTCATATCGCGATGATGCTCATTGTCGGTTGCGGTAGTGTCTTCGGGGTAAAATACTTCCGCGAGAAGTTTTACAGATCCTTTTGCGTCCAGTGGCTTGCCATCTTGTTCCAGTAGCTGGTCTTCACTTCTCTGCGCGGTTCTTCCTATGACCCGGTAGATCCCTTCCCAGACACCCTCCCTGTCCTGCTTTTTACAGAAGTCCTTCCAACTTTCAATTTGGGCTTTTGCCGCTTCTGACTCATACTCTTTTTTCTTTTCCAGGTACTCGTCGACCACTGTCTGTCTTCTTATGGGGGCAGCGCATCGGATCCGGTTTTTCCTAGTGGCAACCTCCTTCTTCAGAGCAGCGAGCTTCTCGGACCACCACGGCATGGTAAGTATTTCTTTATTTTTCTTTTTTGGAATAGATTTGGAACATGTTTCGTTTATTGCTATATTTAATTTGTTTATTGTGTTTTCTAATTCGTCTATTGTTATTATCTGTTCCAGTTCGTGTTTTGTTATTTTGTTGTTCTTTAGTTGTTCTTTTAATATTTCAGTAAAGAGGGTCCAGTTTGCTTTTTTGGTGTTAAATTTCCGTGTTGTCCTTTCGATTTTTATGCCTAATGGTTTCTTGATTTTAAGTGTAAATAAAATGCCGTTGTGGTCCGAGCTGGTCAATCCCTCATCCACTCTCCAGTTGTCCACCATGTCCAGGATGTTTGTAGTACACGTTGTCACGTCAATGTGGCTGCTGAAGCGTTTACCCCCTCTGACGGTGTCGAAGGTTGGGGTAGTGCCTGTGTTGAGTATATTTTGGTCTAGTTCTTCAAAGGCTCCAGATACTATTTCACCTCTGTGGTCAGTTACGGGGCTTCCCCACCATGCGCTTTTCGAGTTTGCATCCCCTCCAGCTATCCACGTCTTGGATGTTAATTGATCCCCTATTCTTTCGAGGTGTTCCAGATAAGGCTCCACTGGTTGGTCGGGTTCAAAGTAGTAGGAAACCAGGGCTATTTCCAGACCATCAGTTTGGATTCCCACCACTACGATGTTGTTTGTGGTGAGTTTTGGGTACTGAGTTATTTTAAGGTCGTCATCAAAGACAGCAATTGCTGCTTTGACAGTACCCTCTCCCAAACTGGTGCTCTGGAAGATCCGTGTCCCTCTGTGCGTCTTCAAGACTCTGGATCCACCGACGTAGGGTTCTTGCAGTAGCGCTATTTTTATTTTACGCTTTTCAGCGGTGATAAGCAGCTCGTCGGTGGCCAGTTTTTTGCGCTGAAGGTTGGCTTGCGCGATCAGATATTTTATTTGGTCGCCTTGGTCAACCTTAGCAGTATGCTACCGCCGACCTGGCCAAGTCATCCCACCTGGAGCGTGTTTGGCATTCTTGGCTGAAGGCGTTGTGCGCCGTTCTGTCATGGCCCGCTTTCGCGCAGTTTCGGCATTTTGGCGCGGCTCCAGCCATCCAGTCAGCACATTCCGCCTTCATATGGGGACCCCCACAGTGGCTGCACAGGTCCGCAGGTTCAGGACAAAAGCGTTTTCCGTGGCCAAAGCCGAGGCAGCGGGTGCACTGCACCAGTGGGGATTGATCTTCCACTTTGACACGCTGCAGATCTATATGCAAGCTTCCAATGTGCAGCGCTCTCTGCCAAATTACGGGTGAGACGCTGATGATGACGTGGTTCGTGTGGGGGTTCCTGGTCCTTCTCCGGTACTTCAGCTCCACTCTGTCGTCCTCCTCGTCGAGGCCGAGAAAAACATTCCGGTTCTGGTTTTTAAGCGCGGTTAGGTTAGGTTAGGTTAGGTTAGGTTAGGTTAGGTTAGGTTAGGTTAGGTTAGGTTAGGTTAGGTTAGGTTAGGTTAGGTTAGGTTAGGTTAGGTTAGGTTAGGTTAGGTTAGGTTAGGTTAGGTTAGGTTAGGTTAGGTTAGGTTAGGTTAGGTTAGGTTAGGTTAGGTTAGGTTAGGTTAGGTTAGGTTAGGTTAGGTTAGGTTAGGTTAGGTTCATTGGCTGAGACTTTTCCCCCTTGGGAATTCTTTCGGTCCATGGCTAATATCCGGCACGGGGGGGTGGGGGGGGAAGGTGACAGGGGTTTCTTGAAGGGTTGCGGTTGTGTACCGGCACTTCTGCCCCGGAAAGTTTCCTTCTGTCACCTGGGGGGGGATGATGACGAGCAGCTTTTCTTCGGAAAAGTTGCCTCGTCACCATAGGGAGGCGGCGACAGAGGTCGTTGGAAGGGGCGGTTGCTGGGCCGCTTCCGCCCTGGACAGCTTCCTTCTGTGGCCCATTGACGGTTGGTGACTGGGGTAGCTTGAAGGGTCAGTTGCGTGTGCCTTCGAGGCCGTTTCTGTTCCTGGAAAGCTTAACCAGTTACCTGGAGGGGGCCGTGACAGAGGTGGTTGAAAGGGGCGGTTGCGTGTGCCTTTGAGGCCGTTTCCAAACCGGACAGCTGCTTTCTGTCACTTTGGTGGTTGGTGACTGGGCTTACCGAAAGACTGGGGCATGTTAACTCCGCTCTGCAACGGAGCACGAAGGTTCCGCTCTGCACCGGAGCATGACCCTGCTCAAGACGTACTCCCATGTCACCCGAGGGTCCTTCTACGTGTCTTTCGGAATCCCGGGGGGCACTGTAGTTATTGGTGGGACAGCTGTGGTGGGGTGTGTTTGAAGGGTATGGGGACCGACCCTTAGAGGTTGGGTATCCGGAAAGCACCATCCACCACAGGCAGACCGTGTAGGGCCAGTGGGTTGGGGGCCCACATTGCACGGCTTTACCGGTCTGGGGAGATGGTCGTGGGCTGCCGACCGCAGCCGTCTCCTCCTTTGGCGGAGAAGGTGGGGCTCTTCGGAGCAGGCCAGGAGGCGTGTCAGTGGGCAAAGCTTAATTGCGGTTCCGCGGCGCCTCGCGACTGGCCAGGGGGGTAAACGCCGGAGTGGTTTTAGACGGTAGTTCTTTTGAGAGTCCGTCATACCTCCCATTGCACAGCCTTCCCCGGGCAGGGAGGATGCGTAAATGCATTTCCACTCCGTCATCAAAAAAAAAAAAAAAAAAAAGGTTAGGTTAGGTTAGGTTAGGTTAGGTTGGGGTGCAGGCCGGATTCCTCCACGTTGGCTTGGGTGTTGCAGTCTCTCTTGATCTCGATCCGGAGAGAACGCAGCATCTGGGCTGGTGCACCCTGGGCATTGGCTGAGACTTTTCCCCCTTGGGAATTCTTTCGGCCCATGGCTAATATCCGGCACGGGGGGGGGGGGGGGAAGGTGACAGGGGTTTCTTGAAGGGTTGCGGTTGTGTACCGGCACTTCTGCCCCGGAAAGTTTCCTTCTGTCACCTGGGGGGGGATGGTGACGAGCAGCTTTTCTTCGGAAAAGTGGCCTCGTCACCATAGGGAGGCGGCGACAGAGGTCGTTGGAAGGGGCGGTTGCTGGGCCGCTTCCGCCCTGGACAGCTTCCTTCTGTGGCCCATTGACGGTTGGTGACTGGGGTAGCTTGAAGGGTCAGTTGCGTGTGCCTTCGAGGCCGTTTCTGTTCCTGGAAAGCTTAACCAGTTACCTGGAGGGGGCCGTGACAGAGGTGGTTGAAAGGGGCGGTTGCGTGTGCCTTTGAGGCCGTTTCCAAACCGGACAGCTGCTTTCTGTCACTTTGGTGGTTGGTGACTGGGCTTACCGAAAGACTGGGGCATGTTAACTCCGCTCTGCAACGGAGCACGAAGGTTCCGCTCTGCACCGGAGCATGACCCTGCTCAAGACGTACTCCCATGTCACCCGAGGGTCCTTCTACGTGTCTTTCGGAATCCCGGGGGGCACTGTAGTTATTGGTGGGACAGCTGTGGTGGGGTGTGTTTGAAGGGTATGGGGACCGACCCTTAGAGGTTGGGTATCCGGAAAGCACCATCCACCACAGGCAGACCGTGTAGGGCCAGTGGGTTGGGGGCCCACATTGCACGGCTTTACCGGTCTGGGGAGATGGTCGTGGGCTGCCGACCGCAGCCGTCTCCTCCTTTGGCGGAGAAGGTGGGGCTCTTCGGAGCAGGCCAGGAGGCGTGTCAGTGGGCAAAGCTTAATTGCGGTTCCGCGGCGCCTCGCGACTGGCCAGGGGGGTAAACGCCGGAGTGGTTTTAGACGGTAGTTCTTTTGAGAGTCCGTCATACCTCCCATTGCACAGCCTTCCCCGGGCAGGGAGGATGCGTAAATGCATTTCCACTCCGTCATCAAAAAAAAAAAAAAAAAAAAAAAAAGGTTAGGTTAGGTTAGGTTAGGTTAGGTTAGGTTAGGTTAGGTTAGGTTAGGTTAGGTTAGGTTAGGTTAGGTTAGGTTAGGTTAGGTTAGGTTAGGTTGGGGTGCAGGCCGGATTCCTCCACGTTGGCTTGGGTGTTGCAGTCTCTCTTGATCTCGATCCGGAGAGAACGCAGCATCTGGGCTGGTGCACCCTGGGCATTGGCTGAGACTTTTCCCCCTTGGGAATTCTTTCGGCCCATGGCTAATATCCGGCACGGGGGGGAGGGGGGGGAAGGTGACAGGGGTTTCTTGAAGGGTTGCGGTTGTGTACCGGCACTTCTGCCCCGGAAAGTTTCCTTCTGTCACCTGGGGGGGGATGGTGACGAGCAGCTTTTCTTCGGAAAAGTGGCCTCGTCACCATAGGGAGGCGGCGACAGAGGTCGTTGGAAGGGGCGGTTGCTGGGCCGCTTCCGCCCTGGACAGCTTCCTTCTGTGGCCCATTGACGGTTGGTGACTGGGGTAGCTTGAAGGGTCAGTTGCGTGTGCCTTCGAGGCCGTTTCTGTTCCTGGAAAGCTTAACCAGTTACCTGGAGGGGGCCGTGACAGAGGTGGTTGAAAGGGGCGGTTGCGTGTGCCTTTGAGGCCGTTTCCAAACCGGACAGCTGCTTTCTGTCACTTTGGTGGTTGGTGACTGGGCTTACCGAAAGACTGGGGCATGTTAACTCCGCTCTGCAACGGAGCACGAAGGTTCCGCTCTGCACCGGAGCATGACCCTGCTCAAGACGTACTCCCATGTCACCCGAGGGTCCTTCTACGTGTCTTTCGGAATCCCGGGGGGCACTGTAGTTATTGGTGGGACAGCTGTGGTGGGGTGTGTTTGAAGGGTATGGGGACCGACCCTAGAGGTTGGGTATCCGGAAAGCACCATCCACCACAGGCAGACCGTGTAGGGCCAGTGGGTTGGGGGCCCACATTGCACGGCTTTACCGGTCTGGGGAGATGGTCGTGGGCTGCTGACCGCAGCCGTCTCCTCCTTTGGCGGAGAAGGTGGGGCTCTTCGGAGCAGGCCAGGAGGCGTGTCAGTGGGCAAAGCTTAATTGCGGTTCCGCGGCGCCTCGCGACTGGCCAGGGGGGGTAAACGCCGGAGTGGTTTTAGACGGTAGTTCTTTTGAGAGTCCGTCATACCTCCCATTGCACAGCCTTCCCCGGGCAGGGAGGATGCGTAAATGCATTTCCACTCCGTCATCAAAAAAAAAAAAAAAGGTTAGGTTAGGTTAGGTTAGGTTAGGTTAGGTTAGGTTAGGTTAGGTTAGGTTAGGTTAGGTTAGGTTAGGTTAGGTTAGGTTAGGTTAGGTTAGGTTAGGTTAGGTTAGGTTAGGTTAGGTTAGGTTAGGTTAGGTTAGGTTAGGTTAGGTTAGGTTGGGGTGCAGGCCGGATTCCTCCACGTTGGCTTGGGTGTTGCAGTCTCTCTTGATCTCGATCCGGAGAGAACGCAGCATCTGGGCTGGTGCACCCTGGGCATTGGCTGAGACTTTTCCCCCTTGGGAATTCTTTCGGCCCATGGCTAATATCCGGCACGGGGGGGGGGGGGGGGAAGGTGACAGGGGTTTCTTGAAGGGTTGCGGTTGTGTGGAGAGCACTTCTGCCCCGGAAAGTTTCCTTCTGTCACCTAGGGGGGGGATGGTGACGAGCCGCTTTTCCTCGGAAAAGTGGTTTTGTCACCATCCCGCCTCTTTTGAGGGCGGTGACAGAGGTTGTTGAAAGGGGCGGTTGCGTGTGCCTTTGAGGCCGTTTCCAAACCGGACAGCTGCTTTCTGTCACTTTGGTGGTTGGTGACTGGGCTTACCGAAAGACTGGGGCATGTTAACTCCGCTCTGCAACGGAGCACGAAGGTTCCGCTCTGCACCGGAGCATGACCCTGCTCAAGACGTACTCCCATGTCACCAGTTACCTGGAGGGGGCCGTGACAGAGGTGGTTGAAAGGGGCGGTTGCGTGTGCCTTTGAGGCCGTTTCCAAACCGGACAGCTGCTTTCTGTCACTTTGGTGGTTGGTGACTGGGCTTACCGAAAGACTGGGGCATGTTAACTCCGCTCTGCAACGGAGCACGAAGGTTCCGCTCTGCACCGGAGCATGACCCTGCTCAAGACGTACTCCCATGTCACCCGAGGGTCCTTCTACGTGTCTTTCGGAATCCCGGGGGGCACTGTAGTTATTGGTGGGACAGCTGTGGTGGGGTGTGTTTGAAGGGTATGGGGACCGACCCTTAGAGGTTGGGTATCCGGAAAGCACCATCCACCACAGGCAGACCGTGTAGGGCCAGTGGGTTGGGGGCCCACATTGCACGGCTTTACCGGTCTGGGGAGATGGTCGTGGGCTGCCGACCGCAGCCGTCTCCTCCTTTGGCGGAGAAGGTGGGGCTCTTCGGAGCAGGCCAGGAGGCGTGTCAGTGGGCAAAGCTTAATTGCGGTTCCGCGGCGCCTCGCGACTGGCCAGGGGGGTAAACGCCGGAGTGGTTTTAGACGGTAGTTCTTTTGAGAGTCCGTCATACCTCCCATTGCACAGCCTTCCCCGGGCAGGGAGGATGCGTAAATGCATTTCCACTCCGTCATCAAAAAAAAAAAAAAAAAAGGTTAGGTTAGGTTAGGTTGGGGTGCAGGCCGGATTCCTCCACGTTGGCTTGGGTGTTGCAGTCTCTCTTGATCTCGATCCGGAGAGAACGCAGCATCTGGGCTGGTGCACCCTGGGCATTGGCTGAGACTTTTCCCTTGGGAATTCTTTCGGTCCATGGCTAATATCCGGCACGGGGGGGAGGGGGGGGAAGGTGACAGGGGTTTCTTGAAGGGTTGCGGTTGTGTACCGGCACTTCTGCCCCGGAAAGTTTCCTTCTGTCACCTGGGGGGGGATGGTGACGAGCAGCTTTTCTTCGGAAAAGTGGCCTCGTCACCATAGGGAGGCGGCGACAGAGGTCGTTGGAAGGGGCGGTTGCTGGGCCGCTTCCGCCCTGGACAGCTTCCTTCTGTGGCCCATTGACGGTTGGTGACTGGGGTAGCTTGAAGGGTCAGTTGCGTGTGCCTTCGAGGCCGTTTCTGTTCCTGGAAAGCTTAACCAGTTACCTGGAGGGGGCCGTGACAGAGGTGGTTGAAAGGGGCGGTTGCGTGTGCCTTTGAGGCCGTTTCCAAACCGGACAGCTGCTTTCTGTCACTTTGGTGGTTGGTGACTGGGCTTACCGAAAGACTGGGGCATGTTAACTCCGCTCTGCAACGGAGCACGAAGGTTCCGCTCTGCACCGGAGCATGACCCTGCTCAAGACGTACTCCCATGTCACCCGAGGGTCCTTCTACGTGTCTTTCGGAATCCCGGGGGGCACTGTAGTTATTGGTGGGACAGCTGTGGTGGGGTGTGTTTGAAGGGTATGGGGACCGACCCTTAGAGGTTGGGTATCCGGAAAGCACCATCCACCACAGGCAGACCGTGTAGGGCCAGTGGGTTGGGGGCCCACATTGCACGGCTTTACCGGTCTGGGGAGATGGTCGTGGGCTGCCGACCGCAGCCGTCTCCTCCTTTGGCGGAGAAGGTGGGGCTCTTCGGAGCAGGCCAGGAGGCGTGTCAGTGGGCAAAGCTTAATTGCGGTTCCGCGGCGCCTCACGACTGGCCAGGGGGGTAAACGCCGGAGTGGTTTTAGACGGTAGTTCTTTTGAGAGTCCGTCATACCTCCCATTGCACAGCCTTCCCCGGGCAGGGAGGATGCGTAAATGCATTTCCACTCCGTCATCAAAAAAAAAAAAAAAAAAAAAAAAGGTTAGGTTAGGTTAGGTTAGGTTAGGTTAGGTTAGGTTAGGTTAGGTTAGGTTAGGTTAGGTTAGGTTAGGTTAGGTTAGGTTAGGTTAGGTTAGGTTGGGGTGCGGGCCGGATTCCTCCACGTTGGCTTGGTTGTTGCGATCTCTCTTGATCTCGATCCGGAGAGAACGCAGCATCTGGGCTGGTGCACCCTGGGCATCGGTTGAGACTTTTCCCTTCTGGGGAATTCTCTCAGCCCATGGCAAATATCCGGCAGGGGAGTGGGGGGGAGGTGACAAGTGACTTTTCTTTAGAAAAGTCGCTTTGTCACCGACACACTGGGGGGGAAATGGGTAGGTTAAGTTAGGCTAGGGGGTGGGCTCGGCGTGCACTTACAATGCCGTCGAGCACTTACCACCCAAAAACTAGAGGAGGCACGTCGACTCCTCTAGCCCCGTACTCTGGCGTCTTGCTTCAACAACCCCATCCAGCGACGTAATGGGGTAGTTGCAAGATGCCAGAACGGAGGGCTTGCCTTCATTGGCCGGCCCGCGAGAAGGAAAACTCTATAAAACCCGACAGCAAAGTCGTTAAAACCTGTAGATACCAAGCGACCTCTACAGTATGTAGCTTTACCCCTGGGATGGGCGTCACCCGGGGGTGGACCTTTTAGATCGACCCATACTCGTGGGAACTAGAATGGAGAATAATAAAAAAACAACAAACAAAAACGGCCCTTCTCAGGGCCAAAACAAAAACAAAAACGGCTCTTTTCAGAGCCTACCAGGAGAGGAGTGGGCGCGAATCCCGGTGGTCCGGCTTGAGCGCTTGGATCTGAGACCGCGGTCGGCGAGCCCAAGAGTACGAGTGCCAGTGGCTTCGTCCTCCAAGAGGGCTCTGGAGGAAGAGGAAGAGGAGGAGGAGGGGGAAATCAGGCCCGTCAAAATCAATACGGCCTCTAGGGGGAAGCCCAAAGGGGCTTATTCCGGGCTCGCCGCAGCCAGGCTGAAGGCGAGGGGTGGCAAGGGGGGGAAAAGGGGAAAAGTGGAGGGAAGCCAGCGTACTCAGTCGGCGTCACGCTCTCGCTCGGGCTCGCGCTCCCCGGAGCCCATGGATGGCCAAGAGGGTCGGCAGGGGGTTGACCCGATAGATGCCACCCGCATGGCGGCACGGGACATCCTGGAGGCGGCCAGGATATCCAAGCACCTCAAGGGGGAGGTGCAGGGCCGCATGAACCGGGCCTGCCGCACCATCCTAGGGTTGATGGACGAAGTCGAGGCGTCCAGATCAGAGAGTGAGGAGATCCGCATCCTGAAAGCGGATAACAAAAGGATGCGGGAGCAACTCGCTCTCAACTCGGCAGAGCTGAAGGCGCTCCGCGTCGCCTTCAATGAGCGGCAAACGCCAGCCGCCCCCCCCGTTGCTGCAGCCCTGCAATTTGGGACCGCCGAGCTGACCGAGGCCATAGAGGCAATGAAAAGAGACCTGTTCCTCAGCCTCGGGAAGATGATCAGCGACAGGATGGAGGAGGTTAACAGGCGCCTCCCGGCGGAGCCCATCCTTCGCCCCCCGCTGGCACACGACAAGCGGGCTGCCAAGCCTGCCATGGCAGCCCCCCCCCAGCGAAAGGTGACAGGTATTGCCCCGCCACCCCCGGACCCGGTGGAAACCCTCGAGCCAACAGCCAGGGCTAGGCTCGGAGATGGGCGGCCCAAAGCCACCAAAAAGGCGGTGGCCCCAGTCCCCACCCCCGCTAACAAGAAGTCCGCCCAGGCTTCCATGGCTGCCCCGGCCCCGGAAGAGGAGCCCGGCCCCTCGGGCCGTATGCCGCCTGCGTCCACACAGATGTCGTGGTCGCAGGTGGTGCGGAAGAAGGGCAAGGGCGCGGCCAAGCCCCCCCCTCCAGCCCCTAAAGGGCCCGGGAAGGCAGCGCACGGGCCCAGACCAGCAAAGCTGTCCGTCCCCAAGACGGCGGCGGTGGTGATCTCCCTCAAGAAGGGGGCCACCACCACCCTGCAGGCCACCATGGCTAAGGCCATTAATGGTCTTAGCCTGAGTGAGGTGGGCCTGCAGAGCGTGCGGGTCAGGACCTCGATGACGGGCTCCCGGGTCATCGAGGTCCCCGGGGAGAAGGGCCACGAGGTGGCGGATACCCTTGCAGCCAAGCTGCAAGGGTTGGTGGGGGACGTGGCGGACGTCAGCCGCCCCGTCAAGATGGCCGGCGTCCAGATTTCCGGCCTGGACGAGTCGGCCACGAAGGAGACGGTGGCGCAGGCTGTTGCCGCAGCGGGGGCGTGCCAGCCGGAGCAGGTCCGGGTGGGGGCCGTCCGCGCCCTTTACGATGGCACTGGATCGGTCTTGATCCAGTGCCCCGTGCAGGCTGCGGTGGCCCTCACCAAAGCTGGGAGGATCCTGGTGGGCTGGGCCTCCGCCAAGGTCAAGGCGGTGGGGCCGACACCAATGCGGTGCTACCGCTGCTATGGTGTCGGCCATGCGCGGGAACTGTGCCCCTCAAAGGTGGACCGGAGCAACTACTGCTTCCGGTGCAGCAAGGAGGGGCACAAAATGGGGGAATGCTGGGAGAAGGCTTGGTGCGACGTATGTCACCAAGCCAAACTCCCGGCCAACCACATGCTGGGGGGGAGGAAATGTTTCCCCCCCGCAACAAAAGGTAGGGACCTGAGGCCGCAGCGTCCCCGCCCCCCCGTTGCAAACGAAAGCGCCCCCGCAGCGACCGCCGCGGCCCCCGAGGAGACCTGCATGGAGCTCTAAATGCCAGCACACCATTTGGAACTCCTGCAGGCCAACGTCAACCACTCCGCCAGAGCACAAGACCTGCTCATGCAGGTAATGGCGGAGTGGTCGATTGACGTTGCAGTGGTCGCGGAACCGTACTTCGTCCCTCCCCTACCCAATTGGGTGGGGTCGACGGACGAGCGGGTTGCCGTGGCGGTGCCGGCGATCGGCGACGGACCCCCCCTCGTGAGGATCGAGGGCGGGCCGGGGTTCGTGGCGGCCGGATGGGGGAGCGACACCGTACTAGTTGCGGTGTACTTCTCCCCCAATAAGCCGCTGGCCGCCTTTGAGGCCTTCCTAGAGGTCCTGGGGGGGGTCGTGGAGAGGGCGGCCCCGCGCCATACAATGGTCCTGGGGGACCTCAACGCCAAGAGTGCGGCGTGGGGATCCCCCATAACGGACGTGCGCGGGGAGGTGCTGACGGATTGGGTGGCGGCGGCGGGCCTGGTGGTCCTGAACCTGGGCAGCGCCAACACGTGCGTGCGGCGGCAGGGGGGGTCCATCGTGGACATCACGTTCGCGACCCCTGCAATTGCCGCACGCCTCACAGACTGGCGCGTCCTGGAGGACGTGGAGACCCTCTCCGACCACCTGTATATCAGGTTGAGGGTCTCCACAAGACCGGGCCAGCCGCCACCCAGTCCTCGGGGGGGGCGGGGAGGGGGGAATGAGGAGTTCCCCAAGTGGTCCCTGTCCCAATTGGACAGGGCCAAGGCGGACGAGGCGGCGATGGTGGAGGCTTGGTGTGCTGCCCCACCCGCCGCCTTGGGAGTGGAGGAGAGGGCGCGCCGGTTCCGCTCCGCACTGCAGGCCGTGTGCGGAGCGGCCATGCCCCGGGCGAAACGGCTCTTCGCCCGGAGGAAGGTCTACTGGTGGTCCGCCGAAATTGCGGCAGTGCGGACCACCAGTAACAGTGCCCGCCGCGCCTACCAACATTGCAGGCGCAGGCGGCACACTGCGGAGGAGGAGGAGAGGCTCTACGGGGCCCTCAAAGAAGCCAAGGGGGCCCTAACCCTGTCCATAGCAAAGGCCAAGGATGAGGCACACGCCTCATTCTTGGCCACGCTGGACAGGGATCCGTGGGGGCGGCCGTACAGGGTGGTGCGCAACAAAATGCGCACTGCCCCCCCCATGGACTCCCTAGAGCCTCCCCTCCTGAGGAGGGTCATCGAGGGGCTGTTTCCGGCAGCTCCCTCGATAACTCCCCCGGTGATGACCGAGCCACCGGGGGACTTGGAGGACCCACTCGAACTCGCTATCGCACCGGTAAGCGATGACGAGTTCGAGAGGGCGGTGGACCGGCTCCGGGGCTGCAAGAAAGCCCCGGGGCCCGACGGAGTACCGGGCCGGGTACTCCCCATCGCCCTAAAATACCTCGGGGACCGACTCAGGCAGTTGATGGACGACTGCCTGAGGGAGGGACGATTCCCGAGGGTGTGGAAGGAGGGGAGGCTCTGCCTCCTCCGGAAAGAGGGTCGACCCCCGGATTGTCCCTCCGCCTATCGCCCCATAGTGCTGCTGGATGAGGCCGGGAAGATGATGGAGAGAATCCTGGCCTCCAGGATCCAGCAGCATCTAGAGACCGCCGGCCCGAACGTCTCTGATAGACAGTTCGGGTTCAGAGAGGGGCGGTCTACGCTCGACGCGCTGAAGTCCCTTAGGGACTTCTGTGAGTACGCGTCGAGCAGAGGGGAGGGTGTCGTCGCGGTGTCTCTTGACATCGCAAACGCGTTTGGCACTCTCCCCTATGGGGTGATAAGGGAGGCACTAATATACCACCAAGTGCCTCCCTACCTGCGGCGGGTCATAGAGCACTACCTGACCGAGAGGGTAGTGCTCTATGAGCAGAGGGACGGTCGACGGGGGTCGACGGCGATGGCCTGTGGCGTACCCCAGGGTTCCGTGCTCGGTCCGCTCTTATGGAACCTGGGGTACGATTGGGCCATCAGGGGGGAGTTGCTCCCACGGACGGCCACCATCTGCTACGCAGATGACACCATGGTGGCCGTGCGTGGGACCGACATGAGGGAGGTGCTGTGCCGGGCGGAAGCGGCGGCCGAGCTGACCATTTACCGGATTGGTCGGCTCGGCCTGAGGGTGGCGCTCCCGAAGACTGAGGCGATAGTCTTCGGGGGCCGGGGGTGGAGGCTGCCGGCGGGCTTGGCGCTCACCCTGGGGGGGGAGTCGGTCCCGATCAAGCCCCACATAAAATATTTGGGGCTTGTTCTGGACCGACGTTGGAATTTCGGGGAGCATTTTACGCAACTGGCTCCCCGAGTTGTGGGCGCCGCGTCGGCACTGAGCCGGCTGCTGCCGAACGTGGGTGGGCCGGGCTCCTTGTGCCGCCGGCTGTATGCCGGCGTTACAAGGAGCATGGCTCTGTACGGGGCCCCCATCTGGGCGGACAAGCTGTCCGCCCGGAACAGGGCCCTGCTGCAGAGGCCACAGCGGGTGGTGGCCCTCCGAATTGTGAGGGCCTACATGACGGTGGCCCACGCCGCGGCCTGCCTCCTCGCCTGCACCCCGCCCTGGGAGTTGGACGCAGAGGTGCAGGCGGAGACCTACGCAGTTAGGTCCAGGGCCCGGGCGAGAGGAGAACGCCCGGACCCTGAGGAGGTGGAGGAGACGCGCCGGATGACGGAGCGCCGACTGCGGGACAGGTGGAAAGCGAACCTGGAGGACTCCCCCTATGGGACTCGGACCATAGGGGCGATCCTCGGGTCGTTTGACACCTGGTTGGGGAGGGCAGTCGGCGCTACGTCGTACCGGCTTGTGCAGGTATTGACCGGACACGGATGCTTCGGTCATTACCTGCACAAAATTGGGAGGGAGCCCGGCCCGCAGTGCCATGAGTGCGGCGATCCGGACGATACGGCTCAGCACACTCTCGAGGTGTGCAACCGGTGGAGTGCGGAGCGCCGCACTATGGCGCTAGCCATCGGTCGACGGGACCTCTCCCTGCACAGCGTTGTGTCTGCAATGCTGTGCAGCGACAGGTCCTGGAGGGCTGTGGCCTCCTTCTGCGAGTGTGTCATCTCGCAGAAGGAGGCCTCGGAGCGTGAGCGCGAGGATTCTCCTCTCGCGCATCCGCTCCGGCGTAGACGGCGGGGGGTGAGGCGGCGGCGTTTTGCCGCCCGCCTCAACCCTTAGTGACTGCGGGTGGGGGATGGGAGTCCCCCGCCCGCCGTAGGCTAGTCACTTGGCGGTCTGGGAGAGGGGCCAGGCGTGCTCGGCCTCTCTCTCCTTCGGCGCGGGTAGCCCCGGCAGACGGCCGGGGCTGCCGGAAGGCGTCGTGGGCAGAGCTTCGGCGGTTCCACGGCGCCTTGCCAAACCGGCAGGAGGGTACGCCAGGGTGGTTTTTAGTGGGTTGCGCTCCCTTTCCCCCTCTCATTCTGAGGGGGGGGCGGGGGGTGAGTCCCACATATCCCCTCACTACTCCCATGGTGAGGAGAATGCATAAAGCATTTTCCACCCTGTCAAAAAAAAAAAAAAAAAAAAAAAAAAAAAAAAAAAAAAAAAAAAAAAAAAAAAAAAAAAAAAAAAAAGGTTAGGTTAGGTTAGGTTGGGGTGCAGGCCGGATTCCTCCACGTTGGCTTGGGTGTTGCAGTCTCTCTTGATCTCGATCCGGAGAGAACGCAGCATCTGGGCTGGTGCACCCTGGGCATTGGCTGAGACTTTTCCCCCTTGGGAATTCTTTCGGCCCATGGCTAATATCCGGCACGGGGGGGGGGGGGGAAGGTGACAGGGGTTTCTTGAAGGGTTGCGGTTGTGTACCGGCACTTCTGCCCCGGAAAGTTTCCTTCTGTCACCTGGGGGGGGATGGTGACGAGCAGCTTTTCTTCGGAAAAGTGGCCTCGTCACCATAGGGAGGCGGCGACAGAGGTCGTTGGAAGGGGCGGTTGCTGGGCCGCTTCCGCCCTGGACAGCTTCCTTCTGTGGCCCATTGACGGTTGGTGACTGGGGTAGCTTGAAGGGTCAGTTGCGTGTGCCTTCGAGGCCGTTTCTGTTCCTGGAAAGCTTAACCAGTTACCTGGAGGGGGCCGTGACAGAGGTGGTTGAAAGGGGCGGTTGCGTGTGCCTTTGAGGCCGTTTCCAAACCGGACAGCTGCTTTCTGTCACTTTGGTGGTTGGTGACTGGGCTTACCGAAAGACTGGGGCATGTTAACTCCGCTCTGCAACGGAGCACGAAGGTTCCGCTCTGCACCGGAGCATGACCCTGCTCAAGACGTACTCCCATGTCACCCGAGGGTCCTTCTACGTGTCTTTCGGAATCCCGGGGGGCACTGTAGTTATTGGTGGGACAGCTGTGGTGGGGTGTGTTTGAAGGGTATGGGGACCGACCCTTAGAGGTTGGGTATCCGGAAAGCACCATCCACCACAGGCAGACCGTGTAGGGCCAGTGGGTTGGGGGCCCACATTGCACGGCTTTACCGGTCTGGGGAGATGGTCGTGGGCTGCCGACCGCAGCCGTCTCCTCCTTTGGCGGAGAAGGTGGGGCTCTTCGGAGCAGGCCAGGAGGCGTGTCAGTGGGCAAAGCTTAATTGCGGTTCCGCGGCGCCTCGCGACTGGCCAGGGGGGTAAACGCCGGAGTGGTTTTAGACGGTAGTTCTTTTGAGAGTCCGTCATACCTCCCATTGCACAGCCTTCCCCGGGCAGGGAGGATGCGTAAATGCATTTCCACTCCGTCATCAAAAAAAAAAAAAAAAAAAAAAAAAAAAGGTTAGGTTAGGTTAGGTTAGGTTAGGTTAGGTTAGGTTAGGTTAGGTTAGGTTAGGTTAGGTTAGGTTAGGTTAGGTTAGGTTAGGTTAGGTTAGGTTAGGTTAGGTTAGGTTAGGTTAGGTTAGGTTAGGTTAGGTTTGGGGTGCAGGCCGGATTCCTCCACGTTGGCTTGGGTGTTGCAGTCTCTCTTGATCTCGATCCGGAGAGAACGCAGCATCTGGGCTGGTGCACCCTGGGCATTGGCTGAGACTTTTCCCCCTTGGGAATTCTTTCGGCCCATGGCTAATATCCGGCACGGGGGGGGGGGGGGGAAGGTGACAGGGGTTTCTTGAAGGGTTGCGGTTGTGTACCGGCACTTCTGCCCCGGAAAGTTTCCTTCTGTCACCTGGGGGGGGATGGTGACGAGCAGCTTTTCTTCGGAAAAGTGGCCTCGTCACCATAGGGAGGCGGCGACAGAGGTCGTTGGAAGGGGCGGTTGCTGGGCCGCTTCCGCCCTGGACAGCTTCCTTCTGTGGCCCATTGACGGTTGGTGACTGGGGTAGCTTGAAGGGTCAGTTGCGTGTGCCTTCGAGGCCGTTTCTGTTCCTGGAAAGCTTAACCAGTTACCTGGAGGGGGCCGTGACAGAGGTGGTTGAAAGGGACGGTTGCGTGTGCCTTTGAGGCCGTTTCCAAACCGGACAGCTGCTTTCTGTCACTTTGGTGGTTGGTGACTGGGCTTACCGAAAGACTGGGGCATGTTAACTCCGCTCTGCAACGGAGCACGAAGGTTCCGCTCTGTACCGGAGCATGACCCTGCTCAAGACGTACTCCCATGTCACCCGAGGGTCCTTCTACGTGTCTTTCGGAATCCCGGGGGGCACTGTAGTTATTGGTGGGACAGCTGTGGTGGGGTGTGTTTGAAGGGTATGGGGACCGACCCTTAGAGGTTGGGTATCCGGAAAGCACCATCCACCACAGGCAGACCGTGTAGGGCCAGTGGGTTGGGGGCCCACATTGCACGGCTTTACCGGTCTGGGGAGATGGTCGTGGGCTGCCGACCGCAGCCGTCTCCTCCTTTGGCGGAGAAGGTGGGGCTCTTCGGAGCAGGCCAGGAGGCGTGTCAGTGGGCAAAGCTTAATTGCGGTTCCGCGGCGCCTCGCGACTGGCCAGGGGGGTAAACGCCGGAGTGGTTTTAGACGGTAGTTCTTTTGAGAGTCCGTCATACCTCCCATTGCACAGCCTTCCCCGGGCAGGGAGGATGCGTAAATGCATTTCCACTCCGTCATCAAAAAAAAAAAAAAAAAAAAAAAAAAAAAAAAAAAAAAAAAAAAAAAAAAAAAAAAAAAAAAAAAAAAAAAAAAAAAAAAAAAAAAAAAAAAAAAAAAAAAAAAAAAAAAAAAAAAAAAAAAGGTTAGGTTAGGTTAGGTTAGGTTAGGTTAGGTTAGGTTAGGTTGAGGTAAAATCTTGGGTGTTGATGGAACGATTTGCGGGTGATTTGGTGACGAAAGACTACATTTTTTTCTCATCTTGTTTCTCTCTTTCTTTCTCTCTTAGCTAGTAACGTTTTCTTATTTTTTAAAGTTTTCTATTTGCGGTTGGTTTTTTGTTCATTGGTTTCTATTGCTTTTTCTTCGTCAAATATAAAATTGTTGCCGATATCGTATCGAGCCCTTTTCAGGGCTAGAACATACCGGCAATCCCCGTCTTGACCGTACGGTTGGTCTTGTTACTTCCCTCTCGAAAGATTGGGAATTAGTGACCTCCGGGTTTCGGGGTTTTTTGGCGTTGATTTTCTGTATATATTTTCCTTTGTTTACATTTTTTCGTTTTAGTTTTGTCGGTGTTGCCAGCTGCCTTAATTGCCCAGTTTTTGGGTTGGGGTAGCGGCAACGGTCCCGCTAACTATAGCGTTGGTTTGGTTTTATTTTTTAGTGTAAGTAGCGAGATCTTTTATTTTTAAAATTTCGAGTATTTTGCTCGAAATTTGCGAAATAAAAGTCTCAATTTTGAGTTTGTAAAAATTATTTTATTAGGTTACGGTTGTTGTATAATAGTATAATTTTTATTAGCGGTAGTGTATATAATTGTGTATATTTTCTTGAAGGACTCATAATTTTCCGACTGCAAAGTCGGAAGTTATTAGCCTTTAAGTGTAGTGGGGGGTAGAGGGTTTTTGCGGTTGCAAACTTAAGGTTTTGTAAATTTTTTGTAAATTCTGTATTTTTGTAACCTTTTAACTTTTATTTGTTTTTATTTTTTAGTAGGATAGCTTTTGTTTTGTTCTATTTTTAAGTGTTTTTCCCGACTTCCTGCGACCCCGGGAAGTGGGTAAAAACTGCGGGGGAAAAATTTGTTTGGTTGCTATTTTTTTCCATCAGGCGCCAAACTCATTTTTGTATAGGAAAGTCTAAATCCGACTCGCACTTGACCGATTTTATTTCGGAATTCGAAATAACTTCGGTCCTGCTGGTCGCATTTAGACTTAATTTTGTAGGCTGGTGTAAGGGGCCACTATGGCCTCGGACACCGAGAAATGGGGGGATCCACCGGAGGGGGAGGGAGAAAACTTCAGCTCTGGCTGTGAGTCGGACGACTCGCTAGTAGCTTTGAGGGTCCCTGCCTCCAAACGGAACCACGACGATGATGAGGAGGGTGATTTGAGGCCCGCTTTCGGGCCTAAAATCAGCTCCTCACATAGGGGTAAGCCCAAGGGGGCATACGCGGGATTGGCTGCGGCAAGGGCCAAACTCAAAGACCTTGACCCTTATCGCTTCGAGGAAGAAGCGGATGCGGCCGTTGCAGCATACCGGAAGGATTTCCCAGAGCTCCGTCCCAGAGGGGAAAATCAGGGGAAAAGGGGGGAGAAGCTGCGCTCGCGTTCGCGATCGCCGACCTCCCCTACCAGGAAGAGCCCATCGGAGTTCTTGCGCCTCACAGACCCGATCGAGGCAACCCGAGAAGCGGCAAGAGACATCCTGGAGGGTGCCAGGCGCTCCGGGCACCTGAAGGGAGGCATATGGGGCGTCATGAATCGGGCGTGTAAAGTTATCCTCGATTCGATGGACGATGTGGAGGCCGCCAAGTCGGAGAGCGAGGAGATCCGCATCCTCAAGGCGGACAACAAGAGGATGCGGGAGCAACTCGCTCAATGCTTGGGGGAGCTGAAGGCGCTCCGAACCGCCTTCTCGGAGCGGGAGATTCCGGCGCCTCCGGCCTCGCTGCCGGATCCGCCCGTGCAGTTTTCTGCTGCGGATCTGGCGGAGGCCATAGGGGCTCTCAAAAAGGACCTGTTCACCTCTTTGGGCGGCATGATTAATGCCCGTATCGAGGAGGTGAACAGGCGCCTGCCGCCGGAACCAATTCTCCGCCCCCCGTTGGCGGCTGACAGGAGGGCAGGGGGACCGGCTCTGACAGCCCCCCCCAAGGCGAGTACGGCTGTACCAGCCCCCCTCAGGGTGAGGACCACTCAGCCTGAGGCAGGAGCAAGACTGGGGGACGGGAGGCCGCAAAAGGCCAAACCTACCAAAAAGGTAGCGGCCCCCTCCCGCCAAGCCCCAGTCCTGGCCCCACGAGCCGCCTCGACAGCCGCTCGGTCGTCGGCCGAAGGAGCAGGGCCTTCCGCTAAAACGCCGCGTCCACCCCAGGAAACCTGGGTGGACGTGGTGAGGAAGACGAAGGGGAAGGGGAAAGGAAAGGCCCAGCCCGCCCCCTCGTCCAAAGCGCCCCAGGCGCCCCAAACGAGTAGGAAGGCGGTGCCTAAATTGAAGGCACTGGCCGTTCCGAAGACGGCGGCGGTGGTGGTTTCTCTGAAGAAGGAAGCCACCACCACCACCACGCTGCAGGCCACCATGGCCAGGGCCATCAATGCCCTGAGCCTGGAGGCTGTGGGCCTGCAGCATGTAAAAGTACGGTCCTCGATGACGGGGAACCGAATAATCGAGGTCCCCGGAGAGGACCAGGAAAATGCGGCCGACAATCTCGCAGCCAAGCTGCGAGAGATTGTCGGCGACGTGGCTGACGTGAGCCGCGTCACCAAGAAGGTCGGGCTCCAAATCGCCGGCTTGGACGAGTCGGCGACTAAGGAGTCCGTGGCGCTGGCTGTCGCCTCCGCGGGAGCCTGTGATGAGGCCCAAATCAAGGTAGGGGGCATTCGCCCCCTGTATGACGGCACTGGATCCGTCCTTATTCAGTGCCCTGTGCGGGTGGCCAAAGCCCTCTTAGAAAAAGGGCGAGTCAGAGTCGGTTGGGCCTCCGCCAGGGTCAACAGGATTGGGCCAACACCCCTGCGGTGCTATAAATGCATGGGTGTTGGTCACACCCGAGAGACGTGCCCCTCCAGCGTTGACCGGTCCAACGCTTGCTACCGGTGCAGCAGGGAGGGGCACATGGCTAAGGAGTGCTGGGAGGAGAAAGCGTGGTGCGTGGTGTGCGCCCATGCCAAACTCCCGGCTGATCACTCCATGGGGGGGGACAGTTGTTTCCCGCCTCACACTAGAGGCAAGGACCTGAGGACGCGACCCCCCCGTCGTCCTCAGCCTCCCCCACAGGTAGAAGAAGCCGCCGGCCGGCCCGAAGAGGACAACCGCATGGACCTCTAAATGTCAGCACACCGACATCTAGAGGTCCTGCAGGTGAACGCCAACCACTCCGCCAGAGCTCAAGATCTGCTCATGCAGACCATGGCGGAGTGGGAAATTGGCGTTGCGGTTGTCGCGGAGCCATATTTCGTCCCTCCCCTACCTAATTGGGTAGGGGCTTCGGACGAAATGGTTGCCATCGTGGTGCCGGCGGTTGGGGACTTCCCCCCCCTGTCGAGGATCGAGGGTGGCCCGGGGTTCGTGGCGGCCAGGTGGGGGAGCGACACCGTTCTAGTAGCGGTGTATTTCTCCCCCAATAGGCCGCTGCGTGCGTTCGAGCAGTTCCTGGGGGTCCTGGGGGGGGTGGTCAGGAGGGCTGCCCCGAGACAGGTGATGGTCCTGGGGGACCTCAATGCCAAGAGCTCGGCATGGGGTTCCCCCATCACGGACCCGCGTGGGGCGGCTCTCACGGATTGGGTGGTGGCAACGGGACTGGAAATCCTGAACCAGGGCGACGCAAACACATGCGTGCGGCGGCAGGGGGGTTCGGTCGTGGACATAACGTTCGCGACTACTGCCATTGCCGCACGCGTGGAAGAATGGCGCGTCCTGGAGGACGTGGAGACCCTCTCCGATCATTTGTACATCAGGATGAGGGTCTCCGCAGGAGGGGTCCAGCCACCGCCCATCCCGGGGAGGAGGGCGAACGGGGGCAGAGGGTTCCCAAAATGGTCCCTGTCCCAATTGGACAGGGCCATGGCGGACGAGGCGGCGATGGTGGAGGCCTGGTGCGCTGCCCCACCCGCCGCCCTCGGTGTTGAGGAAAGGGCGGTCCGGTTCCGCATCGCACTGCAGACGGTGTGCGATGCGGCCATGCCCCGGACCAAGCGCCTCTTCGCCCGCAAGAGGGTGTACTGGTGGTCCGCAGAAATTGCGGGCCTGCGTACCACCAGCAACGCCGCCCGCCGGGCCTACCAGCACTGTAGGCGCCGGCGGCACACTGCCGAGGAAGAAGAGGGCCTCCACCGCACCCTCAAAGAGGCAAAGGGGGCTCTCAATATGGCTATTGCCAAGGCCAAGGATGAGGCGCATGTCTCATTCTTGGCCACCCTCGATAGGGACCCGTGGGGACGGCCCTACAGGGTGGTGCGTAACAAGATGCGCACCGCCCCTCCTATGGAGTCCCTCGAGCCCGCCCTACTGCAGAGGGTCGTCGAAGGGCTGTTCCCTCCAGCCCCCTCGATCACTCCCCCGGAAATGGCCGAGACCCGGGAGGAACGGGAGGACGAACTCGTCGTCGCTCCTGTGAGCGATGACGAGTTCGAGCGGGTGCTGGATCGACTCCGGGGCTGCAAAAAAGCCCCGGGTCCAGACGGAGTCCCAGGCCGCGTCCTCCCGATAGCGTTGAAGCACCTCGGGAACCGCCTCAGGCAGATCATGGACGACTGCCTGAGGGAGGGAAGGTTCCCGAGGATATGGAAGGAGGGGAGGCTGTGCCTCCTCCGTAAAGAGGGTCGACCCCCCGACTGCCCGTCCGCATACCGCCCCATCGTGCTGCTGGACGAGGCCGGGAAAATGTTCGAACGCATCCTGGCCTCCCGGATCCTGCAGCACCTGGAGACCGCCGGCCCGAACGTCTCGGAAAGACAGTTCGGGTTCCGGGAGGGGCGGTCAACGCTCGACGCGCTGAAGTCCCTCAGGGACTTCTGCGAGTACGCGTCGAGCAGGGGTGAGGGTGTCGTCGCGGTGTCGTTGGACATCGCGAACGCATTCGGCACCCTCCCCTACGAGGTGATTAGTGAGGCACTTCGGTATCACGAAGTGCCTCATTATTTAAGGCGGGTCATAGAGCACTACCTTACCGAGAGGGTAGTGCTCTATGAGGGTAAGGAGGGTCGACGAGGGGAGAGGGGAATGGCCTGCGGCGTGCCCCAGGGTTCCGTTCTCGGTCCACTTCTTTGGAACCTGGGGTACGATTGGGCCATTAGGGGGGAGCTGCTTCCGCGCACACTCACCATCTGTTATGCGGACGACACGATGGTGGCTGCGCGCGGAAGCGACATGAGGGAGACCTCAAGGAGGGCGGAGGTGGCGGCCGAGCTGGCGATCCATCGCATTGAGCGGCTCGGCCTAAAGGTGGCCCTCTCGAAGACGGAGGGTATTGTCTTCGGGGGGCGTGGGTGGCGGCTGCCGGCGGGCGCGGCGCTTACCCTCGGAGGGGAAGCGGTCCAGATAAAGCCCCATATCAAATATCTGGGGCTGGTACTGGACCGCAAATGGGACTTCGGGGAGCACTTCACCAGACTTGCTCCCCGAATCGTGGGCGCCGCCTCGGCGCTGGGCCGGCTACTGCCCAATGTGGGTGGGCCGGGCTCCTTATGCCGGCGTCTATACGCTGGCGTAACAAGGAGCATGGCCCTCTACGGGGCCCCAATCTGGGCGGACAAGCTGTCCGCCCGCAACAAGGCCCTGCTGCGGAGGCCGCAGAGGGTTGTAGCCCTCCGTATAGTGAGGGCCTACGTAACTGTGGCCCACGCGGCGGCCTGCCTCCTCGCCTGCACCCCGCCCTGGGAACTGGACGCAGAGGTGCAGGCGGAGACCTATAGGGTTAGGTCTAGGGCCCGGGCAAGGGGTGAACGCCCGGACCCTGAGGAGGTAGAGGAGACGCGCCGAATGACGGAGCGTCGACTGCGGGACCGCTGGAAATCCGACCTGGAGGACTCTCCCTATGGTACCCGTACTATAGGGGCGATCCTCCCGTCGGTGGACCTTTGGTTAGAGAGGGCAGTCGGCGCAACGTCGTTCCGGCTTGTGCAGGTGATGACCGGACATGGGTGTTTCGGCCATTACCTGCACAAAATTGGGAGGGAGCCTACCCCGCAGTGCCATGAGTGCGGGGATCCGGACGACACGGCTCAGCACACCTTTGAGGTGTGCAGCCGTTGGAGTTCGGAGCGCGGCGCCATGGCACTCGCTATTCAGCGGGAGGACCTCTCGCTCTACAGCATTGTTGCGGCAATGCTCTGCAGCGAGAGGTCTTGGGAGGCTGTGGCCTCCTTTTGCGAAACGATCATCTCGCAGAAGGAGGCCGCGGAGCGGGAGCGCGAGGAGTCTCCTCTGGCGCATCCGCTCCGGCGCAGACGGCAGGGGTTGAGGCGGCGGCGATTTGCTGCGCGCCTTAACCCTTAGTGGCTGCGGGTGGGGGATGGGAGTCCCTCGCCTGCCGTAGGCAAGCCACTCAGCGGTCTGGGAGGGGGGCCACGCGTGCTCGGCCCCTCTCCCCTTTTGGCGCGGGAAGCCCCAGCAATGGCTGGGGCCGCCGGTAGACGTCGTGGGGAATGCCTTCCGCGGGTTCCACGGCGTCCAACCAAACCGGTATGAGGGTACGCCAAGGTGTTTTTTAGTGGGTAACACTCCCCTATCCCTTCTCGCTCGGAGAAGGGGAGGGGATGTGAGTCCCACATACCCCCCCGCCACTCCCATGGCGGGGGAAATGCGTAACGCATTTTTCACCTTGTCAAAAAAAAAAAAAAAAAAAAAAAAAAAAAAAAAAAAAAAAAAAAAAAAAGGTTAGGTTAGGTTAGGTTAGGTTAGGTTAGGTTAGGTTAGGTTAGGTTAGGTTAGGTTAGGTTAGGTTAGGTTAGGTTAGGTTAGGTTGGGGTGCAGGCCGGATTCCTCCACGTTGGCTTGGGTGTTGCAGTCTCTCTTGATCTTGATCCGGAGAGAACGCAGCATCTGGGCTGGTGCACCCTGGGCATTGGCTGAGACTTTTCCCTTGGGAATTCTTTCGGTCCATGGCTAATATCCGGCACGGGGGGGAGGGGGGGGAAGGTGACAGGGGTTTCTTGAAGGGTTGCGGTTGTGTACCGGCACTTCTGCCCCGGAAAGTTTCCTTCTGTCACCTGGGGGGGGATGGTGACGAGCAGCTTTTCTTCGGAAAAGTGGCCTCGTCACCATAGGGAGGCGGCGACAGAGGTCGTTGGAAGGGGCGGTTGCTGGGCCGCTTCCGCCCTGGACAGCTTCCTTCTGTGGCCCATTGACGGTTGGTGACTGGGGTAGCTTGAAGGGTCAGTTGCGTGTGCCTTCGAGGCCGTTTCTGTTCCTGGAAAGCTTAACCAGTTACCTGGAGGGGGCCGTGACAGAGGTGGTTGAAAGGGGCGGTTGCGTGTGCCTTTGAGGCCGTTTCCAAACCGGACAGCTGCTTTCTGTCACTTTGGTGGTTGGTGACTGGGCTTACCGAAAGACTGGGGCATGTTAACTCCGCTCTGCAACGGAGCACGAAGGTTCCGCTCTGCACCGGAGCATGACCCTGCTCAAGACGTACTCCCATGTCACCCGAGGGTCCTTCTACGTGTCTTTCGGAATCCCGGGGGGCACTGTAGTTATTGGTGGGACAGCTGTGGTGGGGTGTGTTTGAAGGGTATGGGGACCGACCCTAGAGGTTGGGTATCCGGAAAGCACCATCCACCACAGGCAGACCGTGTAGGGCCAGTGGGTTGGGGGCCCACATTGCACGGCTTTACCGGTCTGGGGAGATGGTCGTGGGCTGCTGACCGCAGCCGTCTCCTCCTTTGGCGGAGACGGTGGGGCTCTTCGGAGCAGGCCAGGAGGCGTGTCAGTGGGCAAAGCTTAATTGCGGTTCCGCGGCGCCTCGCGACTGGCCAGGGGGGTAAACGCCGGAGTGGTTTTAGACGGTAGTTCTTTTGAGAGTCCGTCATACCTCCCATTGCACAGCCTTCCCCGGGCAGGGAGGATGCGTAAATGCATTTCCACTCCGTCATCAAAAAAAAAAAAAAAAAAAAAAAAGGTTAGGTTAGGTTAGGTTAGGTTAGGTTAGGTTAGGTTAGGTTAGGTTAGGTTAGGTTAGGTTAGGTTAGGTTAGGTTAGGTTAGGTTAGGTTAGGTTAGGTTAGGTTAGGTTGGGGTGCAGGCCGGATTCCTCCACGTTGGCTTGGGTGTTGCAGTCTCTCTTGATCTCGATCCGGAGAGAACGCAGCATCTGGGCTGGTGCACCCTGGGCATTGGCTGAGACTTTTCCCTTGGGAATTCTTTCGGTCCATGGTGTCACGTCCTACCGGGTGGCAAGTAAAAAACACTAAGTGGTTTAAAAGGTTTATTTTTAAAAGTACGCCGGTAGTGTGAACAGAAGAGGTAGGGTAGGTTCGTAGGGGTGGTCTGGTTCTGCGAAGCGAGCTAGCACTTCCCTCGCAGTTTGGTGACGTGGAGCGGCAGTGAGGAAACCGTCGGCAGCCCGACGGTGCGCGGTGACTGGACCCTGGCGTCGGGGGTAGCACCCGGTGTGTAGCACCGGAACCCACACGACGATCCTGATCACCAGAGTAGAGGCCGCTCCGGCCAAGTAGTGTGTCGTAGGTAGACAGGGCGTAGAACCCGACTCTGAAAGGTAACTCCTAGCGGAGCTGTACCCCTAGCGTTGCAGTTAGCGTAGCTCGTACTCCTAGCGGTGGTGTTAGCGTAGCTCGTACTCCTAGCGGTGGAGTTAGCGCAGCTCGTACTCCTAGCGGTGGAGTTAGCGCAGCTCGTACTCCTAGCGGTGGACCCTGGAAAACCCAAGCATTGGCTGTGTGAGCCTGGTGTCCAGCATTGGGATAGTCCGTGCCAGCCGCCGTTGAGGGGTGAAGCCCCGAGGGAATAGTGCGTAGTTTTTTAATTATTGGCGGTGGCAAGAACTATCGGAACGGAGTTACAATTACAAAATGAAGCGAAGCCAAAAGAACAATTTAATAATTACTAATGACCGTTATGAAGTAACGGTCAGATATTTAGGACAAAAAGGTTGGAAGAACAATTTGGAAGAATCTAGAAGAACACGTTATAAAAAGGTAAAACACAAATACAGTAGGTACACAACAAGATAGCAAATAAAATAGATAAATAGGTTCGTTGCACTAACTTACCCGATTTGGGGAATTGCACCGATTCTAAAAGATAGTTAAAGTATGACGTGTATAACTAACTGTTTCACGTTAAGGTTGAGCAGCAAAGAGGCCGAATGAAGTGAGCGTGGCCTATTTATAACCTTTCGCCCTTTTCGGTTAATTTTGAATGTTAGCAGGGCGAACAAAGGAATCCTAGCAAACTACTGCGCGTCATGAGTGGAAAATAACTGGTCATGTAGAAAGACACCAGCTTACCCTCAATTATTTTCTCATGCGCTGAATGTTAATAAAGTAAAAAGAACGATGATCAATATTTAATTGATTTAATTATTATTATACTTGATTTTAAAAGATTATTTACATTTACATTGACTTTTAATTTAATAATTAATAAAGAATTGAAAATTACAAGAGGTAATAGAGAATAGCTCGTGCCGCCATCTGTTGGCTAAGCGTCGCTAACATTTGACAATGTCAATATAGGAGTGTCACATCATCGCTTATCTATGGTGACGTGCTGTCTGTTTGACAGTTACAGATGTTGATAAACAAATACAAGATGTGAAAGTGATTTTAAGTGAAAATAAAGTGATATTAAGGCTAGTTTGTCTATAAAATGCACACAGGTAAGGAGCGTAACAACTGCATTGTTACAGTACCCCCCCTTCTCCAGTAAGGATTTTGATCCTAAGATAAAAATCCGCCTAAGAAAAACTTTTACGTCTACACATTCAAACTTCTTTCATTCATCACACATACAAATAACTAGCAGAATATCCTTTCAAAGTGAGTAAACTATTTAGGCAATTTAGTTGACCCTGACGCAAAATAAAATGGCTAGATGGAACTGGATGAAAAACTGTTAAACCTTCCTCTAAACATCGTCATAGGATCACCACCCGTCCTATATATAGATCACCTAACGATACATGCAGGGCAAGGGCTTATTTAACGAGTCACTATCCGCTCGGGGCACGTATGTTAGATGAAGAAAGCATAGCTGCAATCTTAAGTAGTGGTCAAGGTAGGGCTTATTTTCCAAGTTACCAACCGCTTGAGTGAAAGGCTTTGTAGTTCGACTAGTAAAGAGATTTTAAAGTTTAACAACTAGGTGGTGTAATGCAAATTAAAAAAAAACAAAAAGACAATTATGTTAAAAAAAAAACAAAGAATCCACAAGTCACAAATAATTCTGCCAGCACAGAAATCATTTTAGAATGTAGTAATAGTATAGTAGAAATAGATTATTTAGAATTTACAAGTTTTAGGTCCTTGATATGCCACGTGCCTAAATCCTTGCCGGACATATCCTGCAATACATAGACTAACGGTGATTTTTTAGAAATCACACGGCATTTTACAAATTTTGGTGCTAGTTTTTTACTAAAATGTTGTGACTTGTCACTCAAGAAATAGGTTCTCTTCCAGACTACATCACCTACATTAAAATCAGCCGGTTTTCGTCTGAGGTTATATCTGGAAACGTTTTTATTATGTGCATTAAACAATGCCTGTTGAACCTTATCAAAGATATTGGTTAGGTATCCCAAATTTTCTGCATAGATATCGCGAGGCAGAAAGATAATCTCGTCACCTAGGTCATTATCGACATAATGGGAGCCACATGTAACAAGTTCACGACCGTAAGTAAGAAATGCTGGTGTGAAACCGGTACTCTCATTTACCGAGTTGTTAATGGCAAACTGAATTTTATTTAGGTTTGTATCCCAAGATCTTTGATCGTTCTCGACAAAAGTGGAGATGCAGGTGACAATAGTTTTGTTATAGCGTTCCACAGTGTTTATTTGCGGAGTATATTTAGGAGTAAAATATTGGTTCGGTACCTTATATTTATTAAAGAAAATAGCAAGTTCACGGCTAATGAATTGAGTTCCATTATCCATGAGAATAGTCTGTGGTACACCGTGTACCAGGAAAACAGCGTCCTCTAAGTTTTTAACAACTGCCTGGGCTGTTGCTCTCCTAAGTGGAAACATGAGACAGAATTTTGAAAAACAGCAAGTTACCACTAATAAATAACTATTTTGTTTCCTGCTAATTGGCAAAGGTCCAACAAAGTCAATAGATATCATTTGAAAAGGTCTCGAACATTGTTTTGGTCTACCCATCTCACCTAGAGTAGCATGTGTAGGATGCTTATAAGCAATGCATGTATCACAAGTAGTTACAAATTCTACCACATCTTTGTACATTCCTGGCCAATAGTAATTCAAGGCTAATCTGTGATAAGTTTTGAACGAACCCAAGTGTCCTGCAGTAGGTGCAGAGTGATTGTCACGAATTAGCTGTTCACGAAATTCTTTTGGTACGACCTCCTTCCAGCGAAATTCTGTAGTTAGTTGGTTACTCAATTTAGTTAAACGATAAAGAGAATTATTCTTAATGGTATAGTTGGGATAGTGTTGTGGCACATTGACGCAATTATTATATAACTCAACATACCATTTATCCTGTGAGTTTAGAAAAGAATTTGCAGTATTAATCGAGGATACAGGAAATGCTCTAGAAAGTGCATCCGGCACAACATTATCTTTACCACGGCGGTGTAAAATTTCAAAGTCGAATGAAGATAAACGAACTCCCCAACGAGCCAAGCGACCTGTTGGATTATTTAGGGAAAGGAACCATTTTAGGGCGGAATGATCCGTATATACTTTGAAAGTTTTACCGTTTTCTACGTAACAACGCCAGTGCTCTAAAGCAACAAGAACAGCCAAAGTTTCTCGTTCAGTAATACTATAGTTTTTCTCGTTATCTGATAACGACTTGCTCATATACGCTACTGGATGTTCCTGACCATCAATTGTTTGACAAAGCATGGCGCCGACTCCGTAATCACTTGCATCTGTGTGCACCTCAAAAGGTTTATCAAAGTTGGGACATGAAAGAACTGGCGTAGAAATTAGACATTGTTTAAGTTTTTTAAAAGATTCATCAGCTTCCGCTGTCCAACTGAAAGAAGGTGCACCCTTCTTTGTAGACGTTAATTTATTTAACGGCCCTGCAAGTGTACTGAAATTAGGTACAAAACGCCGATACCAGGAGGCAGTTCCCAAGAACCTCTTAACCTCCTTTTTAGAAGTAGGTACTGGATATTTTAATATGGCATCAACCTTTTCGGGATCAGTACGAAGTCCCTGTGTGTCTACCACATAACCGAGATATTTAAGGCTGTCTCTAAAGAATTGAGTTTTTTCATAGTTAATAGTGAGTCCAGCCCTTTTAAGTTTATCAAGGACACGCAACAGCAATGTCACATGACTTTCAAAAGTATCACTTACGCAAATAATGTCATCCAAATAGCAGAAGGCCTTCAAATCAAATTCTGGTCCAAATAAACTGTCAACCAGACGTTGCTGAGTTGCAGGTGCATTGGTTAAACCAAAAGGCATAGTTTTAAAACAATATGTTCCGCGAGAAGGAACAAAGAAAGCAGTTTTAGTCTTATCCTGTTTATTTATAGGGATCTGCCAAAAACTCTTTGACAGATCAATACTAGTTAGGTATTTAGCATCTCTAAGATTGTCTAAAATCTCCGAAATATAAGGTAAGTTATAAGCATCCTTCTTAGTAACTGAGTTTACTTTACGGCTATCTAAACAAAATCTAGGTTTGCCATCTTTTTTAGATACCACGAGTACTGGTGATGACCATGCACTTTCGCAAGGTTCTATGACATCCAATTCCAACATTTCATCAACTTGTTCATTAACAACGCGAAGTTTTTCCGGTGACATTCTATAGGAACGCTGTCGTATCGGCTGAGTATCACCTGTGTTAATGTTATGTTCGATTAAAGATGTACGACCTAGACCTATCTTCTCGTAAGAAATGTTCTTAAACTGATCAATGACATTGTCAGCCTGTACCCGTTGTGACTCGTTTAGACGAGAATAACATAATAAACTTTGCGGAATCTGTGGCTCTGTGTGCTTAGTGACACATTCGTTTGTCCTAATACTGTAGAGGTATTTAGGACAAATTTTAAAAATGCGCCAAAAGTCAACACCTAAAATGAGTGATGTATTTATCTCTGGAACCACATAAGCCTTAATAGAGTGAGTACAATTCTCAAAGGTAATGTTCAATTTAAAATAGCCAATGCTACTTAGGTGTTGTCCACCAGCTGCTATCACCTGGATGATGTCATCATTTGTCATATGATGTCCAAGTTTTAAAAGTACTTTATGAGTGTTTTTTCCGAGTAAAGTTACAGCAGATCCAGAGTCCAACAGACCACTTAACTCTAATTCGTTTATAAAAACGGAGACATAAGGACGCGAGTCATTAGTAAGATTCTTATCAGACAGAATGGTGGCTACTTTATATGATTTTAGAAAATTAGTAAGAAAAGTTAACCAAGTACGCCAGCCCTCAAGGTCAGTACAAGAGTGACTGTCATTCTGCCTTGCTAGCAGTTTTTTGAAGTTGAGAGTTTAGATTCCTCCTTATTACATTTAGGGCAATTTGTGGCTTTGTAATCCTTTAGACCACATCTAAAACAGACTAACACGCGTGCGGCCCGACAACTCTCAAGCGAGTGACTGTAAGTACGACACCTTGGGCAATAAGGTTGTCCAACATTTTGGCTCGTGCCAATGGCACCAACGTGTTGCCTATTGTATCCGTTAAAATTTTGACTATAGGCCCTATTACCATTACTCGCTGAACCATTATTATTATATTTATTTGTAAACGGTTGCTTGGGCTGAGTAGCGCATTTATAAGCGAACTCCGCTGCTAGCGTAGTAGCATTCTCCTTAGGAGGCTCATGAAAATGGGACAGACGTGCCTGTACTTTTTCGTAGTTAAAGCAAGAGTCACGCAAAGCGTCAATAGTAGATATCTGCGAACTGGCATTGGCCAACACAGTAGCATAGCAAGGACGAATATTATGCAAAATTATTTCCAACTTGTCATCCTCTGAAATAGGTTTTGACAGACGGGAAAACATACCCTGCATGATTGAAAGGTAGATAGTGATAGTTTCATTCTCGCCTTGCGTACGAGCTCTTATCTCTGACATAAATAGGTAATCATAGTTAGGTTGACTAAAAACTTCTACCAGGAGAACGGAGAGATCTTCCCAGGTAGTAACAGTGGTTCTTACTGAACGAAACCAATGTAAAGCATTGCCTTCGAATATCTCAGTTGCCAAGGACATAAATTTACTCGGCTTAATGTTTCTTGCAAGAAGCAATTCATTTACCCTTTCAACAAAAGCACGTACACAAGTTTTCCCGTTATACTTAAGCTTAGAGAGGTCTGCTGATGCACCTCGGTCGCAAGTCACAGAAATGTTCGTTGGTGTATTTGATGATAATGATGCCTGTCTACCAGGGTTAGGTGAAATTGGCCTGAGCGAAGACTGCTCGGAGGCATAACGTGTGGGGCTTAAAGCTGCTAAATCTTTTCTTAATTGTCTGAATTGACCTTTACACGTTTTATAAGACTCCGTAGTTTCGTCTGTATCTGGCGTGATGCGCCTTAAACGGTAATTTACATGATTCAACAAATTACTTGTTCTGTCATATAAACCGTCGTCAAATTTTGCTTCTAAGGAAGAAACGTTAGATTGCGCTTTGTTCAAACTATCCTCAGCACCAAGAATGTCATCATCAACATCGATACCCGATTCTAGTATGTCGTGTGACGGTAAATTTGTTGAAAGTTTAACTATCTGCCTCCTCAATTCCTGGACAGTATCAGCCGGTGTAGAACCGCGGATGATCACCTCATAGGTGAGCTCATCCTTTTGTAAAGAGAGAAATTTAACCTCAGACATGATTTTACTGTACGGATAAATTTGGGTAGATAGTCAAAAAAAAAAATAAAAAAATGTAGGTAGATAGTAAAAAAACCAAAAAATTTGTAGGTAGATAGTGCAATGAACCGACTAGAATAACTACTCTCCGTTCCGTTACAAAGTATGAAGAATAAGCAGATGAATAAAAATAATTGTAACCCGCAGCAAGTAATGTAATGAAAAAAAAAACCAGAAGGGCAAAAAAAAAAAACGTTAGGTAGGTAGGTAGTAGTGCGCGGAAGGCGACACCCAAAGAAAAGGTTCCGCAGAAGGCGGCGCGTCAGCTCACACCGGGTGTAATGATGTGAGCTTAGCGTGGACCGTTTAGAAGAAACGGCCCCGAAAATTCCTTAGTCGCCTTTTACGACACCTCGGATAGAAAGAGGGTGGCACTACTCTAGACCCGGACACCACACGGGTAAAAGAGCTTGCTGCGAATTGCAAAACAAAACACGAAATACAAAAATACTAAAAAAAAACACAATAAAAACACACACACCAACAATTAAACACTACACAGAACCAGACTTAGACCACGTAAAGGGCGCCACTGTCACGTCCTACCGGGTGGCAAGTAAAAAACACTAAGTGGTTTAAAAGGTTTATTTTTAAAAGTACGCCGGTAGTGTGAACAGAAGAGGTAGGGTAGGTTCGTAGGGGTGGTCTGGTTCTGCGAAGCGAGCTAGCACTTCCCTCGCAGTTTGGTGACGTGGAGCGGCAGTGAGGAAACCGTCGGCAGCCCGACGGTGCGCGGTGACTGGACCCTGGCGTCGGGGGTAGCACCCGGTGTGTAGCACCGGAACCCACACGACGATCCTGATCACCAGAGTAGAGGCCGCTCCGGCCAAGTAGTGTGTCGTAGGTAGACAGGGCGTAGAACCCGACTCTGAAAGGTAACTCCTAGCGGAGCTGTACCCCTAGCGTTGCAGTTAGCGTAGCTCGTACTCCTAGCGGTGGTGTTAGCGTAGCTCGTACTCCTAGCGGTGGAGTTAGCGCAGCTCGTACTCCTAGCGGTGGAGTTAGCGCAGCTCGTACTCCTAGCGGTGGACCCTGGAAAACCCAAGCATTGGCTGTGTGAGCCTGGTGTCCAGCATTGGGATAGTCCGTGCCAGCCGCCGTTGAGGGGTGAAGCCCCGAGGGAATAGTGCGTAGTTTTTTAATTATTGGCGGTGGCAAGAACTATCGGAACGGAGTTACAATTACAAAATGAAGCGAAGCCAAAAGAACAATTTAATAATTACTAATGACCGTTATGAAGTAACGGTCAGATATTTAGGACAAAAAGGTTGGAAGAACAATTTGGAAGAATCTAGAAGAACACGTTATAAAAAGGTAAAACACAAATACAGTAGGTACACAACAAGATAGCAAATAAAATAGATAAATAGGTTCGTTGCACTAACTTACCCGATTTGGGGAATTGCACCGATTCTAAAAGATAGTTAAAGTATGACGTGTATAACTAACTGTTTCACGTTAAGGTTGAGCAGCAAAGAGGCCGAATGAAGTGAGCGTGGCCTATTTATAACCTTTCGCCCTTTTCGGTTAATTTTGAATGTTAGCAGGGCGAACAAAGGAATCCTAGCAAACTACTGCGCGTCATGAGTGGAAAATAACTGGTCATGTAGAAAGACACCAGCTTACCCTCAATTATTTTCTCATGCGCTGAATGTTAATAAAGTAAAAAGAACGATGATCAATATTTAATTGATTTAATTATTATTATACTTGATTTTAAAAGATTATTTACATTTACATTGACTTTTAATTTAATAATTAATAAAGAATTGAAAATTACAAGAGGTAATAGAGAATAGCTCGTGCCGCCATCTGTTGGCTAAGCGTCGCTAACATTTGACAATGTCAATATAGGAGTGTCACATCATCGCTTATCTATGGTGACGTGCTGTCTGTTTGACAGTTACAGATGTTGATAAACAAATACAAGATGTGAAAGTGATTTTAAGTGAAAATAAAGTGATATTAAGGCTAGTTTGTCTATAAAATGCACACAGGTAAGGAGCGTAACAACTGCATTGTTACAATGGCTAATATCCGGCACGGGGGGGTGGGGGGGGAAGGTGACAGGGGTTTCTTGAAGGGTTGCGGTTGTGTACCGGCACTTCTGCCCCGGAAAGTTTCCTTCTGTCACCTGGGGGGGGATGGTGACGAGCAGCTTTTCTTCGGAAAAGTGGCCTCGTCACCATAGGGAGGCGGCGACAGAGGTCGTTGGAAGGGGCGGTTGCTGGGCCGCTTCCGCCCTGGACAGCTTCCTTCTGTGGCCCATTGACGGTTGGTGACTGGGGTAGCTTGAAGGGTCAGTTGCGTGTGCCTTCGAGGCCGTTTCTGTTCCTGGAAAGCTTAACCAGTTACCTGGAGGGGGCCGTGACAGAGGTGGTTGAAAGGGGCGGTTGCGTGTGCCTTTGAGGCCGTTTCCAAACCGGACAGCTGCTTTCTGTCACTTTGGTGGTTGGTGACTGGGCTTACCGAAAGACTGGGGCATGTTAACTCCGCTCTGCAACGGAGCACGAAGGTTCCGCTCTGTACCGGAGCATGACCCTGCTCAAGACGTACTCCCATGTCACCCGAGGGTCCTTCTACGTGTCTTTCGGAATCCCGGGGGGCACTGTAGTTATTGGTGGGACAGCTGTGGTGGGGTGTGTTTGAAGGGTATGGGGACCGACCCTTAGAGGTTGGGTATCCGGAAAGCACCATCCACCACAGGCAGACCGTGTAGGGCCAGTGGGTTGGGGGCCCACATTGCACGGCTTTACCGGTCTGGGGAGATGGTCGTGGGCTGCCGACCGCAGCCGTCTCCTCCTTTGGCGGAGAAGGTGGGGCTCTTCGGAGCAGGCCAGGAGGCGTGTCAGTGGGCAAAGCTTAATTGCGGTTCCGCGGCGCCTCGCGACTGGCCAGGGGGGTAAACGCCGGAGTGGTTTTAGACGGTAGTTCTTTTGAGAGTCCGTCATACCTCCCATTGCACAGCCTTCCCCGGGCAGGGAGGATGCGTAAATGCATTTCCACTCCGTCATCAAAAAAAAAAAAAAAAAAAAAAAAAGGTTAGGTTAGGTTAGGTTAGGTTAGGTTAGGTTAGGTTAGGTTAGGTTAGGTTAGGTTAGGTTAGGTTAGGTTAGGTTAGGTTAGGTTAGGTTAGGTTAGGTTAGGTTAGGTTAGGTTAGGTTAGGTTAGGTTAGGTTAGGTTAGGTTAGGTTAGGTTAGGTTAGGTTAGGTTAGGTTAGGTTAGGTTAGGTTAGGTTAGGTTAGGTTAGGTTAGGTTAGGTTTGGGCCATCAGGGGGGAGTTGCTCCCACGGACGGCCACCATCTGCTATGCAGATGACACCATGGTGGCCGTGCGTGGGACCGACATGAGGGAGGTGCTGTGCCGGGCGGAAGCGGCGGCCGAGCTGACCATTTACCGGATTGGTCGGCTCGGCCTGAAGGTGGCGCTCCCGAAGACTGAGGCGATAGTCTTCGGGGGCCGGGGGTGGAGGCTGCCGGCGGGCTTGGCGCTCACCCTGGGGGGGGAGTCGGTCCCGATCAAGCCCCACATAAAATATTTGGGGCTTGTTCTGGACCGACGATGGAACTTCGGGGAGCACTTTACACAGTTAGCTCCCCGAATTGTGGGCGCCGCGTCGGCACTGAGCCGGCTGCTGCCGAACGTGGGTGGGCCGGGCTCCTTGTGCCGCCGGCTGTATGCCGGCGTTACAAGGAGCATGGCTCTGTACGGGGCCCCCATCTGGGCGGACAAGCTGTCCGCCCGGAACAGGGCCCTGCTGCAGAGGCCACAGCGGGTGGTGGCCCTCCGAATTGTGAGGGCCTACATGACGGTGGCCCACGCCGCGGCCTGCCTCCTCGCCTGCACCCCGCCCTGGGAGTTGGACGCGGAGGTGCAGGCAGAGACCTACGCAGTTAGGTCCAGGGCCCGGGCGAGAGGAGAACGCCCGGACCCTGAGGAGGTGGAGGAGACGCGCCGGATGACGGAGCGCCGACTGCGGGACAGGTGGAAAGCGGACCTGGAGGACTCCCCCTATGGGACTCGGACCATAGGGGCGATCCTCGGGTCGTTTGACACCTGGTTGGGGAGGGCAGTCGGCGCTACGTCGTACCGGCTTGTGCAGGTATTGACCGGACACGGATGCTTCGGTCATTACCTGCACAAAATTGGGAGGGAGCCCGGCCCGCAGTGCCATGAGTGCGGCGATCCGGACGACACGGCTCAGCACACTCTCGAGGTGTGCAGCCGGTGGAGTGCGGAGCGCCGCACTATGGCGCTAGCCATCGGTCGACGGGACCTCTCCCTGCACAGCGTTGTGTCTGCAATGCTGTGCAGCGACAGGTCCTGGAGGGCTGTGGCCTCCTTCTGCGAGTGTGTCATCTCGCAGAAGGAGGCCTCGGAGCGTGAGCGCGAGGACTCTCCTCTCGCGCATCCGCTCCGGCGTAGACGGCGGGGGGTGAGGCGGCGGCGTTTTGCCGCCCGCCTCAACCCTTAGTGACTGCGGGTGGGGGATGGGAGTCCCTCGCCCGCCGTAGGCTAGTCACTTGGCGGTCTGGGAGAGAGGCCAGGCGTGCTCGGCCTCTCTCTCCTTTGGCGCGGGTAGCCCCGGCAGATGGCCGGGGCTGCCGGAAGGCGTCGTGGGCAGAGCTTCGGCGGTTCCACGGCGCCTTGCCTAACCGGCAGGAGGGTACGCCAGGGTGGTTTTTAGTGGGTTGCGCTCCCTTTCCCCCTCTCATTCGGAGGGGGGGCGGGGGGGTGAGTCCCACATATCCCCTCACTACTCCCATGGTGAGGGGAATGCATAAAGCATTTTCCACCCTGTCAAAAAAAAAAAAAAAAAAAAAAAAAAAAAAAAAAAAAAAAAAAAAAAAAAAAAAAAAAAAAAAAGGTTAGGTTAGGTTAGGTTAGGTTAGGTTAGGTTAGGTTAGGTTAGGTTAGGTTAGGTTAGGTTAGGTTAGGTTAGGTTAGGTTAGGTTAGGTTAGGTTAGGTTAGGTTAGGTTAGGTTAGGTTAGGTTAGGTTAGGTTAGGTTAGGTTAGGTTAGGTTAGGTTAGGTTAGGTTAGGTTAGGTTAGGTTAGGTTAGGTTAGGTTAGGTTGGCGGGTCATAGAGCACTACCTGACCGAGAGGGTAGTGCTCTATGAGCAGAGGGACGGTCGACGGGGGTCGACGGCGATGGCCTGCGGCGTACCCCAAGGTTCCGTGCTCGGTCCGCTCTTATGGAACCTGGGGTACGATTGGGCCATCAGGGGGGAGTTGCTCCCACGGACGGCCACCATCTGCTACGCAGATGACACCATGGTGGCCGTGCGTGGGACCGACATGAGGGAGGTGCTGTGCCGGGCGGAAGCGGCGGCTGAGCTGACCATTTACCGGATTGGTCGGCTCGGCCTGAGGGTGGCGCTCCCGAAGACTGAGGCGATAGTCTTCGGGGGCCGGGGGTGGAGGCTGCCGGCGGGTTTGGCGCTCACCCTGGGGGGGGAGTCGGTCCCGATCAAGCCCCACATAAAATATTTGGGGCTTGTTCTGGACCGACGATGGAATTTCGGGGAGCATTTTTCGCAATTGGCTCCCCGAATTGTGGGCGCCGCGTCGGCACTGAGCCGGCTGCTGCCGAACGTGGGTGGGCCGGGCTCCTTGTGCCGCCGGCTGTATGCCGGCGTTACAAGGAGCATGGCTCTGTACGGGGCCCCCATCTGGGCGGACAAGCTGTCCGCCCGGAACAGGGCCCTGCTACAGAGGCCACAGCGGGTGGTGGCCCTCCGTATTGTGAGGGCCTACATGACGGTGGCCCACGCCGCGGCCTGCCTCCTCGCCTGCACCCCGCCCTGGGAGTTGGACGCAGAGGTGCAGGCGGAGACCTACGCAGTTAGGTCCAGGGCCCGGGCGAGAGGAGAACGCCCGGACCCTGAGGAGGTGGAGGAGACGCGCCGGATGACGGAGCGCCGACTGCGGGACAGGTGGAAAGCGGACCTGGAGGACTCCCCCTATGGGACTCGGACCATAGGGGCGGTCCTCGGGTCGTTTGACACCTGGTTGGGGAGGGCAGTCGGCGCTACGTCGTACCGGCTTGTGCAGGTATTGACCGGACACGGATGCTTCGGTCATTACCTGCACAAAATTGGGAGGGAGCCCGGCCCGCAGTGCCATGAGTGCGGCGATCCGGACGACACGGCTCAGCACACTCTCGAGGTGTGCAGCCGGTGGAGTGCGGAGCGCCGCACTATGGCGCTAGCCATCGGTCGACGGGACCTCTCCCTGCACAGCGTTGTGTCTGCAATGCTGTGCAGCGACAGGTCCTGGAGGGCTGTGGCCTCCTTCTGCGAGTGTGTCATCTCGCAGAAGGAGGCCTCGGAGCGTGAGCGCGAGGATTCTCCTCTCGCGCATCCGCTCCGGCGTAGACGGCGGGGGTTGAGGCGGCGGCGTTTTGCCGCCCGCCTCAACCCTTAGTGACTGCGGGTGGGGGATGGGAGTCCCTCGCCCGCCGTAGGCTAGTCACTTGGCGGTCTGGGAGAGGGGCCAGGCGTGCTCGGCCTCTCTCTCCTTCGGCGCGGGTAGCCCCGGCAGGTGGCCGGGGCTGCCGGAAGGCGTCGTGGGCAGAGCTTCGGCGGTTCCACGGCGCCTTGCCTAACCGGCAGGAGGGTACGCCAGGGTGGTTTTTAGTGGGTTGCGCTCCCTTTCCCCCTCTCATTCGGAGGGGGGGCGGGGGGGTGAGTCCCACATATCCCCTCACTACTCCCATGGTGAGGGGAATGCATAAAGCATTTTCCACCCTGTCAAAAAAAAAAAAAAAAAAAAAAAAAAAAAAAAAAAAAAAAAAAAAAAAAAAAAAAAAAGGTTAGGTTAGGTTAGGTTAGGTTAGGTTAGGTTAGGTTAGGTTAGGTTAGGTTAGGTTAGGTTAGGTTAGGTTAGGTTAGGTTAGGTTAGGTTAGGTTAGGTTAGGTTAGGTTAGGTTAGGTTAGGTTAGGTTAGGTTAGGTTAGGTTAGGTTAGGTTAGGTTAGGTTAGGTTAGGTTAGGTTAGGTTAGGTTAGGTTAGGTTAGGTTAGGTTAGGTTAGGTTGGGGTGCAGGCCGGATTCCTCCACGTTGGCTTGGGTGTTGCAGTCTCTCTTGATCTCGATCCGGGGAGAACGCAGCATCTGGGCTGGTGCACCCTGGGCATTGGCTGAGACTTTTCCCACTTGGGAATTCTTTCGGCCCATGGCTAATATCCGGCAAGGGGGGGGGGAGGGGAGGTGACAGGGGCTTCTTGAAGGGTTGCGGTTGTGTGGAGAGCACTTCTGCCCCGGAAAGTTTCCTTCTGTCACCTAGGGGGGGGATGGTGACGAGCCGCTTTTCCTCGGAAAAGTGGTTTTGTCACCATCCCGCCTCTTTTGAGGGCGGCGACAGAGGTTGTTGGAAGGGGCGGTGGCGTGTGCCTACGAGGCCGCTTCCGTCCTGGACAGCTTCTCTCTGTTGCCTTTTTGACGGTTGGTGACTGGGGCGGCTTGAAGGGTCAGTTGCGTGTGCCTGCGAGGCCGTTTCTGTTCCTGGAAAGCTAAACCAGTTGCCTGGAGGGGGCCGTGACAGAGGTGGTTGAAAGGGGCGGTTGCGTGTGCCTTCGAGGCCGTTTCCAAACCGGACAGCTCCCTTCTGTCACTTTGGTGGTTGGTGACTGGGTTTACCGGAAGACATGGCACGCAACGGGGCGTAACCCACTCCGAAGGTGCTCCCATGTCACCCGAGGGTCCTTCTACGTTTCCTTCGGAATCCCGGGGGGCACTGTAGTTATTGGTGGGACAGCTGTGGTGGGGTGTGTTTGAAGGGTATGGGACCAAACCTCGCGTTTGGGTATCCGGAAAGCACCATCCACCACAGGCAGACCGTTGAAGGGAAGGCGAACTCAGCGAACTTCGGTTTGCTGCTCGCCCGAACTTCTTGTTAAGCCAGTGGGTAGGGGGCTCACATTGCACGGCTAAACCGGTCTGGGGAGACGGTCGCGGGCTGTTCACAGCCGTCTCCTCCTCTGGCGGGGGTTTGAGGGGCTCTTCGGAGCAAGCCGGGAGGTGCGTCAGTGGTCTATGCTTTTAGCGGTACCGCGGTGCCTCACTACCGGCCAGGAGGTTTAAACGCCGGAGTGGTTTTAGACGGTAGTTCTTTTGAGAGTCCGTCATACCTCCCATTGCACAGCCTTCCCCGGGCAGGGAGGATGCGTAAATGCATTTCCACTCCGTCATCAAAAAAAAAAAAAAAAAAAAAAAAAAAAAAAAAAAAAAGGTTAGGTTAGGTTAGGTTAGGTTAGGTTAGGTTAGGTTAGGTTAGGTTAGGTTAGGTTAGGTTGGGGTGCAGGCCGGATTCCTCCACGTTGGCTTGGGTGTTGCAGTCTCTCTTGATCTCGATCCGGAGAGAACGCAGCATCTGGGCTGGTGCACCCTGGGCATTGGCTGAGACTTTTCCCCCTTGGGAATTCTTTCGGTCCATGGCTAATATCCGGCACGGGGGGGGGGGGGGGGAGGTGACAGGGGTTTCTTGAAGGGTTGCGGTTGTGTACCGGCACTTCTGCCCCGGAAAGTTTCCTTCTGTCACCTGGGGGGGGATGGTGACGAGCAGCTTTTCTTCGGAAAAGTGGCCTCGTCACCATAGGGAGGCGGCGACAGAGGTCGTTGGAAGGGGCGGTTGCTTTGGACCGTTTCCGCCCTGGACAGCTTCCTTCTGTGGCCCATTGACGGTTGGTGACTGGGGTAGCTTGAAGGGTCAGTTGCGTGTGCCTTCGAGGCCGTTTCTGTTCCTGGAAAGCTTAACCAGTTACCTGGAGGGGGCCGTGACAGAGGTGGTTGAAAGGGGCGGTTGCGTGTGCCTTTGAGGCCGTTTCCAAACCGGACAGCTGCTTTCTGTCACTTTGGTGGTTGGTGACTGGGTTTACCGAAAGACTGGGGCATGTTAACTCCGCTCTGCAACGGAGCACGAAGGTTCCGCTCCGGAGCATGACCCTGCTCAAGACGTACTCCCATGTCACCCGAGGGTCCTTCTACGTGTCTTTCGGAATCCCGGGGGGCACTGTAGTTATTGGTGGGACAGCTGTGGTGGGGTGTGTTTGAAGGGTATGGGGACCGACCCTTAGAGGTTGGGTATCCGGAAAGCACCATCCACCACAGGCAGACCGTGTAGGGCCAGTGGGTTGGGGGCCCACATTGCACGGCTTTACCGGTCTGGGGAGATGGTCGTGGGCTGCCGACCGCAGCCGTCTCCTCCTTTGGCGGAGAAGGTGGGGCTCTTCGGAGCAGGCCAGGAGGCGTGTCAGTGGGCAAAGCTTAATTGCGGTTCCGCGGCGCCTCGCGACTGGCCAGGGGGGTAAACGCCGGAGTGGTTTTAGACGGTAGTTCTTCTGAGAGTCCGTCATACCTCCCATTGCACAGCCTTCCCCGGGCAGGGAGGATGCGTAAATGCATTTCCACTCCGTCATCAAAAAAAAAAAAAAAAAAAAAAAAAAAAAAAAAAGGTTAGGTTAGGTTAGGTTAGGTTAGGTTAGGTTAGGTTAGGTTAGGTTAGGTTAGGTTAGGTTAGGTTAGGTTAGGTTAGGTTAGGTTAGGTTAGGTTAGGTTAGGTTAGGTTAGGTTAGGTTAGGTTAGGTTAGGTTAGGTTAGGTTAGGTTAGGTTAGGTTAGGTTAGGTTAGGTTAGGTTAGGTTAGGTTAGGTTAGGTTAGGTTAGGTTAGGTTAGGTTAGGTTAGGTTAGGTTAGGTTAGGTTAGGTTAGGTTAGGTTAGGTTAGGTTAGGTTAGGTTAGGTTAGGTTAGGTTAGGTTAGGTTAGGTTAGGTTAGGTTAGGTTAGGTTAGGTTAGGTTAGGTTAGGTTAGGTTAGGTTAGGTTAGGTTAGGTTAGGTTAGGTTAGGTTAGGTTAGGTTAGGTTAGGTTAGGTTAGGTTAGGTTAGGTTAGGTTAGGTTAGGTTAGGTTAGGTTAGGTTAGGTTAGGTTAGGTTAGGTTAGGTTAGGTTAGGTTAGGTTAGGTTAGGTTAGGTTAGGTTAGGTTAGGTTAGGTTAGGTTAGGTTAGGTTAGGTTAGGTTAGGTTAGGTTAGGTTAGGTTAGGTTAGGTTAGGTTAGGTTAGGTTAGGTTAGGTTAGGTTAGGTTAGGTTAGGTTAGGTTAGGTTAGGTTAGGTTAGGTTAGGTTAGGTTAGGTTAGGTTAGGTTAGGTTAGGTTAGGTTAGGTTGGGGTGCAGGCCGGATTCCTCCACGTTGGCTTGGGTGTTGCAGTCTCTCTTGATCTCGATCCGGAGAGAACGCAGCATCTGGGCTGGTGCACCCTGGGCATTGGCTGAGACTTTTCCCCCTTGGGAATTCTTTCGGTCCATGGCTAATATCCGGCACGGGGGGGGGGGGGGGGGAGGTGACAGGGGTTTCTTGAAGGGTTGCGGTTGTGTACCGGCACTTCTGCCCCGGAAAGTTTCCTTCTGTCACCTGGGGGGGGATGGTGACGAGCAGCTTTTCTTCGGAAAAGTGGCCTCGTCACCATAGGGAGGCGGCGACAGAGGTCGTTGGAAGGGGCGGTTGCTTTGGACCGTTTCCGCCCTGGACAGCTTCCTTCTGTGGCCCATTGACGGTTGGTGACTGGGGAGGCTTGAAGGGTCAGTTGCGTGTGCCTTCGAGGCCGTTTCTGTTCCTGGAAAGCTTAACCAGTTACCTGGAGGGGGCCGTGACAGAGGTGGTTGAAAGGGGCGGTTGCGTGTGCCTTTGAGGCCGTTTCCAAACCGGACAGCTGCTTTCTGTCACTTTGGTGGTTGGTGACTGGGCTTACCGAAAGACTGGGGCATGTTAACTCCGCTCTGCAACGGAGCACGAAGGTTCCGCTCTGCACCGGAGCATGACCCTGCTCAAGACGTACTCCCATGTCACCCGAGGGTCCTTCTACGTGTCTTTCGGAATCCCGGGGGGCACTGTAGTTATTGGTGGGACAGCTGTGGTGGGGTGTGTTTGAAGGGTATGGGGACCGACCCTAGAGGTTGGGTATCCGGAAAGCACCATCCACCACAGGCAGACCGTGTAGGGCCAGTGGGTTGGGGGCCCACATTGCACGGCTTTACCGGTCTGGGGAGATGGTCGTGGGCTGCTGACCGCAGCCGTCTCCTCCTTTGGCGGAGAAGGTGGGGCTCTTCGGAGCAGGCCAGGAGGCGTGTCAGTGGGCAAAGCTTAATTGCGGTTCCGCGGCGCCTCGCGACTGGCCAGGGGGGTAAACGCCGGAGTGGTTTTAGACGGTAGTTCTTTTGAGAGTCCGTCATACCTCCCATTGCACAGCCTTCCCCGGGCAGGGAGGATGCGTAAATGCATTTCCACTCCGTCATCAAAAAAAAAAAAAAAAAAAAAAAAAAAAAAAAGGTTAGGTTAGGTTAGGTTAGGTTAGGTTAGGTTAGGTTAGGTTAGGTTGAGGTAAAATCTTGGGTGTTGATGGAACGATTTGCGGGTGATTTGGTGACGAAAGATTACATTTTTTTCTCATCTTATTTCTTTCTTTCTTTCTCTCTTAGCTAGCTTAGTTTCCTTATTTTTTTAAGTTTTCTATTTGCGGTTGGTTTTTTGTTCATTGGTTTCTATTGCTTTTTCTTCGTCAAATATAAAATTGTTGCCGATATCGTATCGAGCCCTTTTCAGGGCTAGAACATACCGGCAATCCCCGTCTTGACCGTACGGTTGGTCCCGTTACTTCCCTCTCGAAAGATTGGGAATTAGCGACCTCCGGGTTTCGGGGTTTTTTGGCGTTGATTTTCTGTATATATTTTCCTTTGTTTACATTTTTTCGTTTTAGTTTTGTCGGTGTTGCCAGCTGCCTTAATTGCCCAGTTTTTGGGTTGGGGTAGCGGCAACGGTCCCGCTAACTATAGCGTTGGTTTGGTTTTATTTTTTAGTGTAAGTAGCGAGATCTTTTATTTTTAAAATTTCGAGTATTTTGCTCGAAATTTGCGAAATAAAAGTCTCAATTTTGAGTTTGTAAAAATTATTTTATTAGGTTGCGGTTTTTGTATCATAGTGTTATTTTTAGGAGTGTTAGTGTATATAATTGTGTACATATCCTTGAAGAATTCATAATTTTCCGACTGCAAAGTCGGAAGTTATCATTCTTTAAGTGTAGTGGGGAGTAGAAGGTTTTTAGGGTTACAAATTTAAGGTTTTGTAAAAATTTTGTAAATTCGGTATCTTTTGAACCTTTTAACTTTTATTTGTTTTTGTTATTTAGTAGGATAGGCTTTGTTTTGTTCTATTTTTAAGTGTTTTTTCCGCTGTCCTGCGACCCCGGGAAGTGGGTTAAAACCGGGCGGGAAAAAATAGTGTAGTTGCTATTTTTTTCAATCAGGCGCAAAACTCACTTTAGTAGGGAAAAGTCTAAATTCGACTCGCACTTGACCGTTTTTATTTCGATTTTCGAAATAACTTCGGTCCTGCTGGTCGAATTTAGACCAACTTTGGTAGGCTGGTGTAAGGGGCCACTATGGCCTCGGACACCGAGAAATGGGGGGATCCACCGGAGGGGGAGGGAGAAAACTTCAGCTCTGGCTGTGAGTCGGATGACTCGCTAGTAGCTTTGAGGGTCCCTGCCTCCAAACGGAACCACGACGATGATGAGGAGGGTGATTTGAGGCCCGCTTTCGGGCCCAAAATCAGCTCCTCACTTAGGGGTAAGCCCAAGGGGGCGTACGCGGGGTTGGCTGCGGCAAGGGCCAAACTCAAAGACGCTGACCCTTATCGCTTTGAGGATGAAGCGGATGCTGCCGTTGCCGCAGCATACCGGAAGGATTTCCCTGAGCTCCGTCCCAGAGGGGAAAATCAGGGAAAAAGGAAGGAGAAGGTGCGCTCGCGCTCGCGATCGCCGACCTCCCCTACCAGGAAGAGCCCATCGGAGTTCTTGCGCCTCACAGACCCGATCGAGGCAACCCGAGAAGCGGCAAGAGACATCCTGGAGGGTGCCAGGCGCTCCGGGCACCTGAAGGGAGGCATATGGGGCGTCATGAATCGGGCGTGTAGAGTTATCCTCGATTCGATGGACGATGTGGAGGCCGCCAAGTCGGAGAGCGAGGAGATCCGCATCCTCAAGGCGGACAACAAGAGGATGCGGGAGCAACTCGCTCAATGCTTGGGGGAGCTGAAGGCGCTCCGAACCGCCTTCTCGGAGCGGGAGATTCCGGCGCCTCCGGCCTCGCTGCCGGATCCGCCCGTGCAGTTTTCTGCTGCGGATCTGGCGGAGGCCATAGGGGCTCTCAAAAAGGACCTGTTCACCTCTTTGGGCGGCATGATTAATGCCCGCATCGAGGAGGTGAATAGGCGCCTGCCGCCGGAACCTATTCTCCGCCCCCCGCTGGCGGCTGACAGGAGAGCAGGGGGACCAGCACTGACAGCCCCCTCCAAGATGAGTACGACTGTGCCAGCCCCCCTCAGGGTGAGGACCACGCAGTCTGAGGCAGGAGCAAGACTGGGGGACGGGAGGCCGCAAAAGGCCAAACCTTCCAAAAAGGTAGCGGCCCCCTCCCGCCAAGCCCCAGTCCCGTCCCCACGAGCCGCCTCGATAGACGCTCGGTCGTCGGCTGAAGGAGCAGGGCCTTCCGCTAAAACGCCGCGTCCACCCCAGGAAACCTGGGTGGACGTGGTGAGGAAGGCAAAGGGGAAGGGGAAGGCGAAGGCCCAGCCCGCCCCCTCGTCCAAAGCGCCCCAGGCGCCCCAAACGAGTAAGAAGGCGGTGCCTAAATTGAAGGCACTGGCCGTTCCGAAGACGGCGGCGGTGGTGGTTTCTCTGAAGAAGGAAGCCACCACCACCACCACGCTGCAGGCCACCATGGCCAGGGCCATCAATGCCCTGAGCCTGGAAGCTGTTGGCCTGCAGCATGTAAAAGTAAGGTCCTCGATGACGGGGAACCGAATAATCGAGGTCCCCGGAGAGGACCAGGAGAACGCGGCCGACAATCTCGCAGACAAACTGCGAGAGATTGTCGGCGACGTGGCTGACGTGAGCCGCGTCACCAAGAAGGTCGGGCTCCAAATCGCCGGCTTGGACGAGTCGGCGACTAAGGAGTCCGTGGCGCTGGCTGTCGCCTCCGCGGGAGCCTGTGATGAGGCCCAAATCAAGGTAGGGGGCATTCGCCCCCTGTATGACGGCACTGGATCTGTCCTGATCCAGTGCCCAGTGCGGGTGGCCAAAGCCCTCCTGGCACAAGGGCGGGTCAGGATCGGCTGGGCCTCCGCCAGGGTCAATAGAATTGGACCAACACCCCTGCGGTGCTATAAATGCATGGGTGTTGGTCACACACGAGAGACGTGCCCCTCCAGCGTTGACCGGTCCAACGCCTGCTACCGATGCAGCAGGGAGGGGCACATGGCTAAGGAGTGCTGGGAGGAGAAAGCGTGGTGCGTGGTGTGCGCCCATGCCAAACTCCCGGCTGATCACTCCATGGGGGGGGACAGTTGTTTCCCCCCTCACACTAGAGGCAAGGACCTGAGGACGCGACCCCCCCGTCGTCCTCAGCCTCCCCCCCAGGTAGAAGAAGCCGCCGGCCGGCAAGAAGAGGACAACCGCATGGACCTCTAAATGTCAGCACACCGACATCTAGAGGTCCTGCAGGTGAACGCCAACCACTCCGCCAGAGCTCAAGATCTGCTCATGCAGACCATGGCGGAGTGGGAAATTGGCGTTGCGGTTGTCGCGGAGCCATATTTCGTCCGAAGCCCCTACCCAATTAGGTAGGGGCTTCGGACGAAATGGTTGCCATCGTGGTGCCGGCGGTTGGGGACTTCCCCCCCCTGTCGAGGATCGAGGGTGGCCCGGGGTTCGTGGCGGCCAGGTGGGGGAGCGACACCGTTCTAGTAGCGGTGTATTTCTCCCCCAATAGGCCGCTGCGTGCGTTCGAGCAGTTCCTGGGGGTCCTGGGGGGGGTGGTCAGGAGGGCTGCCCCGAGACAGGTGATGGTCCTGGGGGACCTCAATGCCAAGAGCTCGGCATGGGGTTCCCCCATCACGGACCCGCGCGGGGCGGCTCTCACGGATTGGGTGGTGGCAACGGGACTGGAAATCCTGAACCAGGGCGACGCAAACACATGCGTGCGGCGGCAGGGGGGTTCGGTCGTGGACATAACGTTCGCGACCACTGCCATTGCCGCGCGCGTGGAAGAATGGCGCGTCCTGGAGGACGTGGAGACCCTCTCCGATCATTTGTACATCAGGATGAGGGTCTCTGCAGGAGGGGTCCAGCCACCGCCCATCCCGGGGAGGAGGGCAAACGGGGGCAGAGGGTTCCCAAAATGGTCCCTGTCCCAATTGGACAGGGCCATGGCGGACGAGGCGGCGATGGTGGAGGCCTGGTGCACTGCCCCACCCACCGCCCTCGGTGTCGAGGAAAGGGCGGTCCAGTTCCGCATCGCACTGCAAGCGGTGTGCGATGCGGCCATGCCCCGGACCAAGCGCCTCTTCGCCCGCAAGAGGGTGTACTGGTGGTCCGCAGAAATTGCGGGCCTGCGTACCACCAGCAACGCTGCCCGCCGGGCCTACCAGCACTGTAGGCGCCGGCGGCACACTACCGAAGAAGAAGAGGGCCTCCACCGCACCCTCAAAGAGGCAAAGGGGGCCCTAAACACGGCTATTGCCAAGGCCAAGGATGAGGCGCATGTCTCATTCTTGGCCACCCTCGATAGAGACCCGTGGGGACGGCCCTACAGGGTGGTGCGTAACAAGATGCGCACCGCCCCTCCAATGGAGTCCCTTGAGCCCGCTCTACTGCAGAGGGTCGTCGAGGGGCTGTTCCCTCCAGCCCCCTCGATCACTCCCCCGGCAATGACCGAGACCCGGGAGGAACGGGAGGACGAACCCGTCGTCGCTCCTGTGAGCGATGACGAGTTCGAGCGGGTGCTGGATCGACTCCGGGGCTGCAAAAAAGCCCCGGGTCCAGACGGAGTCCCAGGCCGCGTCCTCCCGGTAGCTTTGAAGCACCTCGGAAACCGCCTCAGGCAGATCATGGACGACTGCCTGAGGGAGGGAAGGTTCCCGAGGATATGGAAGGAGGGGAGGCTGTGCCTCCTCCGTAAAGAGGGTCGACCCCCCGACTGCCCGTCCGCATACCGCCCCATCGTGCTGCTGGACGAGGCCGGGAAAATGTTCGAACGCATCCTGGCCTCCCGAATCCTGCAGCACCTGGAGACCGCCGGCCCGAACGTCTCGGAAAGACAGTTCGGGTTCCGGGAGGGGCGGTCAACGCTCGACGCGTTGAAGTCCCTCAGGGACTTCTGCGAGTACGCGTCGGGCAGGGGTGAGGGTGTCGTCGCGGTGTCGTTGGACATCGCGAACGCATTCGGCACCCTCCCCTACGAGGTGATTAGTGAGGCACTTCGGTATCACGAAGTGCCTCATTATTTAAGGCGGGTCATAGAGCACTACCTTACCGAGAGGGTAGTGCTCTATGAGGGTAAGGAGGGTCGACGGGGGGAGAGGGGAATGGCCTGCGGCGTGCCCCAGGGTTCCGTACTCGGTCCACTTCTTTGGAACCTGGGGTACGATTGGGCCATTAGGGGGGAGCTGCTTCCGCGCACACTCACCATCTGTTATGCGGACGACACGATGGTGGCTGCGCGCGGAAGCGACATGAGGGAGACCTCAAGGAGGGCGGAGGTGGCGGCCGAGCTGGCGATCCATCGCATTGAGCGGCTCGGCCTAAAGGTGGCCCTCTCGAAGACGGAGGGTATTGTCTTCGGGGGGCGTGGGTGGCGGCTGCGGGCGGGCGCGGCGCTTACCCTAGGAGGGGAAGCGGTCCAGATAAAGCCCCATATCAAATATCTGGGGCTGGTACTGGACCGCAAATGGGACTTCGGGGAGCACTTCACCAGACTTGCTCCCCGAATCGTGGGCGCCGCCTCGGCGCTGGGCCGGCTACTGCCCAATGTGGGCGGGCCGGGCTCCTTATGCCGGCGTCTATACGCCGGCGTAACAAGGAGCATGGCTCTCTACGGGGCCCCAATCTGGGCGGACAAGCTGTCCGCCCGCAACAAGGCCCTGCTGCGGAGGCCGCAGAGGATTGTGGCTCTCCGTATAGTGAGGGCCTACGTAACTGTGGCCCACGCAGCGGCCTGCCTCCTCGCCTGCACCCCGCCCTGGGAACTGGACGCAGAGGTGCAGGCGGAGACCTATAGGGTTAGGTCTAGGGCCCGGGCAAGGGGTGAACGCCCGGACCCTGAGGAGGTGGAGGAGACGCGCCGAATGACGGAGCGTCGACTGCGGGACCGCTGGAAAACCGACCTGGAGGACTCCCCCTATGGTACCCGTACTATAGGGGCGATCCTCCCGTCGGTGGACCTTTGGTTAGAGAGGGCAGTCGGCGCAACGTCGTTCCGGCTTGTGCAGGTGATGACCGGACATGGGTGTTTCGGTCATTACCTGCACAAAATTGGGAGGGAGCCTACCCCGCAGTGCCATGAGTGCGGGGATCCGGACGACACGGCTCAGCACACCTTCGAGGTGTGCAGCCGTTGGAGTTCGGAGCGCAGCGCCATGGCATTAGCTATTCAGCGGGAGGACCTCTCGCTCTACAGCATTGTTGCGGCAATGCTCTGCAGCGAGAGGTCTTGGGAGGCTGTGGCCTCCTTTTGCGAAACGATCATCTCGCAGAAGGAGGCCGCGGAGCGGGAGCGCGAGGAGTCTCCTCTTGCGCATCCGCTCCGGCGCAGACGGCAGGGGTTGAGGCGGCGGCGATTTGCTGCGCGCCTTAACCCTTAGTGGCTGCGGGTGGGGGATGGGAGTCCCCCGCCTGCCATAGGCAAGCCACTCAGCGGTCTGGGAGGGGGGCCACGCGTGCTCGGCCCCTCTCCCCTTTTGGCGCGGGAAGCCCCAGCAATGGCTGGGGCCGCCGGTAGACGTCGTGGGGAATGCCTTCCGCGGGTTCCACGGCGTCCAACCAAACCGGTATGAGGGTACGCCAAGGTGTTTTTTAGTGGGTAACACTCCCCTACCCCTTCTCGCTCGGAGAAGGGGAGGGGACGTGAGTCCCACATACCCCCCCGCCACTCCCATGGCGGGGGAAATGCGTAACGCATTTTTCACCTTGCCAAAAAAAAAAAAAAAAAAAAAAAAAAGGTTAGGTTAGGTTAGGTTAGGTTAGGTTAGGTTAGGTTAGGTTAGGTTAGGTTAGGTTAGGTTAGGTTAGGTTAGGTTAGGTTGGGGTGCGGGCCGGATTCCTCCACGTTGGCTTGGGTGTTGCAGTCTCTCTTGATCTCGATCCGGAGAGAACGCAGCATCTGGGCTGGTGCACCCTGGGCATCGGCTGAAACTTTCTCCTTTTGGGGGACTCTTTCGGCCCATGGCAAATATCCGGCGGGGGGGGGGCGGTGACGAGTGACTTTTCGTCTGAAAAGCCGCTTTGTCACCGCCATAAAGGGGGGGAATGGGGTTGCAGCCACAGCCCACTCTCCAAGGAGAGTGGACTGTGGATGCAACAGTATTGGGGGTTGTCCTCGAAAGAGGTACAACGGGGTGCGACGATGTGCCAGGTGCATTCGGTTTAGCCGACGTCGGACCTAACTCGTTTCCCGTCTGGAGTGTCGTGGATCACGTCTCGCGGCTCCGACGGGCCGAGGACCTTGCCTTAACCGGCTGGGTCGAGGGGAGTAAACCTCATAAAAAATCCCTCAATCCTAAGCGGCGCCGCACCGCGAGGGGATGCATGGCTGAGAGGTGGTCAGCTATTAGTGCGTTGCCCCGTCAGAGTACCTGCCGACCCTCTGACGGGAGATGCTAGGCTTGTCCAGGTGCACGGGCACCTCCTGGATCGACCTTTATATCCCTACTACTCGTGGGAACAAATATGGAAGAATCTATAACCCTGCCAAACGGCCCTTCTGAGGGCCAACCTGAAAACGGCCCTTCTCAGGGCCAAAACACAAACGGCTCTTTTCAGAGCCTACCAGGAGATGAGAGGACGCGGGCGCTTACCCCGGTGGTCCGTTTGGAGCGCATGGCGCTGAGGCCACGGTCGGCGAGCCCTAGGGTTGCAGTGCCAGTGGCGGAGGAGGCGATACAGAAAAGCATGAATCAGACGACAACTCAGTCTGACACCGACACTGGTACGCTAGAAACAGTGCGTTCCGTGCCGGGTTTGAGTGGATTGGGCGACTCAGACTCAGCCATGAGTTGCAGCTCAGCGGAGACGGGTGGAGGCAAATTCTGGCGAAAGAGGAAGCCGACTCTTTCCGACTCATCGGATTCCGATGGCACCTCCAAAGGCAAAAAGAGGGGTCGCGGTCGCCCCCCCACCACGGGGAAGTATGTAGGCCTGGCTTTGGCAAAAGATCAGCTGAACCGCGCCAAAAAAGAGGAGCTGAGGCTCAGGGCGGAGGAGGAGGTTGCGGGCCTGGCGAGATCGCTGTCGACCCGCAATCAGCCTGGCTGTACTATGCCAGTGGTCGGGCAGTACAGTTCTGAGAACGAGCTGACGGCAGCCGCTGTACACGAGAGGGTACAGAGCAGCCTAAAGGCTATTGCGCTCGTTGCCAATAAGTCAAGTAACCTCAAAGGCACCTTCATAAGGGCCCTCAACGAAGCCGTCGCGTCGATTAAAGGCGCGTTTGCAGAACTTCACCAGCGCACCTCCTCGGAGGAGACGCGGCGGCTGCAGGCGCAAAATGACCGCCTACGAGCTGAGCTGACAGAGCTCCGCTCCGAAATGGGCAAGATGAGGATAGAATTCCAGGATCAACTGAAACAGAAGTCCCCGGCCTCAGTACCTCAAGAGGAGATGCAGCCTGCCAGCAGCTCCCGCAAAGCGGCCCCTCAGCCTCTGAATGCTGAGGAGTTGGCGCGGGCCATGACAATACAGATGGGGCTGATGCTAGATGCCAGGCTGGGAGCCCTAGAGCTTGAAGGCAGGCTCTTGCCGGCCCAAATAATGCGGCCTCCACTGGCCGCTGACCGACAACAATCGTCTGCGCAGGGGGCTTCTCAGAGCCAGAACCCAGCGCTCGCTCCCAAGCCGGCTCCCAAGCCGGCTCCCAGGTCGACTCACAAGCCAGTTAGCACGCCGGCTCTAAAACGAGGTCCTCCAAACCTAACGGAGGAACCCCGAAAGGGGGATAAGGGAAAGGGGAAGGGGAAAGGCAAGGGCAAGAAGAGTGCGCCCCGTGAAGCCATTGCGTTGACTCCTCATTTCTCATCTCTCTCGACTCCAGATCCTCGGCCACTGCCTCCGGCACCCACATCCGAGGAATTTACTGTTGTGGAGCGAGGTAAGAAGAAAAAAGCGGCAAACTTTTCGTCGGCTTCCCAGGCACAGCCACAGAGGAGGAAATCTTCAATGACCAGAGCACGCAAACTCCGTCCCCCTCGCTCTGAAGTCGTGGTTCTCACGCTGAAGCCGGAGGCCGCTGAAAAGGGCGTGACATACGCGCAAGTGATGTCCAGGGCGAAGGAGAGTATGAACCTTGAACGCCATGGCATCGAATCCATAAAATTCAGGCGAGCGGCAACCGGGGCAAGAGTTCTCGAGGTGCCGGAAACAGGCAGTGGTGAGAAGGCTGACTCACTGGCCAAAGAGCTGGCCGCTAAGCTTGGGGAGGATGTTGTCTGGGTGTCTAGGCCAACGAAGTGTGTGGAGCTGCGCCTCACAGAACTAGACGACTCCGTGACACCAGGCGAAGTAGTTGCTGCCGTGGCCAAGGTGGGTGGTTGTATCGATAGCCAGATAAAGACCGGTGAAGTTCGTGTTGATGCATCTGGCCTCGGTACTATCTGGCTTCGCTGCCCGGCTGCGGCAGCAAAAAAGGTGATCGAAGCCGACCGCGGAAGGCTAAAGGTTGGATGGGTCCGCGCCGCCGTGAAGCTTCTCGATCAGCGTCCCTTGCTCTGCTATAAGTGCCTTGAAAAGGGTCATGTCAAGGCACAATGCACCAACGACACAGATCGAAGCAACACATGCTACCGGTGTGGCCAACCAGGCCACAGAGCGGCTGGCTGCTCGCAGGCGCCACACTGCTCCGTGTGTGCGGACTCGGGGAAGAAGGCCGATCACAAATTGGGCTCCAAGGCGTGCCACGCACCAGGCCCCAAGGCAGTGAAGAAGAAGGCTAGAACGGGCCCCCAGGCCCCACCCCAGCCTAGTCAGCCATCCACCAGCAGGTCGGAAGCGCACGAGAGGGAGGATCTAATGGCCATTGAATAAAATGGCCATTCGAGTAATTCAGGCGAACCTCAACCACTGTGCCAGGGCTCAGGACCTGCTACTTCAGTCTATGGCAGAGTGGATGATAGGCGTTGCGGTGGTGGCAGAACCGTACTCAATCCCTCTCCGGGATGACTGGGTAGGAGATGTGGACGGCTCTGTAGCACTGGTTATGCGGACAGCGACGGGTGGCTCACCGTTTTCTAGCCCGATTAAAGGGAAGGGGTACGTGGCGGCGCTCTGTGGCGATACATGGTACGTAGCTGTTTATTTCTCGCCAAACAGATGTCTGGCTGACTTTGAGCGGTTCCTGGACGAAGTAGGGGCTCAAGTCGGTCAGCTTCTCCCGCGCCCTGTAATCGTTGCCGGGGACTTTAATGCCAAATCCACGGCTTGGGGCTCCCCGGCGACGGACGCGCGAGGTGCCATACTGGAAGAGTGGGCAGTGGTGGTAGGCCTGACTATCGTTAACCAGGGAACGGCAGACACGTGCGTGCGGCAACAGGGTGGCTCTATCGTGGATATCACGTTCACGAGCGCCTCCCTGGCGCGCCGTGTCCAGGGCTGGGAGGTCATGGTGAGGGTGGAGACGCTGTCGGATCACCGTTATATCCGGTTCGACGTCTCCGCACCCTCACTATCCCCGGATGGCCCAAGCCGGATTGGCCCGGTCGGGAGCGGCCCAAGATGGGCGCTTACCAAACTCGACCGGGAACTTTTGAAGGAGGCAGCCATAGTTCAGGCTTGGTTGCCTGTGCCGGAGGGAGCGGTGGCGGTTGAGGCCGAAGCGTCCTGGTTCCGGGAGGCCATGACGCGCATATGCGACGCAGCAATGCCCCGGGCCAAGGCTCTGCCGCCACGGCGAAGCGTGTACTGGTGGTCCGCCGAGCTTGCGCAGTTGCGCAAGGACTGTATAGTCGCGCGGCGCCAGCATATGCGACAGAGGAGGCGCAGGCGGCAAGACGCAGCCGAGGAGAGCCGCTTGTACGAGGCACTAAAGGCGTGCAAATGGGTCTTCTCCGTGGCCATAGGGGAGGCAATTGAGGCAAGTCGGGCCAAATTTCTGGAGACCCTCAATGCCGACCCGTGGGGAAGACCATACAAGCTCGTCCGGAGTAAGCTGCGCCCCTGGGCACCCCCGCTGACTCAAACGCTCGAACCAGAGTTCGTAGGCCGCGTGGTAGCGACGCTTTTCCCGGCAAGGGGACCCCATCAGCCACCTTCTATGGCACCGTCAGCGGTGAGACTCGAGGAGGAGGAGAACATCCCAGCTGTAACTACAGCTGAGCTGGGCGTGGCGGTAGACCGGCTCCGTGTCAGGAACACGGCCCCCGGGCCTGACGGCATTCCGGGCCGTGCTTGGGTCCTCGCCATGGAAGCTCTCGAACCGAGGCTGCTACGATTCTTGACCGCGTGCCTAGAGCAGGGTTGCTTCCCGAAGGAGTGGAAGTCCGGAAAGCTGGTGCTGATTCGGAAGGAGGGGCGCCCGGTGGACTCTGCGTCTGGCTACCGGCCGATAGTCCTGCTCGATGAGGTGGGCAAGCTCTTTGAGCGGGTGATTGCAGCTCGCATCATCAAGCACATGGAGCGCGAGGGGCCGGATCTGGAGGACTGCCAGTTTGGCTTTCGCAGGGGCCGCTCAACGGTCGACGCAATTAGTCGAGTTAAGGAGACCGCGACGGAGGCAGTGTCCCGGGGTGAGGTCGTCTTGGCAATATCTTTAGATATTGCCAACGCCTTTAACACCCTGCCCTGGGACACTATAAAGGAGGCACTGCGATACCACCAGGTACCTCTCCACCTTTACCGCATCATACAAGCCTACCTCAGTGATAGATATATCACGTGGCCAGGACGTCAGGGCTGGGGGAGGAGTATGATGGCCTGTGGAGTCCCGCAGGGGTCGGTACTAGGTCCACTCCTGTGGAATATTGGCTATAACTGGGTCCTACGGGGGGCAAACTTGCGTGGAGTCGAAGTCGTTTGCTACGCCGATGACACGCTCGTGATGGCCCGGGGACCCAGTTTCCGTGACGCAGCCATACTGGCGACAGCAGGAGTCGCCCATTCTGTGGCTAAAATTCGACGGCTGGGCCTCGAGGTGGCTCTAACGAAGTGCGAGGCCATCTGCTTCTACGGTCCACGGAGGGGGCCTCCAGCTGGAGCACATATTGTGGTGGGAGGAGTCCCGATTGCTGTCAAGCCGACGCTGCTCTACCTTGGCGTCGTACTTGACAGCAAATGGAATTTTAGAGCTCATTTTGAGCGATTGGCACCCAGATTGCTGCGCGCTGCGGGAGCCTTTGGGCGTATACTCCCAAATCTGGGGGGGCCCAAGGTCTCATGTCGCCGCCTTTACACAGGGGTGTTGCGATCGATGGCGCTTTACGGTGCCCCAATATGGGCGGATGCCCTCAGCAGTCACAATATCGCTCAACTGCGGCGACCGCAGAGAGCGATGGCTCTGAGGGTAATCCGAGGGTACCGGACGATCAGTGCAGAGGCCGCGTGCGTGATGGCTGGGTCGCGGCCCTGGGACCTGGACGCGAAGGCCCTTGCGGCCTTGTACCAGTGGTGCAGGGACGCGCGAGATCGGGGCCACCTGCTGGCACCTCGTGAGGTGGAAGGGCGGCGTACGCAGCTCCTAGAGGAGACTCTAGATGTCTGGGTGCATAGGCTGGAACGGCCGAGGGCTGGCTCGCGTACCATAGAAGCTCTTCGCCCGGTCCTCCGTGACTGGGTGGAAAGGCGCTCCGGGGTGCTGACCTTTCGGCTGACGCAAGTGCTGTCGGGACACGGCTGTTTCGGCAGTTACTTGCACAAAGTCGCGAAAAGGGAGCCGACACCGGAGTGCCACGAGTGCGGAGCTAGCGTAGACTCGGCTCAGCACACTCTGGCCGAGTGCCCGGCTTGGGGCGAGGAACGGCAAGAGCTGGTTGCCCAGCTAGGACAAGACCTGTCCCTCACGGCTGTGGTCCAGGCAATGTTGGGCGGAGAAGCGGCCTGGGAGACGGTGCTCACATTTTGTGAACAGGTCATGAAGGACAAAGAGGCGGCAGAGCGCGAGCGAGAAGCCTGGGCCGAGGCTGATCAGATGCGCCGCCGCCGAATAGGTCGCAGGCGAGCCGCCCATGAGCGGAACCTGCCACCTTAACGGGAGCCAGCGGGCGGTGAACACGGGGACGTTCCCGCCCATGCTTGTTGGCTCCCTGAGATGGATGGAAGCGCGACCTCGTGTCCCGGAAGCGCTTCCACAGAGGAGGATTCCTAATTAGGATAGCCGGCTTGCGGGGTCGCGGAAGTATGTTGCCCGTAACCCCGCAACAAACTAGCGGCAAGAGGACACCATGGGGTTTAGTGGGTAGTGGGGCTGCGTTTCAGTCCCGAGCCCCACATAACCGTCCGGGCTCATCCCCGACCCGGCGGTATGCGTAAATGCATTCCCCATGACAAAAAAAAAAAAAAAAAAAAAAAAAGGTTAGGTTAGGTTAGGTTAGGTTAGGTTAGGTTAGGTTAGGTTAGGTTAGGTTAGGTTAGGTTAGGTTAGGTTAGGTTAGGTTAGGTTAGGTTAGGTTAGGTTAGGTTAGGTTAGGTTAGGTTAGGTTAGGTTAGGTTAGGTTAGGTTGAGGTAAAATCTTGGGTGTTGATGGAACGATTTGCGGGTGATTTGGTGACGAAAGACTACATTTTTTTCTCATCTTGTTTCTCTCTTTCTTTCTCTCTTAGCTAGTAAAGTTTTCTTATTTTTTAAAGTTTTCTATTTGCGGTTGGTTTTTTGTTCATTGGTTTCTATTGCTTTTTCTTCGTTGAATATAAAATTGTTGCCGATATCGTATCGAGCCCTTTTCAGGGCTAGAACATACCGGCAATCCCCGTCTTGACCGTACGGTTGGTCCCGTTACTTCCCTCTCGAAAGAGTGGGAAATATCGACCTCCGGGTTTCGGGTTTTTTGACGTTGAATTTTTTGTACATATTTTCCTTTGTTTACATTTTTACACTTTAGTTTAGTCGGTGTTGCCAGCTGCCTTAATTGCCCAGTTTTTGGGTTGGGGTAGCGGCATCGGTCCCGCTAACTATAGCGTTTGTTTTGTCTTATATTGTTGTATAAGTTGCGAGATATTTTATTTTTGAAATTTCGAGTATTTTGCTCGAAATTTCCGAAATAAAAATCTAAATTTTGAGTTTGTAAAAATTATTTAATTAGGTTGCGGTTTTTGTATTATAGTCATATTTTTAGGAGCGATAGTGTATATAATTGTGTATATATTTCTGAAGATTTCATAACTTTCCGACTGCAAAGTCGGAAGTTATTAATCTTTAAGTGTAGTGGGGGGTAGAAGGTTTCTGCGGGTACAAAGTTAAGGTTTTGTTAAAATTTTGTAAATTCGGTATCTTTTGAACCTTTTAACTTTTATTTGTTTTTGTTATTTAGTTAGATAGGTTTTGTCTTGTGCTATTTTTTAGTGTTTTTTCCAATTTCCTGCGACCCCGGGAAGTGGGTAAAAACTGCGGGGGAAAAAATAGTCGCGTTGCTATTTTTTTCCTACAGGCGCAAAACTCGTTTTTATAGGGAAAAGTCTAAATTCGACTCGCACTTGACCGATTTTATTTCGGATTTCGAAATAACTTCGGTCCTGCTGGTCGAATTTAGACCAAATTTTGTAGGCCGGTGGTAGGGGTCACCATGGCCTCTGACCACGAGAAATGGGAGGATCCACCGGAAGGGGGGGGAGATATCTACAGCTCTGGCTGTGAGTCAGACGACTCACTCGTAGCAGTGGATGTAAGGACCCCTCTTGCCTCCAAGCGGAGCCATGAGGACGATGAGGAGGGTGATCCGAGGCCCGCTTTTGGGCCGAAAATCAACTCCTCTCATAGAGGTAAGCCCAAGGGGGCATATACGGGGTTGGCTGCGGCAAGGGCCAAGCTGAAAGAGCTAGACCCCTATCGTTTCAGGGAAGAAGCGGACGCTGCCGTTGCCGCAGCATACCGCAAGGACTTCCCCGAACTACGTCCCAGAGGGGATTCCCAGGGGAAAAGGGGAGAGAAGGTGCGCTCGCGGTCGCGATCACCGTCCTCCTCTGCCAGGGTGAGTCCATCGGCGTTCCTGCGCCTAACAGACCCGGTCGAGGCCACCCGGGAGGCGGCGAGGGATATCCTGGAGGGTGCCAGGCGCTCCGGGAACTTGAAGGGGGACATTTGGGGTGATATGAACCGAGCTTGCAAAATTATCCTCGATTCGATGGACGATGTGGAGGCCGCCAAATCGGAGAGCGAGGAGATCCGCATCCTCAAGGCGGACAACAAGAGGATGCGGGAGCAACTCGCTCAATGCTTGGGGGAGCTGAAGGCGCTCCGAACTGCCTTCTCGGAGCGGGAGATTCCGGCGCCTCCGGCCTCGCTGCCGGATCCGCCCGTGCAGTTTTCTGCTGCGGATCTGGCGGAGGCCATCGGGGTTCTCAAAAAGGACCTGTTCACCTCTTTGGGTGGCATGATTAATGCCCGCATCGAGGAGGTGAACAGGCGCCTGCCGCCGGAACCAATTCTCCGCCCCCCGCTGGCGGCTGACAGGAGGGCAGGGGGACCAGCTCTGACAGCCCCCCCCAAGGCGAGTACGGCTGTACCAGCCCCCCTCAGGGTGAGGACCACTCAGCCTGAGGCAGGAGCAAGACTGGGGGACGGAAGGCCGCAAAAGGCCAAACCTACCAAAAAGGTAGCGGCCCCCTCCCGCCAGGCCCCAGTCCCGGCCCCACGAGCCGCCTCGACAGCCGCTCGGTCGTCAGCCGAAGGACCAGGGCCTTCCCCAAAAACGCCGCGTCCACCCCAGGAAACTTGGGTGGATGTGGTGAGGAAGGGGAAGGGAAAGGGAAAGGCGAAAGCCCAACCCACCCCCTCGTCCAAAGCGCCCCAGGCGCCTCAATTGAGCAAAAAGGCGGTGCCGAAAATGAAGGCACTGGCCGTTCCGAAGACGGCGGCGGTGGTGGTGTCTCTGAAGAAGGATGCCACCACCACCACCACGCTGCAGGCCACCATGGCCAGGGCTATCAATGCCCTGAGCCTGGAGGCTGTTGGCCTGCAGCATGTAAAAGTAAGGTCCTCAATGACGGGGAACAGAATTATCGAGGTCCCCGGAGAGGACCAGGAGAACGCGGCCGACAATCTCGCAGCCAAACTGCGAGAGATTGTCGGCGACGTGGCTGACGTAAGCCGCGTCACCAAGAAGGTCGGGCTCCAAATCGCCGGCTTGGACGAGTCGGCGACTAAGGAGTCCGTGGCTCTGGCTGTCGCCACGGAGGGAGCCTGTGATCAGGCCCAAATTAAGGTAGGAGGCATTCGCCCCCTGTATGACGGCACTGGATCTGTCCTGATCCAGTGCCCAGTGCGGGTGGCCAAAGCCCTCCTGGCCAAAGGGCGGGTCAGGATCGGTTGGGCCTCAGCCAGGGTCAATAGGATCGGACCAACACCCCTGCGGTGCTACAAATGCATGGGTGTTGGTCACACACGAGAGACGTGCCCCTCCAGCGTTGACCGGTCCAACGCTTGCTACCGGTGCAGCAGGGAGGGGCACATGGCTAAGGAGTGCTGGGAGGAGAAGGCGTGGTGCGTGGTGTGCGCCCATGCCAAACTCCCGGCTGATCACTCCATGGGGGGGGACAGTTGTTTCCCTCCTCACACTAGAGGCAAGGACCTGAGGACGCGACCCCCCCGTCGTCCTCAGCCTCCCCCTCAGATAGAAGAAGCCGCCGGCCGGCAAGAAGAGGACAACCGCATGGACCTCTAAATGTCAGCACACCGACATCTAGAGGTCCTGCAGGTGAACGCCAACCACTCCGCCAGAGCTCAGGATCTGCTCATGCAGACCATGGCGGAGTGGGAAATTGGCGTTGCGGTTGTTGCGGAGCCATATTTCGTCCCTCCCCTACCTAATTGGGTAGGGGCTTCGGACGAAATGGTTGCCATCGTAGTGCCGGCGGTTGGGGACTTCCCCCCCCTGTCGAGGATCGAGGGTGGCCCGGGGTTCGTGGTGGCCAGGTGGGGGAGCGACACCGTTCTAGTAGCGGTGTATTTCTCCCCCAATAGGCCGCTGCGTGCGTTCGAGCAGTTCCTGGGGGTCCTGGGGGGGGTGGTCAGGAGGGCTGCCCCGAGACAGGTGATGGTCCTGGGGGACCTCAATGCCAAGAGCTCGGCATGGGGTTCCCCCATCACGGACCCGCGCGGGGCGGCTCTCACGGATTGGGTGGTGGCAACGGGACTGGAAATTCTGAACCAGGGCGACGCAAACACATGCGTGCGGCGGCAGGGGGGTTCGGTCGTGGACATAACGTTCGCGACCACTGCCATTGCCGCACGCGTGGAAGAATGGCGCGTCCTGGAGGACGTGGAGACCCTCTCCGATCATTTGTACATCAGGATGAGGGTCTCTGCAGGAGGGGTCCAGCCACCGCCCATCCCGGGGAGGAGGGCGAACGGGGGCGGAGGGTTCCCAAAATGGTCCCTGTCCCAATTGGACAGGGCCATGGCGGACGAGGCGGCGATGGTGGAGGCCTGGTGCACTGCCCCACCCGCCGCCCTCGGTGTCGAGGAAAGGGCGGTCCAGTTCCGCATCGCACTGCAGGCGGTGTGCGATGCGGCCATGCCCCGGACCAAGCGCCTCTTCGCCCGCAAGAGGGTGTACTGGTGGTCCGCAGAAATTGCGGGCCTGCGTACCACCAGCAACGCCGCCCGCCGGGCCTACCAGCACTGTAGGCGCCGGCGGCACACTACCGAAGAAGAGGAGGGCCTCCACCGCACCCTCAAAGAGGCAAAGGGGGCCCTCAATATGGCTATTGCCAAGGCCAAGGATGAGGCGCATGTCTCATTCTTGGCCACCCTCGATAGGGACCCGTGGGGACGGCCCTACAGGGTGGTGCGTAACAAGATGCGCACCGCCCCTCCTATGGAGTCCCTTGAGCCCGCTCTACTGCAGAGGGTCGTCGAGGGGCTGTTCCCTCCAGCCCCCTCGATCACTCCCCCGGAAATGGCCGAGACCCGGGAGGAACGGGAGGACGAACTCGTAGTCGCTCCTGTGAGCGACGACGAGTTCGAGCGGGTGCTGGATCGACTCCGGGGCTGCAAAAAAGCCCCGGGTCCAGACGGAGTCCCAGGCCGCGTCCTCCCGGTAGCCTTGAAGCACCTCGGGAACCGCCTCAGGCAGATCATGGACGACTGCCTGAGGGAGGGAAGGTTCCCGAGGATATGGAAGGAGGGGAGGCTATGCCTCCTCCGTAAAGAGGGTCGACCCCCCGACTGCCCGTCCGCATACCGCCCCATCGTGCTGCTGGACGAGGCCGGGAAAATGTTCGAACGCATCCTGGCCTCCCGAATCCTGCAGCACCTGGAGACCGCCGGCCCGAACGTCTCGGAAAGACAGTTCGGGTTCCGGGAGGGGCGGTCAACGCTCGACGCGTTGAAGTCCCTCAGGGACTTCTGCGAGTACGCGTCGGGCAGGGGTGAGGGTGTCGTCGCGGTGTCGTTGGACATCGCGAACGCATTCGGCACCCTCCCCTACGAGGTGATTAGAGAGGCACTTCGGTATCACCAAGTGCCTCATTATTTAAGGCGGGTCATAGAGCACTACCTTACCGAGAGGGTAGTGCTCTATGAGGGAAAGGAGGGTCGACGGGGGGAGAGGGGAATGGCCTGCGGCGTGCCCCAGGGTTCCGTACTCGGTCCACTTCTTTGGAACCTGGGGTACGATTGGGCCATTAGGGGGGAGCTGCTTCCGCGCACACTCACCATCTGTTATGCGGACGACACGATGGTGGCTGCGCGCGGAAGCGACATGAGGGAGACCTCAAGGAGGGCGGAGGTGGCGGCCGAGCTGGCGATCCATCGCATTGAGCGGCTCGGCCTAAAGGTGGCCCTCTCGAAGACGGAGGGTATTGTCTTCGGGGGGCGTGGGTGGCGGCTGCCGGCGGGCGCGGCGCTTACCCTCGGAGGGGAAGCGGTCCAGATAAAGCCCCATATCAAATATCTGGGGCTGGTACTGGACCGCAAATGGGACTTCGGGGAGCACTTCACCAGACTTGCTCCCCGAATCGTGGGCGCCGCCTCGGCGCTGGGCCGGCTACTGCCCAATGTGGGTGGGCCGGGCTCCTTATGCCGGCGTCTATACGCCGGCGTAACAAGGAGCATGGCTCTCTACGGGGCCCCAATCTGGGCGGATAAGCTGTCCGCCCGCAACAAGGCCCTGCTGCGGAGGCCGCAGAGGGTTGTGGCCCTCCGTATAGTGAGGGCCTACGTAACTGTGGCCCACGCGGCGGCCTGCCTCCTCGCCTGCACCCCGCCCTGGGAACTGGACGCGGAGGTGCAGGCGGAGACCTATAGGGTTAGGTCTAGGGCCCGGGCAAGGGGTGAACGCCCGGACCCTGAGGAGGTGGAGGAGACGCGCCGAATGACGGAGCGTCGACTGCGGGACCGCTGGAAAACCGACCTGGAGGACTCTCCCTATGGTACCCGTACTATAGGGGCGATCCTCCCGTCGGTGGACCTTTGGTTAGAGAGGGCAGTCGGCGCAACGTCGTTCCGGCTTGTGCAGGTGATGACCGGACATGGGTGCTTCGGTCATTACCTGCACAAAATTGGGAGGGAGCCTACCCCGCAGTGCCATGAGTGCGGGGATCCGGACGACACGGCTCAGCACACCTTCGAGGTGTGCAGCCGTTGGAGTTCGGAGCGCGGCGCCATGGCACTCGCTATTCAGCGGGAAGACCTCTCGCTCTACAGCATTGTTGCGGCAATGCTCTGCAGCGAGAGGTCTTGGGAGGCTGTGGCCTCCTTTTGCGAAACGATCATCTCGCAGAAGGAGGTCGCGGAGCGGGGAGCGCGAGGAGTCTCCTCTTGCGCATCCGCTCCGGCGCAGACGGCAGGGGTTGAGGCGAAGGCGTTTTGCTGCGCGCCTTAACCCTTAGTGGCTGCGGGTGGGGGATGGGAGTCCCCCGCCTGCCGTAGGCAAGCCACTCAGCGGTCTGGGAGGGAGGCCACGCGTGCTCGGCCTCTCTCCCCTTTTGGCGCGGGAAGCCCCAGCAATGGCTGGGGCCGCCTGTAGACGTCGTGGGGAATGCCTTCCGCGGGTTCCACGGCGTCCAACCAAACCGGTATGAGGGTACGCCAAGGTGTTTTTTAGTGGGTAACACTCCCCTACCCCTTCTCGCTCGGAGAAGGGGAGGGGACGTGAGTCCCACATACCCCCCCGCCACTCCCATGGCGGGGGAAATGCGTAACGCATTTTTCACCTTGTCAAAAAAAAAAAAAAAAAAAAAAAAAAAAAAAAAAAAAAAAAAAAAAAAAAAAAAAAAAAAAAAAAAAGGTTAGGTTAGGTTAGGTTAGGTTAGGTTAGGTTAGGTTAGGTTAGGTTAGGTTAGGTTAGGTTAGGTTAGGTTAGGTTAGGTTAGGTTAGGTTAGGTTAGGTTAGGTTAGGTTAGGTTAGGTTAGGTTAGGTTAGGTTAGGTTAGGTTAGGTTAGGTTAGGTTAGGTTAGGTTAGGTTAGGTTAGGTTAGGTTAGGTTAGGTTAGGTTAGGTTAGGTTAGGTTAGGTTAGGTTAGGTTAGGTTAGGTTAGGTTAGGTTAGGTTAGGTTAGGTTAGGTTAGGTTAGGTTAGGTTAGGTTAGGTTAGGTTAGGTTAGGTTAGGTTAGGTTAGGTTAGGTTAGGTTAGGTTAGGTTAGGTTAGGTTAGGTTAGGTTAGGTTAGGTTAGGTTAGGTTAGGTTAGGTTAGGTTAGGTTAGGTTAGGTTAGGTTAGGTTAGGTTAGGTTAGGTTAGGTTAGGTTAGGTTAGGTTAGGTTAGGTTAGGTTAGGTTAGGTTAGGTTAGGTTAGGTTGGGGTGCAGGCCGGATTCCTCCACGTTGGCTTGGGTGTTGCAGTCTCTCTTGATCTCGATCCGGAGAGAACGCAGCATCTGGGCTGGTGCACCCTGGGCATTGGCTGAGACTTTTCCCCCTTGGGAATTCTTTCGGTCCATGGCTAATATCCGGCACGGGGGGGTGGGGGGGGAAGGTGACAGGGGTTTCTTGAAGGGTTGCGGTTGTGTACCGGCACTTCTGCCCCGGAAAGTTTCCTTCTGTCACCTGGGGGGGGATGATGACGAGCAGCTTTTCTTCGGAAAAGTTGCCTCGTCACCATAGGGAGGCGGCGACAGAGGTCGTTGGAAGGGGCGGTTGCTGGGCCGCTTCCGCCCTGGACAGCTTCCTTCTGTGGCCCATTGACGGTTGGTGACTGGGGTAGCTTGAAGGGTCAGTTGCGTGTGCCTTCGAGGCCGTTTCTGTTCCTGGAAAGCTTAACCAGTTACCTGGAGGGGGCCGTGACAGAGGTGGTTGAAAGGGGCGGTTGCGTGTGCCTTTGAGGCCGTTTCCAAACCGGACAGCTGCTTTCTGTCACTTTGGTGGTTGGTGACTGGGTTTACCGAAAGACTGGGGCATGTTAACTCCGCTCTGCAACGGAGCACGAAGGTTCCGCTCTGTACCGGAGCATGACCCTGCTCAAGACGTACTCCCATGTCACCCGAGGGTCCTTCTACGTGTCTTTCGGAATCCCGGGGGGCACTGTAGTTATTGGTGGGACAGCTGTGGTGGGGTGTGTTTGAAGGGTATGGGGACCGACCCTTAGAGGTTGGGTATCCGGAAAGCACCATCCACCACAGGCAGACCGTGTAGGGCCAGTGGGTTGGGGGCCCACATTGCACGGCTTTACCGGTCTGGGGAGATGGTCGTGGGCTGCCGACCGCAGCCGTCTCCTCCTTTGGCGGAGAAGGTGGGGCTCTTCGGAGCAGGCCAGGAGGCGTGTCAGTGGGCAAAGCTTAATTGCGGTTCCGCGGCGCCTCACGACTGGCCAGGGGGGTAAACGCCGGAGTGGTTTTAGACGGTAGTTCTTTTGAGAGTCCGTCATACCTCCCATTGCACAGCCTTCCCCGGGCAGGGAGGATGCGTAAATGCATTTCCACTCCGTCAAAAAAAAAAAAAAAAAAAAAAAAAAAAAAAAAAAAGGTTAGGTTAGGTTAGGTTAGGTTAGGTTAGGTTAGGTTAGGTTAGGTTAGGTTAGGTTAGGTTAGGTTAGGTTAGGTTAGGTTAGGTTAGGTTAGGTTAGGTTAGGTTAGGTTAGGTTAGGTTAGGTTAGGTTAGGTTAGGTTAGGTTAGGTTAGGTTAGGTTAGGTTAGGTTAGGTTAGGTTAGGTTAGGTTAGGTTAGGTTAGGTTAGGTTAGGTTAGGTTAGGTTAGGTTAGGTTAGGTTAGGTTAGGTTAGGTTAGGTTAGGTTAGGTTAGGTTAGGTTAGGTTAGGTTAGGTTAGGTTAGGTTAGGTTAGGTTAGGTTAGGTTAGGTTAGGTTAGGTTAGGTTAGGTTAGGTTAGGTTAGGTTAGGTTAGGTTAGGTTAGGTTAGGTTAGGTTAGGTTAGGTTAGGTTAGGTTGGGGTGCAGGCCGGATTCCTCCACGTTGGCTTGGGTGTTGCAGTCTCTCTTGATCTCGATCCGGAGAGAACGCAGCATCTGGGCTGGTGCACCCTGGGCATTGGCTGAGACTTTTCCCCCTTGGGAATTCTTTCGGCCCATGGCTAATATCCGGCACGGGGGGGGGGGGGGAAGGTGACAGGGGTTTCTTGAAGGGTTGCGGTTGTGTACCGGCACTTCTGCCCCGGAAAGTTTCCTTCTGTCACCTGGGGGGGGATGGTGACGAGCAGCTTTTCTTCGGAAAAGTGGCCTCGTCACCATAGGGAGGCGGCGACAGAGGTCGTTGGAAGGGGCGGTTGCTGGGCCGCTTCCGCCCTGGACAGCTTCCTTCTGTGGCCCATTGACGGTTGGTGACTGGGGTAGCTTGAAGGGTCAGTTGCGTGTGCCTTCGAGGCCGTTTCTGTTCCTGGAAAGCTTAACCAGTTACCTGGAGGGGGCCGTGACAGAGGTGGTTGAAAGGGGCGGTTGCGTGTGCCTTTGAGGCCGTTTCCAAACCGGACAGCTGCTTTCTGTCACTTTGGTGGTTGGTGACTGGGTTTACCGAAAGACTGGGGCATGTTAACTCCGCTCTGCAACGGAGCACGAAGGTTCCGCTCTGTACCGGAGCATGACCCTGCTCAAGACGTACTCCCATGTCACCCGAGGGTCCTTCTACGTGTCTTTCGGAATCCCGGAGGGCACTGTAGTTATTGGTGGGACAGCTGTGGTGGGGTGTGTTTGAAGGGTATGGGGACCGACCCTTAGAGGTTGGGTATCCGGAAAGCACCATCCACCACAGGCAGACCGTGTAGGGCCAGTGGGTTGGGGGCCCACATTGCACGGCTTTACCGGTCTGGGGAGATGGTCGTGGGCTGCCGACCGCAGCCGTCTCCTCCTTTGGCGGAGAAGGTGGGGCTCTTCGGAGCAGGCCAGGAGGCGTGTCAGTGGGCAAAGCTTAATTGCGGTTCCGCGGCGCCTCACGACTGGCCAGGGGGGTAAACGCCGGAGTGGTTTTAGACGGTAGTTCTTTTGAGAGTCCGTCATACCTCCCATTGCACAGCCTTCCCCGGGCAGGGAGGATGCGTAAATGCATTTCCACTCCGTCATCAAAAAAAAAAAAAAAAAAAAAAAAAAAAAAAAAAAAAAAAAAAAAAAAAAAAAAAAAAGGTTAGGTTAGGTTAGGTTAGGTTAGGTTAGGTTAGGTTAGGTTAGGTTAGGTTAGGTTAGGTTAGGTTAGGTTAGGTTAGGTTAGGTTAGGTTAGGTTAGGTTAGGTTAGGTTAGGTTAGGTTAGGTTAGGTTAGGTTAGGTTAGGTTAGGTTAGGTTAGGTTAGGTTAGGTTAGGTTAGGTTAGGTTAGGTTAGGTTAGGTTAGGTTAGGTTAGGTTAGGTTAGGTTAGGTTAGGTTAGGTTAGGTTAGGTTAGGTTAGGTTAGGTTAGGTTAGGTTAGGTTAGGTTAGGTTAGGTTAGGTTGGGGTGCAGGCCGGATTCCTCCACGTTGGCTTGGGTGTTGCAGTCTCTCTTGATCTCGATCCGGAGAGAACGCAGCATCTGGGCTGGTGCACCCTGGGCATTGGCTGAGACTTTTCCCCCTTGGGAATTCTTTCGGCCCATGGCTAATATCCGGCACGGGGGGGGGGGGGGGGGGAAGGTGACAGGGGTTTCTTGAAGGGTTGCGGTTGTGTACCGGCACTTCTGCCCCGGAAAGTTTCCTTCTGTCACCTGGGGGGGGATGGTGACGAGCAGCTTTTCCTCGGAAAAGTGGCCTCGTCACCATAGGGAGGCGGCGACAGAGGTCGTTGGAAGGGGCGGTTGCTGGGCCGCTTCCGCCCTGGACAGCTTCCTTCTGTGGCCCATTGACGGTTGGTGACTGGGGTAGCTTGAAGGGTCAGTTGCGTGTGCCTTCGAGGCCGTTTCTGTTCCTGGAAAGCTTAACCAGTTACCTGGAGGGGGCCGTGACAGAGGTGGTTGAAAGGGGCGGTTGCGTGTGCCTTTGAGGCCGTTTCCAAACCGGACAGCTGCTTTCTGTCACTTTGGTGGTTGGTGACTGGGCTTACCGAAAGACTGGGGCATGTTAACTCCGCTCTGCAACGGAGCACGAAGGTTCCGCTCTGCACCGGAGCATGACCCTGCTCAAGACGTACTCCCATGTCACCCGAGGGTCCTTCTACGTGTCTTTCGGAATCCCGGGGGGCACTGTAGTTATTGGTGGGACAGCTGTGGTGGGGTGTGTTTGAAGGGTATGGGGACCGACCCTAGAGGTTGGGTATCCGGAAAGCACCATCCACCACAGGCAGACCGTGTAGGGCCAGTGGGTTGGGGGCCCACATTGCACGGCTTTACCGGTCTGGGGAGATGGTCGTGGGCTGCTGACCGCAGCCGTCTCCTCCTTTGGCGGAGAAGGTGGGGCTCTTCGGAGCAGGCCAGGAGGCGTGTCAGTGGGCAAAGCTTAATTGCGGTTCCGCGGCGCCTCGCGACTGGCCAGGGGGGTAAACGCCGGAGTGGTTTTAGACGGTAGTTCTTTTGAGAGTCCGTCATACCTCCCATTGCACAGCCTTCCCCGGGCAGGGAGGATGCGTAAATGCATTTCCACTCCGTCATCAAAAAAAAAAAAAAAAAAAAAAAAAAAAAAAAAAAAAAAAAAAAAAAAAAAAAAAAAAAAAAAAAAAAAAAAAAAAAAAGGTTAGGTTAGGTTAGGTTAGGTTAGGTTAGGTTAGGTTAGGTTAGGTTAGGTTAGGTTAGGTTAGGTTAGGTTAGGTTAGGTTAGGTTAGGTTAGGTTAGGTTAGGTTAGGTTAGGTTAGGTTAGGTTAGGTTAGGTTAGGTTAGGTTAGGTTAGGTTAGGTTAGGTTAGGTTAGGTTAGGTTAGGTTAGGTTAGGTTAGGTTAGGTTAGGTTAGGTTAGGTTAGGTTAGGTTAGGTTGAGGTAAAATCTTGGGTGTTGATGGAACGATTTGCGGGTGATTTGGTGACGAAAGACTACATTTTTTTCTCATCTTGTTTCTCTCTTTCTTTCTCTCTTAGCTAATAAAGTTTTCTTATTTTTTAAAGTTTTCTATTTGCGGTTGGTTTTTTGTTCATTGGTTTCTATTGCTTTTTCTTCGTTGAATATAAAATTGTTGCCGATATCGTATCGAGCCCTTTTCAGGGCTAGAACATACCGGCAATCCCCGTCTTGACCGTACGGTTGGTCCCGTTACTTCCCTCTCGAAAGAGTGGGAAATATCGACCTCCGGGTTTCGGGTTTTTTGACGTTGAATTTTTTGTACATATTTTCCTTTGTTTACATTTTTACACTTTAGTTTAGTCGGTGTTGCCAGCTGCCTTAATTGCCCAGTTTTTGGGTTGGGGTAGCGGCATCGGTCCCGCTAACTATAGCGTTTGTTTTGTCTTATATTGTTGTATAAGTTGCGAGATATTTTATTTTTGAAATTTCGAGTATTTTGCTCGAAATTTCCGAAATAAAAATCTAAATTTTGAGTTTGTAAAAATTATTTAATTAGGTTGCGGTTTTTGTATTATAGTCATATTTTTAGGAGCGATAGTGTATATAATTGTGTATATATTTCTGAAGATTTCATAACTTTCCGACTGCAAAGTCGGAAGTTATTAATCTTTAAGTGTAGTGGGGGGTAGAAGGTTTCTGCGGGTACAAAGTTAAGGTTTTGTTAAAATTTTGTAAATTCGGTATCTTTTGAACCTTTTAACTTTTATTTGTTTTTGTTATTTAGTTAGATAGGTTTTGTCTTGTGCTATTTTTTAGTGTTTTTTCCAATTTCCTGCGACCCCGGGAAGTGGGTAAAAACTGCGGGGGAAAAAATAGTCGCGTTGCTATTTTTTTCCTACAGGCGCAAAACTCGTTTTTATAGGGAAAAGTCTAAATTCGACTCGCACTTGACCGATTTTATTTCGGATTTCGAAATAACTTCGGTCCTGCTGGTCGAATTTAGACCAAATTTTGTAGGCCGGTGGTAGGGGTCACCATGGCCTCTGACCACGAGAAATGGGAGGATCCACCGGAAGGGGGGGGAGATATCTACAGCTCTGGCTGTGAGTCAGACGACTCACTCGTAGCAGTGGATGTAAGGACCCCTCTTGCCTCCAAGCGGAGCCATGAGGACGATGAGGAGGGTGATCCGAGGCCCGCTTTTGGGCCGAAAATCAACTCCTCTCATAGAGGTAAGCCCAAGGGGGCATATACGGGGTTGGCTGCGGCAAGGGCCAAGCTGAAAGAGCTAGACCCCTATCGTTTCAGGGAAGAAGCGGACGCTGCCGTTGCCGCAGCATACCGCAAGGACTTCCCCGAACTACGTCCCAGAGGGGATTCCCAGGGGAAAAGGGGAGAGAAGGTGCGCTCGCGGTCGCGATCACCGTCCTCCTCTGCCAGGGTGAGTCCATCGGCGTTCCTGCGCCTAACAGACCCGGTCGAGGCCACCCGGGAGGCGGCGAGGGATATCCTGGAGGGTGCCAGGCGCTCCGGGAACTTGAAGGGGGACATTTGGGGTGATATGAACCGAGCTTGCAAAATTATCCTCGATTCGATGGACGATGTGGAGGCCGCCAAATCGGAGAGCGAGGAGATCCGCATCCTCAAGGCGGACAACAAGAGGATGCGGGAGCAACTCGCTCAATGCTTGGGGGAGCTGAAGGCGCTCCGAACTGCCTTCTCGGAGCGGGAGATTCCGGCGCCTCCGGCCTCGCTGCCGGATCCGCCCGTGCAGTTTTCTGCTGCGGATCTGGCGGAGGCCATCGGGGTTCTCAAAAAGGACCTGTTCACCTCTTTGGGTGGCATGATTAATGCCCGCATCGAGGAGGTGAACAGGCGCCTGCCGCCGGAACCAATTCTCCGCCCCCCGCTGGCGGCTGACAGGAGGGCAGGGGGACCAGCTCTGACAGCCCCCCCCAAGGCGAGTACGGCTGTACCAGCCCCCCTCAGGGTGAGGACCACTCAGCCTGAGGCAGGAGCAAGACTGGGGGACGGAAGGCCGCAAAAGGCCAAACCTACCAAAAAGGTAGCGGCCCCCTCCCGCCAGGCCCCAGTCCCGGCCCCACGAGCCGCCTCGACAGCCGCTCGGTCGTCAGCCGAAGGACCAGGGCCTTCCCCAAAAACGCCGCGTCCACCCCAGGAAACTTGGGTGGATGTGGTGAGGAAGGGGAAGGGAAAGGGAAAGGCGAAAGCCCAACCCACCCCCTCGTCCAAAGCGCCCCAGGCGCCTCAATTGAGTAAAAAGGCGGTGCCGAAAATGAAGGCACTGGCCGTTCCGAAGACGGCGGCGGTGGTGGTGTCTCTGAAGAAGGATGCCACCACCACCACCACGCTGCAGGCCACCATGGCCAGGGCTATCAATGCCCTGAGCCTGGAGGCTGTTGGCCTGCAGCATGTAAAAGTAAGGTCCTCAATGACGGGGAACAGAATTATCGAGGTCCCCGGAGAGGACCAGGAGAACGCGGCCGACAATCTCGCAGCCAAACTGCGAGAGATTGTCGGCGACGTGGCTGACGTAAGCCGCGTCACCAAGAAGGTCGGGCTCCAAATCGCCGGCTTGGACGAGTCGGCGACTAAGGAGTCCGTGGCTCTGGCTGTCGCCACGGAGGGAGCCTGTGATCAGGCCCAAATTAAGGTAGGAGGCATTCGCCCCCTGTATGACGGCACTGGATCTGTCCTGATCCAGTGCCCAGTGCGGGTGGCCAAAGCCCTCCTGGCCAAAGGGCGGGTCAGGATCGGTTGGGCCTCAGCCAGGGTCAATAGGATCGGACCAACACCCCTGCGGTGCTACAAATGCATGGGTGTTGGTCACACACGAGAGACGTGCCCCTCCAGCGTTGACCGGTCCAACGCTTGCTACCGGTGCAGCAGGGAGGGGCACATGGCTAAGGAGTGCTGGGAGGAGAAGGCGTGGTGCGTGGTGTGCGCCCATGCCAAACTCCCGGCTGATCACTCCATGGGGGGGGGACAGTTGTTTCCCTCCTCACACTAGAGGCAAGGACCTGAGGACGCGACCCCCCCGTCGTCCTCAGCCTCCCCCTCAGATAGAAGAAGCCGCCGGCCGGCAAGAAGAGGACAACCGCATGGACCTCTAAATGTCAGCACACCGACATCTAGAGGTCCTGCAGGTGAACGCCAACCACTCCGCCAGAGCTCAGGATCTGCTCATGCAGACCATGGCGGAGTGGGAAATTGGCGTTGCGGTTGTTGCGGAGCCATATTTCGTCCCTCCCCTACCTAATTGGGTAGGGGCTTCGGACGAAATGGTTGCCATCGTGGTGCCGGCGGTTGGGGACTTCCCCCCCCTGTCGAGGATCGAGGGTGGCCCGGGGTTCGTGGCGGCCAGGTGGGGGAGCGACACCGTTCTAGTAGCGGTGTATTTCTCCCCCAATAGGCCGCTGCGTGCGTTCGAGCAGTTCCTGGGGGTCCTGGGGGGGGTGGTCAGGAGGGCTGCCCCGAGACAGGTGATGGTCCTGGGGGACCTCAATGCCAAGAGCTCGGCATGGGGTTCCCCCATCACGGACCCGCGCGGGGCGGCTCTCACGGATTGGGTGGTGGCAACGGGACTGGAAATTCTGAACCAGGGCGACGCAAACACATGCGTGCGGCGGCAGGGGGGTTCGGTCGTGGACATAACGTTCGCGACCACTGCCATTGCCGCACGCGTGGAAGAATGGCGCGTCCTGGAGGACGTGGAGACCCTCTCCGATCATTTGTACATCAGGATGAGGGTCTCTGCAGGAGGGGTCCAGCCACCGCCCATCCCGGGGAGGAGGGCGAACGGGGGCGGAGGGTTCCCAAAATGGTCCCTGTCCCAATTGGACAGGGCCATGGCGGACGAGGCGGCGATGGTGGAGGCCTGGTGCACTGCCCCACCCGCCGCCCTCGGTGTCGAGGAAAGGGCGGTCCAGTTCCGCATCGCACTGCAGGCGGTGTGCGATGCGGCCATGCCCCGGACCAAGCGCCTCTTCACCCGCAAGAGGGTGTACTGGTGGTCCGCAGAAATTGCGGGCCTGCGTACCACCAGCAACGCCGCCCGCCGGGCCTACCAGCACTGTAGGCGCCGGCGGCACACTACCGAAGAAGAGGAGGGCCTCCACCGCACCCTCAAAGAGGCAAAGGGGGCCCTCAATATGGCTATTGCCAAGGCCAAGGATGAGGCGCATGTCTCATTCTTGGCCACCCTCGATAGGGACCCGTGGGGACGGCCCTACAGGGTGGTGCGTAACAAGATGCGCACCGCCCCTCCTATGGAGTCCCTTGAGCCCGCTCTACTGCAGAGGGTCGTCGAGGGGCTGTTCCCTCCAGCCCCCTCGATCACTCCCCCGGAAATGGCCGAGACCCGGGAGGAACGGGAGGACGAACTCGTAGTCGCTCCTGTGAGCGACGACGAGTTCGAGCGGGTGCTGGATCGACTCCGGGGCTGCAAAAAAGCCCCGGGTCCAGACGGAGTCCCAGGCCGCGTCCTCCCGGTAGCCTTGAAGCACCTCGGGAACCGCCTCAGGCAGATCATGGACGACTGCCTGAGGGAGGGAAGGTTCCCGAGGATATGGAAGGAGGGGAGGCTATGCCTCCTCCGTAAAGAGGGTCGACCCCCCGACTGCCCGTCCGCATACCGCCCCATCGTGCTGCTGGACGAGGCCGGGAAAATGTTCGAACGCATCCTGGCCTCCCGAATCCTACAGCACCTGGAGACCGCCGGCCCGAACGTCTCGGAAAGACAGTTCGGGTTCCGGGAGGGGCGGTCAACGCTCGACGCGTTGAAGTCCCTCAGGGACTTCTGCGAGTACGCGTCGGGCAGGGGTGAGGGTGTCGTCGCGGTGTCGTTGGACATCGCGAACGCATTCGGCACCCTCCCCTACGAGGTGATTAGAGAGGCACTTCGGTATCACCAAGTGCCTCATTATTTAAGGCGGGTCATAGAGCACTACCTTACCGAGAGGGTAGTGCTCTATGAGGGAAAGGAGGGTCGACGGGGGGAGAGGGGAATGGCCTGCGGCGTGCCCCAGGGTTCCGTACTCGGTCCACTTCTTTGGAACCTGGGGTACGATTGGGCCATTAGGGGGGAGCTGCTTCCGCGCACACTCACCATCTGTTATGCGGACGACACGATGGTGGCTGCGCGCGGAAGCGACATGAGGGAGACCTCAAGGAGGGCGGAGGTGGCGGCCGAGCTGGCGATCCATCGCATTGAGCGGCTCGGCCTAAAGGTGGCCCTCTCGAAGACGGAGGGTATTGTCTTCGGGGGGCGTGGGTGGCGGCTGCCGGCGGGCGCGGCGCTTACCCTCGGAGGGGAAGCGGTCCAGATAAAGCCCCATATCAAATATCTGGGGCTGGTACTGGACCGCAAATGGGACTTCGGGGAGCACTTCACCAGACTTGCTCCCCGAATCGTGGGCGCCGCCTCGGCGCTGGGCCGGCTACTGCCCAATGTGGGTGGGCCGGGCTCCTTATGCCGGCGTCTATACGCCGGCGTAACAAGGAGCATGGCTCTCTACGGGGCCCCAATCTGGGCGGATAAGCTGTCCGCCCGCAACAAGGCCCTGCTGCGGAGGCCGCAGAGGGTTGTGGCCCTCCGTATAGTGAGGGCCTACGTAACTGTGGCCCACGCGGCGGCCTGCCTCCTCGCCTGCACCCCGCCCTGGGAACTGGACGCAGAGGTGCAGGCGGAGACCTATAGGGTTAGGTCTAGGGCCCGGGCAAGGGGTGAACGCCCGGACCCTGAGGAGGTGGAGGAGACGCGCCGAATGACGGAGCGTCGACTGCGGGACCGCTGGAAAACCGACCTGGAGGACTCTCCCTATGGTACCCGTACTATAGGGGCGATCCTCCCGTCGGTGGACCTTTGGTTAGAGAGGGCAGTCGGCGCAACGTCGTTCCGGCTTGTGCAGGTGATGACCGGACATGGGTGCTTCGGTCATTACCTGCACAAAATTGGGAGGGAGCCTACCCCGCAGTGCCATGAGTGCGGGGATCCGGACGACACGGCTCAGCACACCTTCGAGGTGTGCAGCCGTTGGAGTTCGGAGCGCGGCGCCATGGCACTCGCTATTCAGCGGGAAGACCTCTCGCTCTACAGCATTGTTGCGGCAATGCTCTGCAGCGAGAGGTCTTGGGAGGCTGTGGCCTCCTTTTGCGAAACGATCATCTCGCAGAAGGAGGTCGCGGAGCGGGAGCGCGAGGAGTCTCCTCTTGCGCATCCGCTCCGGCGCAGACGGCAGGGGTTGAGGCGGCGGCGTTTTGCTGCGCGCCTTAACCCTTAGTGGCTGCGGGTGGGGGATGGGAGTCCCCCGCCTGCCGTAGGCAAGCCACTCAGCGGTCTGGGAGGGAGGCCACGCGTGCTCGGCCTCTCTCCCCTTTTGGCGCGGGAAGCCCCAGCAATGGCTGGGGCCGCCGGTAGACGTCGTGGGGAATGCCTTCCGCGGGTTCCACGGCGTCCAACCAAACCGGTATGAGGGTACGCCAAGGTGTTTTTTAGTGGGTAACACTCCCCTACCCCTTCTCGCTCGGAGAAGGGGAGGGGACGTGAGTCCCACATACCCCCCCGCCACTCCCATGGCGGGGGAAATGCGTAACGCATTTTTCACCTTGTCAAAAAAAAAAAAAAAAAAAAAAAAAAGGTTAGGTTAGGTTAGGTTAGGTTAGGTTAGGTTAGGTTAGGTTAGGTTAGGTTAGGTTAGGTTAGGTTAGGTTAGGTTAGGTTAGGTTAGGTTAGGTTAGGTTAGGTTAGGTTAGGTTAGGTTAGGTTAGGTTAGGTTAGGTTAGGTTAGGTTAGGTTAGGTTAGGTTAGGTTAGGTTAGGTTAGGTTAGGTTAGGTTAGGTTAGGTTAGGTTAGGTTAGGTTAGGTTAGGTTAGGTTAGGTTAGGTTAGGTTAGGTTAGGTTAGGTTAGGTTAGGTTAGGTTAGGTTAGGTTAGGTTAGGTTAGGTTAGGTTAGGTTAGGTTAGGTTGGGGTGCAGGCCGGATTCCTCCACGTTGGCTTGGGTGTTGCAGTCTCTCTTGATCTCGATCCGGAGAGAACGCAGCATCTGGGCTGGTGCACCCTGGGCATTGGCTGAGACTTTTCCCCCTTGGGAATTCTTTCGGTCCATGGCTAATATCCGGCACGGGGGGGTGGGGGGGGAAGGTGACAGGGGTTTCTTGAAGGGTTGCGGTTGTGTACCGGCACTTCTGCCCCGGAAAGTTTCCTTCTGTCACCTGGGGGGGGATGATGACGAGCAGCTTTTCTTCGGAAAAGTTGCCTCGTCACCATAGGGAGGCGGCGACAGAGGTCGTTGGAAGGGGCGGTTGCTGGGCCGCTTCCGCCCTGGACAGCTTCCTTCTGTGGCCCATTGACGGTTGGTGACTGGGGTAGCTTGAAGGGTCAGTTGCGTGTGCCTTCGAGGCCGTTTCTGTTCCTGGAAAGCTTAACCAGTTACCTGGAGGGGGCCGTGACAGAGGTGGTTGAAAGGGGCGGTTGCGTGTGCCTTCGAGGCCGTTTCCAAACCGGACAGCTGCTTTCTGTCACTTTGGTGGTTGGTGACTGGGCTTACCGAAAGACTGGGGCATGTTAACTCCGCTCTGCAACGGAGCACGAAGGTTCCGCTCTGCACCGGAGCATGACCCTGCTCAAGACGTACTCCCATGTCACCCGAGGGTCCTTCTACGTGTCTTTCGGAATCCCGGGGGGCACTGTAGTTATTGGTGGGACAGCTGTGGTGGGGTGTGTTTGAAGGGTATGGGGACCGACCCTTAGAGGTTGGGTATCCGGAAAGCACCATCCACCACAGGCAGACCGTGTAGGGCCAGTGGGTTGGGGGCCCACATTGCACGGCTTTATCGGTCTGGGGAGATGGTCGTGGGCTGCCGACCGCAGCCGTCTCCTCCTTTGGCGGAGAAGGTGGGGCTCTTCGGAGCAGGCCAGGAGGCGTGTCAGTGGGCAAAGCTTAATTGCGGTTCCGCGGCGCCTCGCGACTGGCCAGGGGGGTAAACGCCGGAGTGGTTTTAGACGGTAGTTCTTTTGAGAGTCCGTCATACCTCCCATTGCACAGCCTTCCCCGGGCAGGGAGGATGCGTAAATGCATTTCCACTCCGTCATCAAAAAAAAAAAAAAAAAAAAAAAGGTTAGGTTAGGTTAGGTTAGGTTAGGTTAGGTTAGGTTAGGTTAGGTTAGGTTAGGTTAGGTTAGGTTAGGTTAGGTTAGGTTAGGTTAGGTTAGGTTAGGTTAGGTTAGGTTAGGTTGGGGTGCAGGCCGGATTCCTCCACGTTGGCTTGGGTGTTGCAGTCTCTCTTGATCTCGATCCGGAGAGAACGCAGCATCTGGGCTGGTGCACCCTGGGCATTGGCTGAGACTTTTCCCCCTTGGGAATTCTTTCGGCCCATGGCTAATATCCGGCACGGGGGGGGGGGGGGGGGAAGGTGACAGGGGTTTCTTGAAGGGTTGCGGTTGTGTACCGGCACTTCTGCCCCGGAAAGTTTCCTTCTGTCACCTGGGGGGGGATGGTGACGAGCAGCTTTTCTTCGGAAAAGTTGCCTCGTCACCATAGGGAGGCGGCGACAGAGGTCGTTGGAAGGGGCGGTTGCTGGGCCGCTTCCGCCCTGGACAGCTTCCTTCTGTGGCCCATTGACGGTTGGTGACTGGGGTAGCTTGAAGGGTCAGTTGCGTGTGCCTTCGAGGCCGTTTCTGTTCCTGGAAAGCTTAACCAGTTACCTGGAGGGGGCCGTGACAGAGGTGGTTGAAAGGGGCGGTTGCGTGTGCCTTTGAGGCCGTTTCCAAACCGGACAGCTGCTTTCTGTCACTTTGGTGGTTGGTGACTGGGCTTACCGAAAGACTGGGGCATGTTAACTCCGCTCTGCAACGGAGCACGAAGGTTCCGCTCTGCACCGGAGCATGACCCTGCTCAAGACGTACTCCCATGTCACCCGAGGGTCCTTCTACGTGTCTTTCGGAATCCCGGGGGGCACTGTAGTTATTGGTGGGACAGCTGTGGTGGGGTGTGTTTGAAGGGTATGGGGACCGACCCTTAGAGGTTGGGTATCCGGAAAGCACCATCCACCACAGGCAGACCGTGTAGGGCCAGTGGGTTGGGGGCCCACATTGCACGGCTTTACCGGTCTGGGGAGATGGTCGTGGGCTGCCGACCGCAGCCGTCTCCTCCTTTGGCGGAGAAGGTGGGGCTCTTCGGAGCAGGCCAGGAGGCGTGTCAGTGGGCAAAGCTTAATTGCGGTTCCGCGGCGCCTCACGACTGGCCAGGGGGGTAAACGCCGGAGTGGTTTTAGACGGTAGTTCTTTTGAGAGTCCGTCATACCTCCCATTGCACAGCCTTCCCCGGGCAGGGAGGATGCGTAAATGCATTTCCACTCCGTCATCAAAAAAAAAAAAAAAAAAAAAAGGTTAGGTTAGGTTAGGTTAGGTTAGGTTAGGTTAGGTTAGGTTAGGTTAGGTTAGGTTAGGTTAGGTTAGGTTAGGTTAGGTTAGGTTAGGTTAGGTTAGGTTAGGTTAGGTTAGGTTAGGTTAGGTTAGGTTAGGTTAGGTTAGGTTAGGTTAGGTTAGGTTAGGTTAGGTTAGGTTAGGTTAGGTTAGGTTAGGTTAGGTTAGGTTAGGTTAGGTTAGGTTAGGTTAGGTTAGGTTAGGTTAGGTTAGGTTAGGTTAGGTTAGGTTAGGTTAGGTTAGGTTAGGTTAGGTTAGGTTAGGTTAGGTTAGGTTAGGTTGAGGTCAAATCTCGGGTGTGGTGTTGATGATTTGTGCGATTCTCGGTGACCAAACATTACATTTTTTGCTCATTCGTTTAATTGTTTCATTTCTTTTTTATATAGTATAGTTTTCTTATTTTCTTTGATTTTCATTTTGCGGTTGGTTTTTCTTTCTTTGGTTTGTGTACGTTTTCTGCGGCAAAAAAGTTCGTGTTGCCGATATCTTTTCGAGCCTTTTATAGGATCGAAAAATACCGGCGATCGTCTTCTTTGCCGTACGGTTGGTCCGGTAATTTTCCTTACGCAAGTTTGGAAAATATCGGCCTTCTGGTTTTGTGTTTTTTTTAACTTTAATTTTTCGTAATTTTTTGGTTTGTTTACATTTTTCTAAATTAGTTTTGTCGGTGTTGTCAGCTTCCTTAATTGCCCAGTTTTTGGGCTGGGGTAGCTGCAACGGTCCCGCTAACTATAGTGTAGGTTTTGTTTTGATTTTATTTCTGTGTCGCGAGCTTTTGATTTTCTTGAACTTCGAGTTTTTACTCGAAGTTTTTGAGAATCAGCTCCGGCTTTTTTGTGTTTGGTAGTGTTTTTTATTTAGTTTTATTTCTTGTAAAAATATTTAACTTTAAGGGGCGGGTAGAATATTTAGTTTTTTAAATTTTTGTTATTTGTGTCTTGACAGTCCGACTTCCAGGTCGGGAGTTATCGGGCTGTTAAGGTACCGGGGTGTGTAAGGTTTTTTGTTTTACCAACTTAAGGTTTTTCCTAAAGTTGGTAAATTCAATAACTTTTAACCTTTTAACTTTTCTTTTATTTTTTCGTTTTTGTTTTTGCGGCGCCATCAAACTCTATTTTTTAGTTTTTGTTTGGTCTCGCTACGACCTCAGGAAGTGGGTCAAATCAGGGGACATAGTTTTCCCCTGATTGCTATTTTTTGTAATTCAGGCGCTTTATCCGATTTACTATAGGAAAGTCGAAATCCGAGTCGCACTTGACCGTTTTAAGTTAGGTTAGCTCCTAACTTAGGTCCTAGCGGTCGGATTTCGACCTTTCTCGGTAGGGAGGTAGGGGGGGCCACCATGGCCTCGCCTACAAAAAATCGGAGGGTTCCACCCAAGGGGGGGGGAGTCATTAACGACTCCAATTCTGAGTCGGAAAGCGACGATCTGAGATGGATCGAGGGTGAGTACTCGGCTCCACAGCCCTCCAAGAGGGCACTGGATACCCAGGATGAGGAGGAGGAGGGTGAAGAAAGGCCCGTGAAGATAAACACGGCCTTTAGGGGGAAGCCCAAGGGGGCTTACTCTGGGCTGGCCGCAGCCAGGTTGAGGGCAAAGCTTTATCAGCTGGAGCCCCAATTTGAAGAGGTAGCTGGTGCCGATCCTGCGGCCAGCTACAGGAGGGATTTCCCTGAGCTCCGCCCTAGGGGGGGGAAGGGGGTAAAAGGGGGAAAAGCGAAGGGGGACCGGCGATCTCGCTCCGGCTCACGCTCTCGCTCGGGGTCGCGCTCCCCTGAGCTTATGGATGGGCTAGAGGGTCAGCAGGAGGCTGACCCGATTGATGCCACCCGCATGGCGGCACGGGATATCCTGGAGGCGGCCAGGATATCCGGCAATATCAAGGGGGAGGTACAGGGCCGGATGAACCGGGCCTGCCGCACCATCCTGGGGCTAATGGATGAGGTAGAGGCCTCCAGGGCCGAGAGCGAGGAGATCCGCATCCTTAAAGCGGACAATAAAAGGATGCGGGAGCAACTCGCTCTGAACTCGGCGGAGCTGAAGGCGCTCCGCATCGCCTTCAGCGAGCGGCAGATCCCGGCCGCCCCCCCCGTGTCTGCTGCCCTGCAGTTTGGGACCGCCGAGCTCACCGAGGCTATCGAGGTGATGAAGCGGGACCTCTTCCTCAGCCTCGGGAGGATGATATCCGACAGGATGGAGGAGGTCAATAGGCGCCTCCCGGCGGAGCCCATCCTTCGCCCCCCCCTTGCACATGACAAGCGGGCTGCCAAGCCATCCACGGCAGCCCCCCCCGAGCGAAAGAGGGCAGAAATTGCCCTGCCACCCTCGGCCCCGGTAGAAGCCCTCGAAACCAGGGCCAGGCTCGGCGATGGGCAACCTAAAGCCGCCAAAAAGGTGGTGGCCCCAGTCCCCACCCCCGCCAAAAAGAAGTCCGCCAAGGCCGCCAAGGCTGCCCCGGCCCCGGAGGAGGAGCCCGGCCCTTCGGGCCGTATGCCGCCTGCGCCCACACAGATGTCGTGGTCGCAGGTGGTGCGGAAGAAGGGCAAGGGCGCGGCCAAGCCCCCCCCTCCAGCCCCTAAAGGGAAGGCAGTGCACGGGCCCAGACCCGCAAAGCTGTCCGTCCCCAAGACGGCGGCGGTGGTGATCTCCCTCAAGAAGGGGGCCACCACCACCCTGCAGGCCACCATGGCTAAGGCCATTAATGGTCTTAGCCTGAGTGAGGTGGGCCTGCAGAGCGTGCGGGTCAGGACCTCGATGACGGGCTCCCGGGTCATCGAGGTCCCCGGGGAGAAGGGCCACGAGGTGGCGGATACCCTTGCGGCCAAGCTGCAAGGGTTAGTGGGGGACGTGGCGGACGTCAGCCGCCCTGTCAAGATGGCCGGCGTCCAGATCTCCGGATTGGACGAGTCGGCCACCAAGGACACGGTGGCGCAGGCTGTTGCCGCGGCGGGGGCGTGCCGGCCTGAGCAGGTCCGTGTGGGGGCCGTCCGCGCCCTTTACGATGGCACTGGATCGGTCTTGATCCAGTGCCCCGTGCAGGCTGCGGTGACCCTCACCAAGGCCGGGAGGATTCTGGTGGGATGGGCCTCCGCCAGGGTCACGGCGGTGGGGCCGACACCAATGCGGTGCTTCCGCTGTTATGGTGTCGGCCACTCGCGGGAGCTGTGCCCCTCTAAAGTTGACCGGAGCAATTTTTGCTTCCGGTGCAGCAAAGAGGGGCACAAAATGGCGGATTGCTGGGAGAAGGCTTGGTGCGCCGTGTGCCACCAGGCCAAACTCCCGGCAAACCACATGCTGGGGGGGAGGAAATGTTTCCCCCCCGCAACTAAAGGTAGGGACCTGCGGCCGCAGCGTCCCCGCCCCCCCGTTGCTAATGGAAGCACCCCCGCAGCGACCGCCGCGGCCCCCGAGGAGACCTGCATGGAGCTCTAAATGCCAGCACACCATTTGGAGCTCCTGCAGGCCAACGTCAACCACTCCGCCAGAGCACAAGACCTGCTCATGCAGGTAATGGCGGAGTGGTCGATTGACGTTGCGGTCGTCGCGGAACCCTACTTCGTCCCTCCCCTACCCAACTGGGTGGGGTCGACGGACGAACGGGTTGCCGTGGCGGTGCCGGCGATCGGCGACGGACCCTCCCTCGTGAGGATCGAGGGCGGCCCGGGGTTCGTGGCGGCCGGATGGGGGAGCGACACCGTACTAGTTGCGGTGTACTTCTCCCCCAATAGGCCGCTGGCCGCCTTTGAGGCCTTCCTCGAGGTCCTGAGGGGGGTCGTGGAGAGGGCGGCCCCGCGCCATATAATGGTCCTGGGGGACCTCAACGCCAAGAGTGCGGCGTGGGGATCCCCCATAACGGACGTGCGCGGGGGGGTGCTGACGGATTGGGTGGCGGCGGCGGGCCTGGTGGTCCTGAACCAGGGCAGCGCCAACACTTGCGTGCGGCGGCAGGGGGGGTCTATCGTGGACATCACGTTCGCGACCCCTGCCATTGCCGCACGCCTCGCAGACTGGCGCGTCCTGGAGGACGTGGAGACCCTCTCCGATCACCTGTATATCAGGTTGAGGGTCTCCACGAGACCGGGCCAGCCGCCACCCAGTCCTCGGGGGGGGCGGGGAGGGGGGACGGAGGAGTTCCCCAAGTGGTCCCTGTCCCAACTGGACAGGGCCAAGGCGGACGAGGCGGCGATGGTGGAGGCTTGGTGTGCTGCCCCACCCGCCGCCTTGGGAGTGGAGGAGAGGGCGCGCCGGTTCCGCTCCGCACTGCAGGCCGTGTGCGGAGCGGCCATGCCCCGGGCGAAACGGCTCTTCGCCCGGAGGAAGGTCTACTGGTGGTCCGCCGAAATTGCGGCAGTGCGGACCACCAGTAACAGTGCCCGCCGCGCCTACCAACATTGCAGGCGCAGGCGGCACACTGCGGAGGAGGAGGACAGGCTCTACGGGGCCCTCAAAGAAGCCAAGGGGGCCCTAACCCTGTCCATAGCAAAGGCCAAGGATGAGGCACACGCCTCATTCTTGGCCACGCTGGACAGGGATCCGTGGGGGCGGCCGTACAGGGTGGTGCGCAATAAAATGCGCACTGCCCCCCCCATGGACTCCCTAGAGCCTCCCCTCCTGAGGAGGGTCATCGAGGGGCTGTTTCCGGCAGCTCCCTCGATAACTCCCCCGGTGATGACCGAGCCACCGGGGGACTTGGAGGATCCACTCGAACTCGCCATCGCACCGGTAAGCGATGACGAGTTCGAGAGGGCGGTGGACCGGCTCCGGGGCTGCAAGAAAGCCCCGGGGCCCGACGGAGTACCGGGCCGGGTACTCCCCATCGCCCTAAAACACCTCGGGGACCGACTCAGGCAGTTGATGGACGACTGCCTGAGGGAGGGACGATTCCCGAGGGTGTGGAAGGAGGGGAGGCTTTGCCTCCTCCGGAAAGAAGGTCGACCCCCGGATTGTCCATCCGCCTATCGTCCCATAGTGCTGCTGGATGAGGCCGGGAAGATGATGGAGAGAATCCTGGCCTCCAGGATCCAGCAGCATCTAGAGACCGCCGGCCCGAACGTCTCTGATAGACAGTTCGGGTTCAGAGAGGGGCGGTCTACGCTCGACGCGCTGAAGTCCCTTAGGGACTTCTGTGAGTACGCGTCGAGCAGAGGGGAGGGTGTCGTCGCGGTGTCCCTTGACATCGCAAACGCGTTTGGCACTCTCCCCTATGGGGTGATAAGGGAGGCACTTATCTACCACCAAGTGCCTCCCTACCTGCGGCGGGTCATAGAGCACTACCTGACCGAGAGGGTGGTGCTCTATGAGCAGAGGGACGGTCGACGGGGGTCGACGGCGATGGCCTGTGGCGTACCCCAAGGTTCCGTGCTCGGTCCGCTCTTATGGAACCTGGGGTACGATTGGGCCATCAGGGGGGAGTTGCTCCCACGGACGGCCACCATCTGCTACGCAGATGACACCATGGTGGCCGTGCGTGGGACCGACATGAGGGAGGTGCTGTGCCGGGCGGAAGCGGCGGCCGAGCTGACCATTTACCGGATTGGTCGGCTCGGCCTGAGGGTGGCGCTCCCGAAGACTGAGGCGATAGTCTTCGGGGGCCGGGGGTGGAGGCTGCCGGCGGGCTTGGCGCTCACCCTGGGGGGGGAGTCGGTCCCGATCAGGCCCCACATAAAATATTTGGGGCTTGTTCTGGACCGACGATGGAACTTCGGGGAGCATTTTACGCAACTGGCTCCCCGAGTTGTGGGCGCCGCGTCGGCATTGAGCCGGCTACTGCCGAACGTGGGTGGGCCGGGCTCCTTGTGCCGCCGGCTGTATGCCGGCGTTACAAGGAGCATGGCTCTGTACGGGGCCCCCATCTGGGCGGACAAGCTGTCCGCCCGGAACAGGGCCCTGCTGCAGAGGCCACAGCGGGTGGTGGCCCTCCGAATTGTGAGGGCCTACATGACGGTGGCCCACGCCGCGGCCTGCCTCCTCGCCTGCACCCCGCCCTGGGAGTTGGACGCAGAGGTGCAGGCGGAGACCTACGCAGTTAGGTCCAGGGCCCGGGCGAGAGGAGAACGCCCGGACCCTGAGGAGGTGGAGGAGACGCGCCGGATGACGGAGCGCCGACTGCGGGACAGGTGGAAAGCGGACCTGGAGGACTCCCCCTATGGGACTCGGACCATAGGGGCGATCCTCGGGTCGTTTGACACCTGGTTGGGGAGGGCAGTCGGCGCTACGTCGTACCGGCTTGTGCAGGTATTGACCGGACACGGATGCTTCGGTCATTACCTGCACAAAATTGGGAGGGAGCCCGGCCCGCAGTGCCATGAGTGCGGCGATCCGGACGACACGGCTCAGCACACTCTCGAGGTGTGCAGCCGGTGGAGTGCGGAGCGCCGCACTATGGCGCTAGCCATCGGTCGACGGGACCTCTCCCTGCACAGCGTTGTGTCTGCAATGCTGTGCAGCGACAGGTCCTGGAGGGCTGTGGCCTCCTTCTGCGAGTGTGTCATCTCGCAGAAGGAGGCCTCGGAGCGTGAGCGCGAGGACTCTCCTCTCGCGCATCCGCTCCGGCGTAGACGGCGGGGGGTGAGGCGGCGGCGTTTTGCCGCCCGCCTCAACCCTTAGTGACTGCGGGTGGGGGATGGGAGTCCCCCGCCCGCCGTAGGCTAGTCACTTGGCGGTCTGGGAGAGAGGCCAGGCGTGCTCGGCCTCTCTCTCCTTTGGCGCGGGTAGCCCCGGCAGGTGGCCGGGGCTGCCGGAAGGCGTCGTGGGCAGAGCTTCGGCGGTTCCACGGCGCCTTGCCTAACCGGCAGGAGGGTACGCCAGGGTGGTTTTTAGTGGGTTGCGCTCCCTGTCCCCCTCTCATTCGGAGGGGGGGGCGGGGGGTGAGTCCCACATATCCCCTCACTACTCCCATGGTGAGGGGAATGCATAAAGCATTTTCCACCCTGTCAAAAAAAAAAAAAAAAAAAAAAAAAAAAAAAAAAAAAAAAAAAAGGTTAGGTTAGGTTAGGTTAGGTTAGGTTAGGTTAGGTTAGGTTAGGTTAGGTTAGGTTAGGTTAGGTTAGGTTAGGTTAGGTTAGGTTAGGTTAGGTTAGGTTAGGTTAGGTTAGGTTAGGTTAGGTTAGGTTAGGTTAGGTTAGGTTAGGTTAGGTTAGGTTAGGTTAGGTTAGGTTAGGTTAGGTTAGGTTAGGTTAGGTTAGGTTAGGTTAGGTTAGGTTAGGTTAGGTTAGGTTAGGTTAGGTTAGGTTAGGTTAGGTTAGGTTAGGTTAGGTTAGGTTAGGTTAGGTTAGGTTAGGTTAGGTTAGGTTAGGTTAGGTTAGGTTAGGTTAGGTTAGGTTAGGTTAGGTTAGGTTAGGTTAGGTTAGGTTAGGCTAGGTTAGGTTAGGTTAGGTTAGGTTAGGTTAGGTTAGGTTAGGTTAGGTTAGGTTAGGTTAGGTTAGGTTAGGTTAGGTTAGGTTAGGTTAGGTTAGGTTAGGTTAGGTTAGGTTAGGTTAGGTTAGGTTAGGTTAGGTTAGGTTAGGTTAGGTTAGGTTAGGTTAGGTTAGGTTAGGTTAGGTTAGGTTAGGTTAGGTTAGGTTAGGTTAGGTTAGGTTAGGTTAGGTTAGGTTAGGTTAGGTTAGGTTAGGTTAGGTTAGGTTAGGTTAGGTTAGGTTAGGTTAGGTTAGGTTAGGTTAGGTTAGGTTAGGTTAGGTTAGGTTAGGTTAGGTTAGGTTAGGTTAGGTTAGGTTAGGTTAGGTTAGGTTAGGTTAGGTTAGGTTAGGTTAGGTTAGGTTAGGTTAGGTTAGGTTGAGGTCAAATCTCGGGTGTGGTGAAGACGATTTGTACGATTCTTGGTGATCAAAGCCTAGACTTTTTTCTCACTTGATTCATTGTTTCATTTCTCTTTTACGTAGTATAGTTTTCTTATTTTCTTTAGTTTTGCATTTGCGGTTGGTTTTTGTTTCTTTGCTTTGTGTACGTTTTCTGCGGCAAAAAAGTTCGTGTTGCCGTTATCTTTTCGAGCCTTTTATAGGTTTGAAAAATACCGGCGATCGGCTTCTTTGCCGTACGGTTGGTCCGGTAATTTTCCTTACGCAAGTTTGGAAAATATCGGCCTTCTGGTTTTGTGTTTTTTAACTTTAATTTTTTGTAATTATTTTGGTTTGTTTACGTTTTTTAAAAATAGTTTAGTCGGTGTTGTCAGCTTCCTTAATTGCCCAGTTTTTGGGCTGGGGTAGCTGCGACGGTCCCGCTAACTATAGCGTAGGTTTAGTTTTGTTATTATTACTGTGTCGTGAATTTTTGTTTTTTCTTAAACTTCGAGTTTTTGCTCGAAGTTTTCGAGAAACGATTCCGACTTTTTTGTGTTTAGGTGTGTTTTTTAATTATTTTTATTTGTTGTAAAATTATTTAACCCCAAGGGGCGGGTAGCAATTTTTGTTTTTTAAATATTTTGTTAAAGGTCCTTAACGGTCTGACTTCCAGGTCGGAAGTTATCGGCCTGTTAAGGTACCGGGGTGAGTAAGGTTTTTCGGTTTACCAACTTAAGGTTTTTCCGAAAGTTGGTAAATTCGATAACTCTTAACCTTTTTACCTTTTTTGTGTTTTTTCATTTTTGTTTTTGCGGCGCCACTAAATACTATTTTTTAGTGTTTATTTGGTCCCGCTACGACCTCGGGAAGTGGGTCAAATCAGGGGACAAAGTTTTCCCCTGATTGCTATTTGTTTATTTCAGGCGCAAAACCTGATTTCCTATGGAAAAGTCGAGATCCGAGTCGCACTTGACCGTTTTAAGTTAGGTTAGGTCCTAACTTGGGTCCTAGCGGTCGGATTTCGGCTTTTCTCGGTAGGGAGGTAGGGGGGGCCACCATGGCCTCACCTACAAAAAATCGGAGGGATCCGCCTAAGGGGGGGGGGATCATCCACGACTCCGACTCCGAATCCGAGATCGACGATCTCGGGTGGCTCGTGGGGGAGCACTCTGCTCCACAGCCCTCCAAGAGGGCACTGGAGAATACGGACGAGGAGGAGGAAGGGGAAGAAAGGCCCGTGAAGATCAACACGGCGTTCAGGGGGAAGCCCAAGGGGGCCTACTCTGGGCTGGCCGCAGCCAGGCTGAGGGCGAAGCTGTACCAGCTTGAGCCCCAGTTTGAGGAGGTAGCTGATGCCGATCCTGCGGCCAGCTACAGGAGGGATTTCCCTGAACTCCGCCCCAGAGGGGGAAAGGGGGGGAAAAAGGGAAAGGCGGAGGGGGACCGGCGATCTCGGTCAGCCTCGCGCTCTCGCTCGGGCTCGCGCTCCCCGGAGCCCATGGATGGGCTAGAGGGTCAGAAGGCTGACCCTATAGATGCCACCCGCATGGCGGCGAGGGACATCCTGGAGGCGACCAGGATATCCGGCAACATCAAGGGGGAGGTCCAAGGCCGGATGAACCGGGCCTGCCGCGCCATCCTAGGGCTGATGGACGAGGTAGAGGCCTCCAGGACCGAGAGCGAGGAGATCCGCATCCTAAAAGCGGACAATAAAAGGATGCGGGAGCAACTCGCTCTCAACTCGGCGGAGCTGAAGGCGCTCCGCATCGCCTTCAGCGAGCGGCAGATCCCGGCCGCCCCCCCTGTCGCTGCTGCCCTGCAGTTCGGGACCGCCGAATTGACCGAGGCTATTGAGGTCATGAAGAGGGACCTCTTCCTCAGCCTAGGTCGGATGATAGCCGACAGGACGGAGGAGGTCAACCGACGCCTCCCGGCGGAGCCCATCCTTCGCCCCCCGCTGGCACACGACAAGCGGGCTACCAAGCCCGCCGTGTCAGCCCCCCCTCAGCGAAAGGGGGCAGGTATTGCCCCGCCACCCCCAGCCCCGGTGGACCTCGAGCCAATAGCCAGAGCCAGGCTAGGCGATGGGCGGGCAAACAAGAAGGCGGTGGCCCCAGTCCCCACCCCCGCCAACAAGAAGTCCGCCAAGGCCGCCAAGGCTGCCCCGGCGCCGGAGGAGGAGTCCGGCCCCTCGGGTCGTATGCCACCTGCGCCCACACAAATGTCGTGGTCGCAGGTGGTTCGGAAGAAGGGCAAGGGCGCGGCCAAGCCCCCCCCTCCACCCCCTAAAGGGACCGGTAAGGCGACGCACGGGCCGAGACCCGCCAAGTTGTCGGTCCCCAAGACGGCGGCGGTGGTGATCTCCCTAAAGAAGGGAGCCACCACCACCCTGCAGGCCACCATGGCTAAGGCCATTAATGGTCTTAGCCTGAGTGAGGTGGGCCTGCAGAGCGTGCGGGTCAGGACCTCAATGACGGGCTCCCGGGTCATCGAGGTCCCCGGGGAGAAGGGCCACGAGGTGGCGGACACCCTTGCGGCCAAGCTGCAAGGGTTGGTGGGGGACGTGGCGGACGTCAGCCGCCCTGTCAAGATGGCCGGCGTCCAGATCTCCGGATTGGACGAGTCGGCCACCAAGGACACGGTGGCGCAGGCTGTTGCCGCGGCGGGGGCGTGCCGGCCTGAGCAGGTCCGGGTGGGGGCCGTCCGCGCCCTTTACGATGGCACTGGATCGGTCTTGATCCAGTGCCCCGTGCAGGCTGCGGTGACCCTCACCAAGGCCGGGAGGATCCTGGTGGGCTGGGCCTCCGCCAGGGTCACGGCGGTGGGGCCGACACCAATGCGGTGCTTCCGCTGTTATGGTGTCGGCCACTCGCGGGAGCTGTGCCCCTCTAAAATTGACCGGAGCAATTTCTGCTTCCGGTGCAGCAAAGAGGGGCACAAAATGGCGGATTGCTGGGAGAAGGCTTGGTGCGCCGTATGCCACCAGGCCAAACTCCCGGCAAACCACATGCTGGGGGGGAGGAAATGTTTCCCCCCCGCAACTAAAGGTAAGGACCTGCGGCCGCAGCGTCCCCGCCCCCCCGTTGCTAATGGAAGCACCCCCGCAGCGACGGCCGCGGCCCCCGAGGAGACCTGCATGGAGCTCTAAATGCCAGCACACCATTTGGAGCTCCTGCAGGCCAACGTCAACCACTCCGCCAGAGCACAAGACCTGCTCATGCAGGTAATGGCGGAGTGGTCGATTGACGTTGCGGTCGTCGCGGAACCCTACTACGTCCCTCCCCTACCTAATTGGGTGGGGTCGACGGACGAGTGGGTTGCCGTGGCGGTGCCGGCGATCGGCGATGGACCCCCCCTCGTGAGGATCGAGGGCGGCCCGGGTTTCGTGGCGGCCGGGTGGGGGAGCGACACCGTACTAGTTGCGGTGTACTTCTCCCCCAATAGGCCGCTGGCCGCCTTTGAGGCCTTCCTGGGGGTCCTAGAGGGGGTCGTGGCGAGGGCGGCCCCGCGCCAGGTAATGGTCCTGGGGGACCTCAACGCCAAGAGTGCGGCGTGGGGATCCCCCATAACGGACGTGCGCGGGGGGGTGCTGACGGATTGGGTGGCGGCGGCGGGCCTGGTGGTCCTGAACCAGGGCAGCGCCAACACTTGCGTGCGGCGGCAGGGGGGGTCAATCGTGGACATCACGTTCGCGACCCCTGCCATTGCCGCACGCCTCGCAGACTGGCGCGTCCTGGAGGACGTGGAGACCCTCTCCGATCACCTGTATATCAGGTTGAGGGTCTCCACAAGACCGGGCCAGCTGCCACCCAGTCCTCGGGGGGGGTGGAGAAGGGGGACGGAGGAGTTCCCCAAGTGGTCCCTGTCCCAACTGGACAGGGCCAAGGCGGACGAGGCGGCGATGGTGGAGGCTTGGTGTGCTGCCCCACCCGCCGCCTTGGGAGTGGAGGAGAGGGCGCGCCGGTTCCGCTCCGCACTGCAGGCCGTATGCGGAGCGGCCATGCCCCGGGCGAAACGGCTCTTCGCCCGGAGGAAGGTCTACTGGTGGTCCGCCGAAATTGCGGCAGTGCGGACCACCAGTAACAGTGCCCGCCGCGCCTACCAACACTGTAGGCGCAGGCGGCACACTGCGGAGGAGGAGGAGAGGCTCTACAGGGCCCTTAAAGAAGCCAAGGGGGCCCTAACCCTGTCGATAGCAAAGGCCAAGGATGAGGCACACGCCTCATTCTTGGCCACGCTGGACAGGGATCCGTGGGGGCGGCCGTACAGGGTGGTGCGCAACAAAATGCGCACTGCCCCCCCCATGGACTCTCTAGAGCCTCCCCTCCTGAGGAGGGTCATCGAGGGGCTGTTTCCGGCAGCTCCCTCGATAACTCCCCCGGTGATGACCGAGCCACCGGGGGACTTGGAGGACCCACTCGAGCTCGCCATCGCACCGGTAAGCGATGACGAGTTCGAGAGGGCGGTGGACCGGCTCCGGGGCTGCAAGAAAGCCCCGGGGCCCGACGGAGTACCGGGCCGGGTACTCCCCATCGCCCTAAAACACCTCGGGGACCGACTCAGGCAGTTGATGGACGACTGCCTGAGGGAGGGACGGTTCCCGAGGGTGTGGAAGGAGGGGAGGCTTTGCCTCCTCCGGAAAGAGGGTCGACCCCCGGATTGTCCATCCGCCTATCGCCCCATAGTGCTGCTGGATGAGGCCGGGAAGATGATGGAGAGAATCCTGGCCTCCAGGATCCAGCAGCATCTAGAGACCGCCGGCCCGAACGTCTCTGATAGACAGTTCGGGTTCAGAGAGGGGCGGTCTACGCTCGACGCGCTGAAGTCCCTTAGGGACTTCTGTGAGTACGCGTCGAGCAGAGGGGAGGGTGTCGTCGCGGTGTCCCTTGACATCGCAAACGCGTTTGGCACTCTCCCCTATGGGGTGATAAGGGAGGCACTTATTTACCACCAAGTGCCTCCCTACCTGCGGCGGGTCATAGAGCACTACCTGACCGAGAGGGTAGTGCTCTATGAGCAGAGGGACGGTCGACGGGGGTCGACGGCGATGGCCTGCGGCGTACCCCAAGGTTCCGTGCTCGGTCCGCTCTTATGGAACCTGGGGTACGATTGGGCCATCAGGGGGGAGTTGCTCCCACGGACGGCCACCATCTGCTACGCAGATGACACCATGGTGGCCGTGCGTGGGACCGACATGAGGGAGGTTCTGTGCCGGGCGGAAGCGGCGGCCGAGCTGACCATTTACCGGATTGGTCGGCTCGGCCTGAGGGTGGCGCTCCCGAAGACTGAGGCGATAGTCTTCGGGGGCCGGGGGTGGAGGCTGCCGGCGGGTTTGGCGCTCACCCTGGGGGGGGAGTCGGTCCCGATCAAGCCCCACATAAAATATTTGGGGCTTGTTCTGGACCGACGATGGAATTTCGGGGAGCATTTTTCGCAATTGGCTCCCCGAATTGTGGGCGCAGCGTCGGCACTGAGCCGGCTGCTGCCGAACGTGGGTGGGCCGGGCTCCTTGTGCCGCCGGCTGTATGCCGGCGTTACGAGGAGCATGGCTCTGTACGGGGCCCCCATCTGGGCGGACAAGCTGTCCGCCCGGAACAGGGCCCTGCTGCAGAGGCCACAGCGGGTGGTGGCCCTCCGTATTGTGAGGGCCTACATGACGGTGGCCCACGCCGCGGCCTGCCTCCTCGCCTGCGCCCCGCCCTGGGAGTTGGACGCAGAGGTGCAGGCGGAGACCTACGCAGTCAGGTCCAGGGCCCGGGCGAGAGGAGAACGCCCGGACCCTGAGGAGGTGGAGGAGACGCGCCGGATGACGGAGCGCCGACTGCGGGACAGGTGGAAAGCGGACCTGGAGGACTCCCCCTATGGGACTCGGACCATAGGGGCGATCCTCGGGTCGTTTGACACCTGGTTGGGGAGGGCAGTCGGCGCTACGTCGTACCGGCTTGTGCAGGTATTGACCGGACACGGATGCTTCGGTCATTACCTGCACAAAATTGGGAGGGAGCCCGGCCCGCAGTGCCATGAGTGCGGCGATCCGGACGACACGGCTCAGCACACTCTCGAGGTGTGCAGCCGGTGGAGTGCGGAGCGCCGCACTATGGCGCTAGCCATCGGTCGACGGGACCTCTCCCTGCACAGCGTTGTGTCTGCAATGCTGTGCAGCGACAGGTCCTGGAGGGCTGTGGCCTCCTTCTGCGAGTGTGTCATCTCGCAGAAGGAGGCCTCGGAGCGTGAGCGCGAGGATTCTCCTCTCGCGCATCCGCTCCGGCGTAGACGGCGGGGGGTGAGGCGGCGGCGTTTTGCCGCGCGCCTCAACCCTTAGTGACTGCGGGTGGGGGATGGGAGTCCCCCGCCCGCCGTAGGCTAGTCACTTGGCGGTCTGGGAGAGGGGCCAGGCGTGCTCGGCCTCTCTCTCCTTCGGCGCGGGTAGCCCCGGCATACGGCCGGGGCTGCCGGAAGGCGTCGTGGGCAAAGCTTCGGCGGTTCCACGGCGCCTTGCCAAACCGGCAGGAGGGTACGCCAGGGTGGTTTTTAGTGGGTTGCGCCCCCTTTCCCCCTCTCATTCTGAGGGGGGGCGGGGGGTGAGTCCCACATATCCCCTCACTACTCCCATGGTGAGGGGAATGCATAAAGCATTTTCCACCCTGACAAAAAAAAAAAAAAAAAAAAAAAAAAAAAAAAAAAAAAAAAAAAAAAAAAAAAAAAAAAAAAAAAAAAAAAAAAAAAAAGGTTAGGTTAGGTTAGGTTAGGTTAGGTTAGGTTAGGTTAGGTTAGGTTAGGTTAGGTTAGGTTAGGTTAGGTTAGGTTAGGTTAGGTTAGGTTAGGTTAGGTTAGGTTAGGTTAGGTTAGGTTAGGTTAGGTTAGGTTAGGTTAGGTTAGGTTAGGTTAGGTTAGGTTAGGTTAGGTTAGGTTAGGTTAGGTTAGGTTAGGTTAGGTTAGGTTAGGTTAGGTTAGGTTAGGTTAGGTTAGGTTAGGTTAGGTTAGGTTAGGTTAGGTTAGGTTAGGTTAGGTTAGGTTAGGTTAGGTTAGGTTAGGTTAGGTTAGGTTAGGTTAGGTTAGGTTAGGTTAGGTTAGGTTAGGTTAGGTTAGGTTACGTTAGGTTAGGTTAGGTTAGGTTAGGTTAGGTTAGGTTAGGTTAGGTTAGGTTAGGTTAGGTTAGGTTAGGTTAGGTTAGGTTAGGTTAGGTTAGGTTAGGTTAGGTTAGGTTAGGTTAGGTTAGGTTAGGTTAGGTTAGGTTAGGTTAGGTTAGGTTAGGTTAGGTTAGGTTAGGTTAGGTTAGGTTAGGTTAGGTTAGGTTAGGTTAGGTTAGGTTAGGTTAGGTTAGGTTAGGTTAGGTTAGGTTAGGTTAGGTTAGGTTAGGTTAGGTTAGGTTAGGTTAGGTTAGGTTAGGTTAGGTTAGGTTAGGTTAGGTTAGGTTAGGTTAGGTTAGGTTAGGTTAGGTTAGGTTAGGTTAGGTTAGGTTAGGTTAGGTTAGGTTAGGTTAGGTTAGGTTAGGTTAGGTTAGGTTAGGTTAGGTTAGGTTAGGTTAGGTTAGGTTAGGTTAGGTTAGGTTAGGTTAGGTTAGGTTAGGTTAGGTTAGGTTAGGTTAGGTTAGGTTAGGTTAGGTGAGGTTAGGTTAGGTTAGGTTAGGTTAGGTTAGGTTAGGTTAGGTTAGGTTAGGTTAGGTTAGGTTAGGTTAGGTTAGGTTAGGTTAGGTTAGGTTAGGTTAGGTTAGGTTAGGTTAGGTTAGGTTAGGTTAGGTTAGGTTAGGTTAGGTTAGGTTAGGTTAGGTTAGGTTAGGTTAGGTTAGGTTAGGTTAGGTTAGGTTAGGTTAGGTTAGGTTAGGTTAGGTTAGGTTAGGTTAGGTTAGGTTAGGTTAGGTTAGGTTAGGTTAGGTTAGGTTAGGTTGGGGTGCAGGCCGGATTCCTCCACGTTGGCTTGGGTGTTGCAGTCTCTCTTGATCTCGATCCGGAGAGAACGCAGCATCTGGGCTGGTGCACCCTGGGCATTGGCTGAGACTTTTCCCCCTTGGGAATTCTTTCGGCCCATGGCTAATATCCGGCACGGGGGGGGGGGGGGGAAGGTGACAGGGGTTTCTTGAAGGGTTGCGGTTGTGTACCGGCACTTCTGCCCCGGAAAGTTTCCTTCTGTCACCTGGGGGGGGATGGTGACGAGCAGCTTTTCTTCGGAAAAGTGGCCTCGTCACCATAGGGAGGCGGCGACAGAGGTCGTTGGAAGGGGCGGTTGCTGGGCCGCTTCCGCCCTGGACAGCTTCCTTCTGTGGCCCATTGACGGTTGGTGACTGGGGTAGCTTGAAGGGTCAGTTGCGTGTGCCTTCGAGGCCGTTTCTGTTCCTGGAAAGCTTAACCAGTTACCTGGAGGGGGCCGTGACAGAGGTGGTTGAAAGGGGCGGTTGCGTGTGCCTTTGAGGCCGTTTCCAAACCGGACAGCTGCTTTCTGTCACTTTGGTGGTTGGTGACTGGGCTTACCGAAAGACTGGGGCATGTTAACTCCGCTCTGCAACGGAGCACGAAGGTTCCGCTCTGCACCGGAGCATGACCCTGCTCAAGACGTACTCCCATGTCACCCGAGGGTCCTTCTACGTGTCTTTCGGAATCCCGGGGGGCACTGTAGTTATTGGTGGGACAGCTGTGGTGGGGTGTGTTTGAAGGGTATGGGGACCGACCCTTAGAGGTTGGGTATCCGGAAAGCACCATCCACCACAGGCAGACCGTGTAGGGCCAGTGGGTTGGGGGCCCACATTGCACGGCTTTACCGGTCTGGGGAGATGGTCGTGGGCTGCCGACCGCAGCCGTCTCCTCCTTTGGCGGAGAAGGTGGGGCTCTTCGGAGCAGGCCAGGAGGCGTGTCAGTGGGCAAAGCTTAATTGCGGTTCCGCGGCGCCTCACAACTGGCCAGGGGGGTAAACGCCGGAGTGGTTTTAGACGGTAGTTCTTTTGAGAGTCCGTCATACCTCCCATTGCACAGCCTTCCCCGGGCAGGGAGGATGCGTAAATGCATTTCCACTCCGTCATCAAAAAAAAAAAAAAAAAAAAAAAAAAAAAAAAAAAAGGTTAGGTTAGGTTAGGTTAGGTTAGGTTAGGTTAGGTTAGGTTAGGTTAGGTTAGGTTAGGTTAGGTTAGGTTAGGTTAGGTTAGGTTAGGTTAGGTTAGGTTAGGTTAGGTTAGGTTAGGTTAGGTTAGGTTAGGTTAGGTTAGGTTAGGTTAGGTTAGGTTGGGGTGCAGGCCGGATTCCTCCACGTTGGCTCGGGTGTTGCAGTCTCTCTTGATCTCGATCCGGGGAGAACGCAGCATCTGGGCTGGTGCACCCTGGGCATTGGTTGAGACTTTTCCCACTAGGGAATTCTTTCGGCCCATGGCTAATATCCGGCAAGGGGGGGAGGGGAGGTGACAGGGGTTTCTTGAAGGGTTGCGGTTGTGTGGAGAACACTTCTGCCCCGGAAAGTTTCCTTCTGTCGCCTAGGGGGGGGATGGTGACGAGCCGCTTTTCTTCGGAAAAGTGGTGTCGTCACCATCCCGCCTCTTATGAGGGCGGCGACAGAGGTTGTTGGAAGGGGCGGTGGCGTGTGCCTACGAGGCCGCTTCCGTCCTGGACAGCTTCTCTCTGTTGCCTTTTGACGGTTGGTGACTGGGGAGGCTTGAAGGGTCAGTTGCGTGTGCCTACGAGGCCGTTTCTGTTCCTGGAAAGCTTAACCAGTTACCTGGAGGGGGCCGTGACAGAGGTGGTTGAAAGGGGCGGTTGCGTGTGCCTTCGAGGCCGTTTCCAAACCGGACAGCTCCCTTCTGTCACTTTGGTGGTTGGTGACTGGGTTTACCGGAAGACATGGCACGCAACGGGGCGTAACCCACTCCGAAGGTGCTCCCATGTCACCCGAGGGTCCTTCTACGTGTCCTTCGGAATCCCGGGGGGCACTGTAGTTATTGGTGGGACAGCTGTGGTGGGGTGTGTTTGAAGGGTATGGGACCAAACCTCGCGTTTGGGTATCCGGAAAGCACCATCCACCACAGGCAGACCGTTGAAGGGAAGGCGAACTCAGCGAACTTCGGTTTGCTGCTCGCCCGAACTTCTTGTTAAGCCAGTGGGTAGGGGGCTCACATTGCACGGCTAAACCGGTCTGGGGAGACGGTCGCGGGCTGTTCACAGCCGTCTCCTCCTCTGGCGGGGGTTTGAGGGGCTCTTCGGAGCAAGCCGGGAGGTGCGTCAGTGGTCTATGCTTTTAGCGGTACCGCGGTGCCTCACTACCGGCCAGGAGGTTTAAACGCCGGAGTGGTTTTAGACGGTAGTTCTTTTGAGAGTCCGTCATACCTCCCATTGCACAGCCTTCCCCAGGCAGGGAGGATGCGTAAATGCATTTCCACTTCGTCAACAAAAAAAAAAAAAAAAAAAAAAAAAAAAAAAAGGTTAGGTTAGGTTAGGTTAGGTTAGGTTAGGTTAGGTTAGGTTAGGTTAGGTTAGGTTAGGTTAGGTTAGGTTAGGTTAGGTTAGGTTAGGTTAGGTTAGGTTAGGTTAGGTTAGGTTAGGTTAGGTTAGGTTAGGTTAGGTTAGGTTAGGTTAGGTTAGGTTAGGTTAGGTTAGGTTAGGTTAGGTTAGGTTAGGTTAGGTTAGGTTAGGTTAGGTTAGGTTAGGTTAGGTTAGGTTAGGTTAGGTTAGGTTAGGTTAGGTTAGGTTAGGTTAGGTTAGGTTAGGTTAGGTTAGGTTAGGTTAGGTTAGGTTAGGTTAGGTTAGGTTAGGTTAGGTTAGGTTAGGTTAGGTTAGGTTAGGTTAGGTTAGGTTAGGTTAGGTTAGGTTAGGTTAGGTTAGGTTAGGTTAGGTTAGGTTAGGTTAGGTTAGGTTAGGTTAGGTTAGGTTAGGTTAGGTTAGGTTAGGTTAGGTTAGGTTAGGTTAGGTTAGGTTAGGTTAGGTTAGGTTAGGTTAGGTTAGGTTAGGTTAGGTTAGGTTAGGTTAGGTTAGGTTAGGTTAGGTTAGGTTAGGTTAGGTTAGGTTAGGTTAGGTTAGGTTAGGTTAGGTTAGGTTAGGTTAGGTTAGGTTAGGTTAGGTTAGGTTAGGTTAGGTTAGGTTAGGTTAGGTTAGGTTAGGTTAGGTTAGGTTAGGTTAGGTTAGGTTAGGTTAGGTTGCAGTCTCTCTTGATCTCGATCCGGAGAGAACGCAGCATCTGGGCTGGTGCACCCTGGGCATTGGCTGAGACTTTTCCCCCTTGGGAATTCTTTCGGCCCATGGCTAATATCCGGCACGGGGGGGGGGGGGGGGAAGGTGACAGGGGTTTCTTGAAGGGTTGCGGTTGTGTACCGGCACTTCTGCCCCGGAAAGTTTCCTTCTGTCACCTGGGGGGGGATGGTGACGAGCAGCTTTTCTTCGGAAAAGTGGCCTCGTCACCATAGGGAGGCGGCGACAGAGGTCGTTGGAAGGGGCGGTTGCTGGGCCGCTTCCGCCCTGGACAGCTTCCTTCTGTGGCCCATTGACGGTTGGTGACTGGGGTAGCTTGAAGGGTCAGTTGCGTGTGCCTTCGAGGCCGTTTCTGTTCCTGGAAAGCTTAACCAGTTACCTGGAGGGGGCCGTGACAGAGGTGGTTGAAAGGGGCGGTTGCGTGTGCCTTTGAGGCCGTTTCCAAACCGGACAGCTGCTTTCTGTCACTTTGGTGGTTGGTGACTGGGCTTACCGAAAGACTGGGGCATGTTAACTCCGCTCTGCAACGGAGCACGAAGGTTCCGCTCTGCACCGGAGCATGACCCTGCTCAAGACGTACTCCCATGTCACCCGAGGGTCCTTCTACGTGTCTTTCGGAATCCCGGGGGGCACTGTAGTTATTGGTGGGACAGCTGTGGTGGGGTGTGTTTGAAGGGTATGGGGACCGACCCTTAGAGGTTGGGTATCCGGAAAGCACCATCCACCACAGGCAGACCGTGTAGGGCCAGTGGGTTGGGGGCCCACATTGCACGGCTTTACCGGTCTGGGGAGATGGTCGTGGGCTGCCGACCGCAGCCGTCTCCTCCTTTGGCGGAGAAGGTGGGGCTCTTCGGAGCAGGCCAGGAGGCGTGTCAGTGGGCAAAGCTTAATTGCGGTTCCGCGGCGCCTCGCGACTGGCCAGGGGGGTAAACGCCGGAGTGGTTTTAGACGGTAGTTCTTTTGAGAGTCCGTCATACCTCCCATTGCACAGCCTTCCCCGGGCAGGGAGGATGCGTAAATGCATTTCCACTCCGTCATCAAAAAAAAAAAAAAAAAAAAAAAAAAAAAAAAAAAAAAAAAAAAAAAAAAAAAAAAAAAAAAAAAGGTTAGGTTAGGTTAGGTTAGGTTAGGTTAGGTTAGGTTAGGTTAGGTTAGGTTAGGTTAGGTTAGGTTAGGTTAGGTTAGGTTAGGTTAGGTTAGGTTAGGTTAGGTTAGGTTAGGTTAGGTTAGGTTAGGTTAGGTTAGGTTAGGTTAGGTTAGGTTAGGTTAGGTTAGGTTAGGTTAGGTTAGGTTAGGTTAGGTTAGGTTAGGTTAGGTTAGGTTAGGTTAGGTTAGGTTAGGTTAGGTTAGGTTAGGTTAGGTTAGGTTAGGTTAGGTTAGGTTAGGTTAGGTTAGGTTAGGTTAGGTTAGGTTAGGTTAGGTTAGGTTAGGTTAGGTTGGGGTGCAGGCCGGATTCCTCCACGTTGGCTTGGGTGTTGCAGTCTCTCTTGATCTCGATCCGGAGAGAACGCAGCATCTGGGCTGGTGCACCCTGGGCATCGGTTGAGACTTTTCCCCCTTGGGAATTCTTTCGGCCCATGGCTAATATCCGGCAAGGGGGGGAGGGGAGGTGACAGGGGTTTCTTGAAGGGTTGCGGTTGTGTGGAGAGCACTTCTGCCCCGGAAAGTTTCCTTCTGTCACCTAGGGGGGGGATGGTGACGAGCCGCTTTTCCTCGGAAAAGTGGTGTCGTCACCATCCCGCCTCTAATGAGGGCGGCGACAGAGGTTGTTGGAAGGGGCGGTGGCGTGTGCCTTGAGGCCGCTTCCGTTCTGGACAGCTTCTCTCTGTTGCCTTTTTGACGGTTGGTGACTGGGGAGGCTTGAAGGGTCAGTTGCGTGTGCCTACGAGGCCGTTTCTGTTCCTGGAAAGCTTAACCAGTTACCTGGAGGGGGCCGTGACAGAGGTGGTTGAAAGGGGCGGTTGCGTGTGCCTTCGAGGCCGTTTCCAAACCGGACAGCTGCTTTCTGTCACTTTGGTGGTTGGTGACTGGGTTTACCGGAAGACATGGCACGCAACGGGGCGTAACCCATTCCGAAGGTGCTCCCATGTCACCCGAGGGTCCTTCTACGTGTCCTTCGGAATCTCGGGGGGCACTGTAGTTATTGGTGGGACAGCTGTGGTGGGGTGTGTTTGAAGGGTATGGGACCAAACCTCGCGTTTGGGTATCCGGAAAGCACCATCCACCACAGGCAGACCGTTGAAGGGAAGGCGAACTCAGTGAACTTCGGTTTGCTGCTCGCCCGAACTTCTTGTTAAGCCAGTGGGTAGGGGGCTCACATTGCACGGCTAAACCGGTCTGGGGAGACGGTCGCGGGCTGTTCACAGCCGTCTCCTCCTCTGGCGGGGGTTTGAGGGGCTCTTCGGAGCAAGCCGGGAGGTGCGTCAGTGGTCTATGCTTTTAGCGGTACCGCGGTGCCTCACTACCGGCCAGGAGGTTTAAACGCCGGAGTGGTTTTAGACGGTAGTTCTTTTGAGAGTCCGTCATACCTCCCATTGCACAGCCTTCCCCGGGCAGGGAGGATGCGTAAATGCATTTCCACTTCGTCAACAAAAAAAAAAAAAAAAAAAAAAAAAAAAAAAAAAAAAAAAAAAAAAAAAAAAAAAAAAAAAGGTTAGGTTAGGTTAGGTTAGGTTAGGTTAGGTTAGGTTAGGTTAGGTTAGGTTAGGTTAGGTTAGGTTAGGTTAGGTTAGGTTAGGTTAGGTTAGGTTAGGTTAGGTTAGGTTAGGTTAGGTTAGGTTAGGTTAGGTTAGGTTAGGTTAGGTTCGGGAGTTTGAAGCCTTCCTGGTGGGGCTGGGGAGAGTCGTCGGAGGGGCGGCGCCGGCGCCATTGGTGGTGATGGGGGACCTAAACGCCAAGAGCGCGGCGTGGGGTTCCCCCATCACGGACCCGAGAGGGGTGGCCCTCGAAGACTGGGTGGCGGCGATGGGGCTTGAGGTGCTCAACCGGGGCGACGCCAACACGTGTGTGCGGCGGCAGGGAGGGTCGATCGTGGACGTCTCGTTCGCGACCCCTGCCATTGCCGCACGAATCACGGACTGGCGCGTCCTGCAGGAGGTAGAGACCCTCTCCGACCATTTATACGTTCGGATGAGGGTCAGCACCTCGCCAGGGGTGCCGCTGCCCAGCCCGAGAGGGCGGGGGGGGAGAGGAGGAGGAGGGGCTTTCCCAAGGTGGACCCTGGCCCGCCTCGACATGGGAGCGGCGGTGGAGGCGGCCATGGTGGAGGCGTGGTGTGCGCCCCCACCGGTCTCCTTGGGGGTGGAGGAGCGGGCAGCCCGGTTTCGCGTCGCACTAACGTCGGTGTGCGACGCGGCCATGCCCCGGGCCCGAAGGCTGCCCGCCAAGAGGCAGGTGTACTGGTGGTCGCAGGAGATTGCGGCCCTGCGAGCCGCCAGTGATGCCGCCCGCCGCGCATACACGCGCTGCAGGAGGCGGCGACACCTGCCGGAGGAGGAAGAGCATCTCCACAGAGAGCTGAAGGTGGCGAAGGACGCGCTCTCTGTGGAGATAGCTCGCAGAAAGGACGAGGCGCGTGAGGAGTTCCTGGCCACGTTGGATAGGGATCCGTGGGGGCGGCCATACCGAGTTGTGCGCAACAAAATGCGTTGCGCACCCCCCATGGACTCCCTTGAGCCGGAGCTCCTCACGAGGATTGTGGAGGGACTCTTCCCGGCTGCGGCGGCCTTCCAGCCGCCCGCAATGGTGGGCCCCACGGTTGAGGAGGTTGATCAAGATGATCCCCCTCCCGTGACGGACGACGAAATGGAGACCATCGTCGACCGTCTCCGGTCCTGCAGAAAGGCACCAGGACCGGATGGGGTACCGGGAAGAGTCCTCCACATTGTGGCGGAGCACCTCGGGGACCGCTTGCGGACCCTCTTTGATGATTGTATCAAGGAGGGGCGCTTCCCGAGGTGCTGGAAGGAGGGACGCCTCGTCCTCCTTCGGAAGGAGGGTAGGCCGTTGGATACCCCTGCCGGTCACCGCCCCATCGTCCTCCTAGATGAGACGGGCAAGATGCTAGAGCGCATCCTGTCCCGTCGCATCGTCCAACATCTGGAGGACGTGGGGCCTAACATCTCCGACCGGCAGTTCGGGTTCCGGGAGGGACGGTCCACTATGGACGCGCTTTCGTCCCTCCGGAACTTCTGTGGGAACGCGGAGGCGAAGGGTGAGGGGGTCGTGGCGGTGTCGTTAGACATCGCCAACGCATTTGGCTCCCTGCCCTTCTCGGTCATCAGCGAGGCCCTCCGCTTCCACAGGGTGCCCGGGTATCTGCGGCGGATTGTGGAGCACTACCTAACCGACAGGGTAGTGCTCTACGATCGTGGGGGTCTGCGGATCGCTCACCCGATGTCGTGCGGTGTTCCCCAGGGGTCCGTGTTAGGACCCCTGCTATGGAACATAGGGTACGACTGGGTGATCCGCGGAGCGCTCCTTCCCCGCATGGCCACCCTTTGTTATGCCGACGATACAATGGTGGCCGTGCGGGGACGTGAGCTGGAGGAGGCCCTTCGGAGGGCGTCGTTGGCGGCAGACCTGGTTGTCGGCCGCATCCGACAGCTGGGTCTGGAGGTGTCCCTCCCGAAGACAGACGCTATTGTCTTCGGGGGGAGGGGATGGCGTCCACGTTGTGGATTGTCCATCCCTGTGGCGGGGGAAGGGGGGGGAAGCGGTCCAGGTGAAGGGTACGATAAAGTACCTTGGCCTCATCCTGGACCGGAGGTGGGATTTCGGGGAGCATTTCCGCCAACTTGCTCCCCGGGTGGTAGGCGCCGCGTCGGCCCTGGGCCGCATGTTGCCGAACGTGGGGGGGCCTCAAGCGCCATGCCGACGCCTGTTTGCAGGCGTAGTGCGTAGCATGGCGCTATACGGAGCGCCAATCTGGGCCGACAAGCTGTCGGCCAAGAATAAGGCGCTCCTAAGGAGGCCCCAAAGAGTGGTGGCCCTCCGAATAGTGAGGGCCTATGTGACGGTGGCACATGCGGCCGCGTGTGTCTTGGCCTGCACCCCGCCGTGGGAGCTAGATGCTCAGGTGCAGGCCGAGACATACCGGATGAGGGCCGGGTTCCGGGCGAGGAGACAGCGCCCGGACTCGGAGACGGTGGAGGGGGCCCGTCGAATGACGGAGCGGCGCCTGAGGGACCGGTGGAAAAGCGACCTGGAGGACTCCCCCTATGGACTCCGCACCATAGGGGCACTCCTCCCGTCGCTGGACCACTGGTTGGAGAGGAGGTACGGTACCGCCACGTACCGTCTTGTGCAGGTGATGACCGGGCACGGGTGCTTCGGCCATTACCTGCACAAGATTAGGAGAGAGCCCAGTCCGGTTTGCCACGAGTGCGGCGATCCGGACGACACGGCCCAGCACACCCTAGAGGTGTGCTCGAAGTGGGATCCGGAGCGCCGCGCTCTGGTTGCGGACACAGGGCTCTCCGATCTCTCACTGCACAGCGTCGTGTCGGCCATGCTGAGCAGTGAGAGATCGTGGTTGGCGGTCGTCTCCTTCTGCGAGAGCATTGTCTCGCAGAAGGAGGCGGCGGAGCGGGAGCGCGAGGAGGACGTGGATGCGCACCCGCTCCGGCGTAGACGTGTGGGGCGAAGGCGGAGGCAGTTTGCCACCCGCCTGAACCCCTAGTAGGACCGTGGGGATAGGGTCCCACACAAAGGTCCTACACGTCTGGGGGAGGGTTCGGCGTGTTAACTGAACCCTCCCTCCTTTGGCGCAGGTGCCCCAGCAACAGGCTGGGGCGGCTGGGGGGCACCCAGTGGTGAATAGTCATCAGCCCACGGTGCCCCCGTTAACAGCCTGTGGAGGTTAACACCGGTGAGGTTTTAGTGGGTAGGCTTCCCCCTTCCCCTTCGCTCTGAAGGGTAGGGGGTTGAGAGTCCCACATAACCCTCCAATATGGTCGTCCCTAGACCGGAGGGTACGCGTAAATGCGTTTCCTCACCGTTAAAAAAAAAAAAAAAAAAAAAAAAAAAGGTTAGGTTAGGTTAGGTTAGGTTAGGTTAGGTTAGGTTAGGTTAGGTTAGGTTAGGTTAGGTTAGGTTAGGTTAGGTTAGGTTAGGTTAGGTTAGGTTAGGTTAGGTTAGGTTAGGTTAGGTTAGGTTAGGTTAGGTTAGGTTAGGTTAGGTTAGGTTAGGTTAGGTTAGGTTAGGTTAGGTTAGGTTAGGTTAGGTTAGGTTAGGTTAGGTTAGGTTAGGTTAGGTTAGGTTAGGTTAGGTTAGGTTAGGTTAGGTTAGGTTAGGTTAGGTTAGGTTAGGTTAGGTTAGGTTAGGTTAGGTTAGGTTAGGTTAGGTTAGGTTAGGTTAGGTTAGGTTAGGTTAGGTTAGGTTAGGTTAGGTTAGGTTAGGTTAGGTTAGGTTAGGTTAGGTTAGGTTAGGTTGGGGTGCAGGCCGGATTCCTCCACGTTGGCTTGGGTGTTGCAGTCTCTCTTGATCTCGATCCGGAGAGAACGCAGCATCTGGGCTGGTGCACCCTGGGCATTGGCTGAGACTTTTCCCTTGGGAATTCTTTCGGTCCATGGCTAATATCCGGCACGGGGGGGAGGGGGGGGAAGGTGACAGGGGTTTCTTGAAGGGTTGCGGTTGTGTACCGGCACTTCTGCCCCGGAAAGTTTCCTTCTGTCACCTGGGGGGGGATGGTGACGAGCAGCTTTTCTTCGGAAAAGTGGCCTCGTCACCATAGGGAGGCGGCGACAGAGGTCGTTGGAAGGGGCGGTTGCTTTGGACCGTTTCCGCCCTGGACAGCTTCCTTCTGTGGCCCATTGACGGTTGGTGACTGGGGTAGCTTGAAGGGTCAGTTGCGTGTGCCTTCGAGGCCGTTTCTGTTCCTGGAAAGCTTAACCAGTTACCTGGAGGGGGCCGTGACAGAGGTGGTTGAAAGGGGCGGTTGCGTGTGCCTTTGAGGCCGTTTCCAAACCGGACAGCTGCTTTCTGTCACTTTGGTGGTTGGTGACTGGGCTTACCGAAAGACTGGGGCATGTTAACTCCGCTCTGCAACGGAGCACGAAGGTTCCGCTCTGCACCGGAGCATGACCCTGCTCAAGACGTACTCCCATGTCACCCGAGGGTCCTTCTACGTGTCCTTCGGAATCCCGGGGGGCACTGTAGTTATTGGTGGGACAGCTGTGGTGGGGTGTGTTTGAAGGGTATGGGGACCGACCCTTAGAGGTTGGGTATCCGGAAAGCACCATCCACCACAGGCAGACCGTGTAGGGCCAGTGGGTTGGGGGCCCACATTGCACGGCTTTACCGGTCTGGGGAGATGGTCGTGGGCTGCCGACCGCAGCCGTCTCCTCCTTTGGCGGAGAAGGTGGGGCTCTTCGGAGCAGGCCAGGAGGCGTGTCAGTGGGCAAAGCTTAATTGCGGTTCCGCGGCGCCTCACGACTGGCCAGGGGGGTAAACGCCGGAGTGGTTTTAGACGGTAGTTCTTTTGAGAGTCCGTCATACCTCCCATTGCACAGCCTTCCCCGGGCAGGGAGGATGCGTAAATGCATTTCCACTCCGTCATCAAAAAAAAAAAAAAAAAAAAAAAAAAGGTTAGGTTAGGTTAGGTTAGGTTAGGTTAGGTTAGGTTAGGTTAGGTTAGGTTAGGTTAGGTTAGGTTAGGTTAGGTTAGGTTAGGTTAGGTTAGGTTAGGTTAGGTTAGGTTAGGTTAGGTTAGGTTAGGTTAGGTTAGGTTAGGTTAGGTTAGGTTAGGTTAGGTTAGGTTAGGTTAGGTTAGGTTAGGTTAGGTTAGGTTAGGTTAGGTTAGGTTAGGTTAGGTTAGGTTAGGTTAGGTTAGGTTAGGTTAGGTTAGGTTAGGTTAGGTTAGGTTAGGTTAGGTTAGGTTAGGTTAGGTTAGGTTAGGTTAGGTTAGGTTAGGTTAGGTTAGGTTAGGTTAGGTTAGGTTAGGTTAGGTTAGGTTAGGTTAGGTTAGGTTAGGTTAGGTTAGGTTAGGTTAGGTTAGGTTAGGTTAGGTTAGGTTAGGTTAGGTTAGGTTAGGTTAGGTTAGGTTAGGTTAGGTTAGGTTAGGTTAGGTTAGGTTAGGTTAGGTTAGGTTAGGTTAGGTTAGGTTAGGTTAGGTTAGGTTAGGTTAGGTTAGGTTAGGTTAGGTTAGGTTAGGTTAGGTTAGGTTAGGTTAGGTTAGGTTAGGTTGAGGTAGGTTGAGGTCAAATCTCGGGTGTGTTGTAGGCGATTTGTGCGATTCTCGGTGGTCAAAGTCTAGACTTTTTTCTCACTTGTATTATCTTTTCATTTCTCTTATATCTAGTATAGTTTTCTTATTTTCTTAAGTTTTGCATTTGCGGTTGGTTTTTGTTTCTTTGGTTTTTGTACGTTTTCTGCGGCAAAAAAGTTTGTGTTGCCGTTATCTTTTCGAGCCTTTTATAGGTTTGAAAAATACCGGCGATCGGCTTCTTTGCCGTACGGTTGGTCCGGTAATTTTCCTTACGCAAGTTTGGAAAATATCGGCCTTCTGGTTTTGTGTTTTTTAACTTTAATTTTTTGTAATTATTTTGGTTTGTTTACGTTTTTTAAAAATAGTTTAGTCGGTGTTGTCAGCTTCCTTAATTGCCCAGTTTTTGGGCTGGGGTAGCTGCGACGGTCCCGCTAACTATAGCGTAGGTTTAGTTTTGTAAATATTACTTTGTCGTGAATTTTTGTTTTTTCTTAAACTTCGAGTTTTTGCTCGAAGTTTTTGAAAAACGATTCCGACTTTTTTGTGTTTAGGTGTGTTTTTTAATTATTATTATTTGTTGTAAAATTATTTAACCCCAAGGGGCGGGTAGCAATTTTTGTTTTTTAAATATTTTGTTTAAGGTCCTTAACGGTCTGACTTCCAGGTCGGAAGTTATCGGCCTGTTAAGGTACCGGGGTGAGTAAGGTTTTTCGGTTTACCAACTTAAGGTTTTTCCGAAAGTTGGTAAATTCGATAACTTTTAACCTTTTTACCTTTTTTGTGTTTTTTCGTTTTTGTTTTTGCGGCGCCACTGAATACTATTTTTTAGTGTTTATTTGGTCCCGCTACGACCTCGGGAAGTGGGTCAAATCAGGGGACAAAGTTTTCCCCTGATTGCTATTTGTTTATTTCAGGCGCAAAACCTGATTTCGTATAGAAAAGTCGAGATCCGAGTCGCACTTGACCGTTTTAAGTTAGGTTAGGTCCTAACTTGGGTCCTAGCGGTCGGATTTCGGCTTTTCTCGGTAGGGAGGTAGGGGGGGGCCGCCATGGCCTCACCTACAAAAAATCGGAGGGATCCGCCTAAGGGGGGGGGGATCATCCACGACTCCGACTCCGAATCCGAGATCGACGATCTCGGGTGGCTCGTGGGGGAGCACTCTGCTCCACAGCCCTCCAAGAGGGCATTGGAGAATCAGGACGAGGAGGAGGAGGGGGAGGAAAGGCCCGTTAAAATAAACACGGCGTTTAGGGGGAAGCCCAAGGGGGCTTACTCTGGGCTGGCCGCAGCCAGGCTGAGGGCCAAGCTGTACCAGCTTGAGCCCCAGTTTGAGGAGGTAGCTGATGCCGATCCTGCGGCCAGCTACAGGAGGGATTTCCCCGAACTCCGCCCCAGAGGGGGAAAGGGGGGAAAAAAGGGTAAGGCGGAGGGGGACCGGCGATCTCGGTCAGCCTCGCGCTCTCGCTCGGGCTCGCGCTCCCCGGAGCCCATGGATGGGCTAGAGAGTCAGAAGGCTGACCCGATTGATGCCACCCGCATGGCGGCGAGGGACATCCTGGAGGCGGCCAGGATATCCGGGAACATCAAGGGGGAGGTTCAAGGCCGCATGAACCGGGCCTGCCGCGCCATCCTGGGGCTGATGGACGAGGTAGAGGCCTCCAGAACCGAGAGCGAGGAGATCCGCATCCTTAAAGCGGACAACAAAAGGATGCGGGAGCAACTCGCGCTCAACTCGGCGGAGCTGAAGGCACTCCGCATTGCCTTCAGCGAGCGGCAGATCCCGGCCGCCCCCCCCGTGTCTGCTGCCCTACAGTTCGGGACCGCCGAGCTGACCGAAGCAATAGAGGTCATGAAGAGAGACCTCTTCCTCAGCCTGGGACGCATGATCAGCGATAGGATGGAGGAGGTCAACAGGCGCCTCCCGGCGGAGCCCATCCTTCGCCCCCCGCTGGCACACGACAAGCGGGCTGCCAAGCCTGCCGTGTCGGCCCCCCCTCAGCGACAGGGGGCAGGTATTGCCCCGCCACCCCCGGCCCCGGTGGACCTCGAGCCGAAAGCCAGAGCCAGGCTAGGCGATGGGCGGGCAAACAGGAAGGCGGTGGCCCCAGTCCCAACCCCCGCCAACAAGAAGTCCGCCAAGGCCGCCAAGGCTGCCCCGGCCCCGGAGGAGGAGTCCGGCCCCTCGGGCCGTATGCCACCTGCGCCCACACAAATGTCGTGGTCGCAGGTGGTTCGGAAGAAGGGCAAGGGCGCGGCCAAGCCCCCCCCTCCAGCCCCTAAAGGGCCCGGGAAGACAGCGCACGGGCCCAGACCCGCAAAGCTGTCCGTCCCCAAGACGGCGGCGGTGGTGATCTCCCTCAAGAAGGGGGCCACCACCACCCTGCAGGCCACCATGGCTAAGGCCATTAATGGTCTTAGCCTGAGTGAGGTGGGCCTGCAGAGCGTGCGGGTCAGGACCTCGATGACGGGCTCCCGGGTCATCGAGGTCCCCGGGGAGAAGGGCCACGAGGTGGCGGATACCCTTGCAGCCAAGCTGCAAGGGTTGGTGGGGGACGTGGCGGACGTCAGCCGCCCCGTCAAGATGGCCGGCGTCCAGATTTCCGGTCTGGACGAGTCGGCCACGAAGGAGACGGTGGCGCAGGCTGTTGCCGCGGCGGGGGCGTGCCGGCCTGAGCAGGTTCGGGTGGGGGCAGTCCGCGCCCTCTACGATGGCACTGGATCGGTCTTGATCCAGTGCCCCGTGCAGGCTGCGGTGACCCTCACCAAGGCCGGGAGGATCCTGGTGGGTTGGGCCTCCGCCAGGGTCACGGCGGTGGGGCCGACACCAATGCGGTGCTTCCGCTGTTATGGTGTCGGCCACTCGCGGGAGCTGTGCCCCTCAAAAGTTGACCGGAGCGACTTCTGCTTCCGGTGCAGCAAAGAGGGGCACAAAATGGCGGATTGCTGGGAGAAGGCTTGGTGCGCCGTATGCCACCAGGCCAAACTCCCGGCAAACCACATGCTGGGGGGGAGGAAATGTTTCCCCCCCGCAACTAAAGGTAAGGACCTGCGGCCGCAGCGTCCCCGCCCCCCCGTTGCTAATGGAAACACCCCCGCAGCGACCGCCGCGGCCCCCGAGGAGACCTGCATGGAGCTCTAAATGCCAGCACACCATTTAGAGCTCCTGCAGGCCAACGTCAACCACTCCGCCAGAGCACAAGACCTGCTCATGCAGGTTATGGCGGAGTGGTCGATTGACGTTGCGGTCGTCGCGGAACCCTACTTCGTCCCTCCCCTACCCAATTGGGTGGGGTCGACGGACGAGTGGGTTGCCGTGGCGGTGCCGGCGATCGGCGACGGACCCCCCCTCGTGAGGATCGAGGGCGGCCCGGGGTATGTGGCGGCCGGATGGGGGAGCGACACCGTAATAGTTGCGGTGTACTTCTCCCCCAATAGGCCGCTGGCCGCCTTTGAGGCCTTCCTGGGGGTCCTAGAGGGGGTCGTGGCGAGGGCGGCCCCGCGCCAGGTAATGGTCCTGGGGGACCTCAACGCCAAGAGTGCGGCGTGGGGATCCCCCATTACGGACGTGCGCGGGGTGGCGCTGACGGATTGGGTGGCGGCGGCGGGCCTGGTGGTCCTGAACCAGGGCAGCGCCAACACTTGCGTGCGGCGGCAGGGGGGGTCTATCGTGGACATCACGTTCGCGACCCCTGCCATTGCCGCACGCCTCGCAGACTGGCGCGTCCTGGAGGACGTGGAGACCCTCTCCGATCACCTGTATATCAGGTTGAGGGTCTCCACAAGACCGGGCCAGCTGCCACCCAGTCCTCGGGGGGGGTGGGGAAGGGGGATGGAGGAGTTCCCCAAGTGGTCCCTGTCCCAACTGGACAGGGCCAAGGCGGACGAGGCGGCGATGGTGGAGGCTTGGTGTGCTGCCCCACCCGCCGCCTTGGGAGTGGAGGAGAGGGCGCGCCGGTTCCGCTCCGCACTGCAGGCCGTATGCGGAGCGGCCATGCCCCGGGCGAAACGGCTCTTCGCCCGGAGGAGGGTCTACTGGTGGTCCGCCGAAATTGCGGCAGTGCGGACCACCAGTAACAGTGCCCGCCGCGCCTACCAACACTGTAGGCGCAGGCGGCACACTGCGGAGGAGGAGGAGAGGCTCTACTGGGCCCTCAAAGAAGCCAAGGGGGCCCTAACCCTGTCGATAGCAAAGGCCAAGGATGAGGCACACGCCTCATTCTTGGCCACGCTGGACAGGGATCCGTGGGGGCGGCCGTACAGGGTGGTGCGCAACAAAATGCGCACTGCCCCCCCCATGGACTCTCTGGAGCCTCCCCTCCTGAGGAGGGTCATCGAGGGGCTGTTTCCGGCAGCTCCCTCGATAACTCCCCCGGTGATGACCGAGCCACCGGGGGACTTGGAGGACCCACTCGAACCCGTCATCGCACCGGTAAGTGACGACGAGTTCGAGAGGGCGGTGGACCGGCTCCGGGGCTGCAAGAAAGCCCCGGGGCCCGACGGAGTACCGGGCCGGGTACTCCCCATCGCCCTAAAACACCTCGGGGACCGACTCAGGCAGTTGATGGACGACTGCCTGAGGGAGGGTCGGTTCCCGAGGGTGTGGAAGGAGGGGAGGCTTTGCCTCCTCCGGAAAGAGGGTCGACCCCCGGACTGTCCCTCCGCCTATCGCCCCATAGTGCTGCTGGATGAGGCCGGGAAGATGATGGAGAGAATCCTGGCCTCCAGGATCCAGCAGCATCTGGAGACCGCCGGCCCGAACGTCTCCCATAGACAGTTCGGGTTCAGAGAGGGGCGGTCTACGCTCGACGCACTGAAGTCCCTTAGGGACTTCTGTGAGTACGCGTCGAGTAGAGGGGAGGGTGTAGTCGCGGTGTCTCTGGACATCGCGAACGCCTTCGGCACTCTCCCCTATGGGGTGATAAGGGAGGCACTTATCTACCACCAAGTGCCTCCCTACCTGCGGCGGGTCATAGAGCACTACCTGACCGAGAGGGTAGTGCTCTATGAGCAGAGGGACGGTCGACGGGGGTCGACGGCGATGGCCTGTGGCGTGCCCCAAGGTTCCGTGCTCGGTCCGCTCTTATGGAACCTGGGGTACGATTGGGCCATCAGGGGGGAGTTGCTCCCACGGACGGCCACCATCTGCTACGCAGATGACACCATGGTGGCCGTGCGTGGGACCGACATGAGGGAGGTGCTGTGCCGGGCGGAAGCGGCGGCCGAGCTGACCATTTACCGGATTGGTCGGCTCGGCCTGAGGGTGGCGCTCCCGAAGACTGAGGCGATAGTCTTCGGGGGCCGGGGGGTGGAGGCTGCCGGCGGGCTTGGCGCTCACCCTGGGGGGGGAGTCGGTCCCGATCAAGCCCCACATAAAATATTTGGGGCTTGTTCTGGACCGACGATGGAACTTCGGGGAGCATTTTTCACAATTGGCTCCCCGAATTGTGGGCGCCGCGTCGGCACTGAGCCGGCTGCTGCCGAACGTGGGTGGGCCGGGCTCCTTGTGCCGCCGGCTGTATGCCGGCGTTACAAGGAGCATGGCTCTGTACGGGGCCCCCATCTGGGCGGACAAGCTGTCCGCCCGGAACAGGGCCCTGCTGCAGAGGCCACAGCGGGTGGTGGCCCTCCGAATTGTGAGGGCCTACATGACGGTGGCCCACGCCGCGGCCTGCCTCCTCGCCTGCACCCCGCCCTGGGAGTTGGACGCAGAGGTGCAGGCGGAGACCTACGCAGTTAGGTCCAGGGCCCGGGCGAGAGGAGAACGCCCGGACCCTGAGGAGGTGGAGGAGACGCGCCGGATGACGGAGCGCCGACTGCGGGACAGGTGGAAAGCGAACCTGGAGGACTCCCCCTATGGGACTCGGACCATAGGGGCGATCCTCGGGTCGTTTGACACTTGGTTGGGGAGGGCAGTCGGCGCTACGTCGTACCGGCTTGTGCAGGTATTGACCGGACATGGATGCTTCGGTCATTACCTGCACAAAATTGGGAGGGAGCCCGGCCCGCAGTGCCATGAGTGCGGCGATCCGGACGACACGGCTCAGCACACTCTCGAGGTGTGCAGCCGGTGGAGTGCGGAGCGCCGCACTATGGCGCTAGCCATCGGTCGACGGGACCTCTCCCTGCACAACGTTGTGTCTGCAATGCTGTGCAGTGACAGGTCCTGGAGGGCTGTGGCCTCCTTCTGCGAGTGTGTCATCTCGCAGAAGGAGGCCTCGGAGCGTGAGCGCGAGGACTCTCCTCTCGCGCATCCGCTCCGGCGTAGACGGCGGGGGGTGAGGCGGCGGCGTTTTGCCGCCCGCCTCAACCCTTAGTGACTGCGGGTGGGGGATGGGAGTCCCCCGCCCGCCGTAGGCTAGTCACTTGGCGGTCTGGGAGAGGGGCCAGGCGTGCTCGGCCTCTCTCTCCTTCGGCGCGGGTAGCCCCGGCAGACGGCCGGGGCTGCCGGAAGGCGTCGTGGGCAGAGCTTCGGCGGTTCCACGGCGCCTTGCCAAACCGGCAGGAGGGTACGCCAGGGTGGTTTTTAGTGGGTTGCGCCCCCTTTCCCCCTCTCATTCTGAGGGGGGGGCGGGGGGTGAGTCCCACATATCCCCTCACTACTCCCATGGTGAGGGGAATGCATAAAGCATTTTCCACCCTGTCAAAAAAAAAAAAAAAAAAAAAAAAAAAAAAAGGTTAGGTTAGGTTAGGTTAGGTTAGGTTAGGTTAGGTTAGGTTAGGTTAGGTTAGGTTAGGTTAGGTTAGGTTAGGTTAGGTTAGGTTAGGTTAGGTTAGGTTAGGTTAGGTTAGGTTAGGTTAGGTTAGGTTAGGTTAGGTTAGGTTAGGTTAGGTTAGGTTAGGTTAGGTTAGGTTAGGTTAGGTTAGGTTAGGTTAGGTTAGGTTAGGTTAGGTTAGGTTAGGTTAGGTTAGGTTAGGTTAGGTTAGGTTAGGTTAGGTTAGGTTAGGTTAGGTTAGGTTAGGTTAGGTTAGGTTAGGTTAGGTTAGGTTAGGTTAGGTTAGGTTAGGTTAGGTTAGGTTAGGTTAGGTTAGGCTAGGTTAGGTTAGGTTAGGTTAGGTTAGGTTAGGTTAGGTTAGGTTAGGTTAGGTTAGGTTAGGTTAGGTTAGGTTAGGTTAGGTTAGGTTAGGTTAGGTTAGGTTAGGTTAGGTTAGGTTAGGTTAGGTTAGGTTAGGTTAGGTTAGGTTAGGTTAGGTTAGGTTAGGTTAGGTTAGGTTAGGTTAGGTTAGGTTAGGTTAGGTTAGGTTAGGTTAGGTTAGGTTAGGTTAGGTTAGGTTAGGTTAGGTTAGGTTAGGTTAGGTTAGGTTAGGTTAGGTTAGGTTAGGTTAGGTTAGGTTAGGTTAGGTTAGGTTAGGTTAGGTTAGGTTAGGTTAGGTTAGGTTAGGTTAGGTTAGGTTAGGTTAGGTTAGGTTAGGTTAGGTTAGGTTAGGTTAGGTTAGGTTAGGTTAGGTTAGGTTAGGTTAGGTTAGGTTAGGTTAGGTTAGGTTAGGTTAGGTTAGGTTAGGTTAGGTTAGGTTAGGTTAGGTTAGGTTAGGTTAGGTTAGGTTAGGTTAGGTTAGGTTAGGTTAGGTTAGGTTAGGTTAGGTTAGGTTAGGTTAGGTTAGGTTAGGTTAGGTTAGGTTAGGTTAGGTTAGGTTAGGTTAGGTTAGGTTAGGTTAGGTTAGGTTAGGTTAGGTTAGGTTAGGTTAGGTTAGGTTAGGTTAGGTTAGGTTAGGTTAGGTTAGGTTAGGTTAGGTTAGGTTAGGTTAGGTTAGGTTAGGTTAGGTTAGGTTAGGTTAGGTTAGGTTAGGTTAGGTTAGGTTAGGTTAGGTTAGGTTAGGTTAGGTTAGGTTAGGTTAGGTTAGGTTAGGTTAGGTTAGGTTAGGTTAGGTTAGGTTAGGTTAGGTTAGGTTAGGTTAGGTTAGGTTAGGTTAGGTTAGGTTAGGTTAGGTTAGGTTAGGTTAGGTTAGGTTAGGTTAGGTTAGGTTAGGTTAGGTTAGGTTAGGTTAGGTTAGGTGGAGGTCAAATCTCGGGTGTGGTGTTGATGATTTGTGCGATTCTCGGTGACCAAACATTACATTTTTTGCTCATTCGTTTAATTGTTTCATTTCTTTTTTCTCTGGTATAGTTTTCTTATTTTCTTTGATTTTCATTTTGCGGTTGGTTTTTCTTTCTTTGGTTTGTGTACGTTTTCTGCGGCAAAAAAGTTCGTGTTGCCGATATCTTTTCGAGCCTTTTATAGGATCGAAAAATACCGGCAATCGTCTTCTTTGCCGTACGGTTGGTCCGGTAATTTTCCTTACGCAAGTTTGGAAAATATCGGCCTTCTGGTTTTGTGTTTTTTTAACTTTAATTTTTTGTAATTATTTTTGTTTGTTTACGTTTTTTAAAAATAGTTTAGTCGGTGTTGTCAGCTTCCTTAATTGCCCAGTTTTTGGGCTGGGGTAGCTGCGACGGTCCCGCTAACTATAGCGTAGGTTTTGTTTTGATTATATTTCTGTGTCGCGAGTTTTTGATTTTCTTGAACTTCGAGTTTTTACTCGAAGTTTTTGAGAATCAGCTCCGGCTTTTTTGTGTTTGGTAGTGTTTTTTAATTATTTTTTGTAGTTTTAAAAATATTTGACCCCGAGCGGCGGGTAGAATATTTATTTTTTTAAATTTTTGTTTTTGTGTCTTGACAGTCCGACTTCCAGGTCGGGAGTTATCGGGCTGTTAAGGTACCGGGGTGTGTAAGGTTTTTTGTTTTACCAACTTAAGGTTTTTCCTAAAGTTGGTAAATTCAATAACTTTTAACCTTTTAACTTTTCTTTTATTTTTTCGTTTTTGTTTTTGCGGCGCCATTAAACTCTATTTTTTAGTGTTTTTTTGGTCCCGCTACGACCTCAGTAAGTCGGTCAAATCAGGGGACAAAGTTTTCCCCTGATTGCTATTTTTTCTATTTCAGGCGCTAAAACCGATTTAGTATAGAAAAGTCGAGATCCGAGTCGCACTTGACCGTTTTAAGTTAGGTTAGCTCCTAACTTAGGTCCTAGCGGTCGGATTTCGACTTTTCTCGGTAGGAAGGTAGGGGGGGCCACCATGGCCTCACCTACAAAAAATCGAAGAGATCCACCCAAGGGGGGGGGGCTCATCAACGATTCCGAATCCGAGTCGGAGATCGACGATCTCGGGTGGATCGTGGGGGAGCACTCTGCTCCACAGCCCTCCAAGAGGGCACTGGATACCCAGGATGAGGAGGAGGAGGGAGAAGAAAGGCCTGTTAAGATTAACACGGCCTTCAGGGGGAAGCCCAAGGGGGCTTACTCTGGGCTGGCCGCAGCCAGGTTGAGGGCGAAGCTTTACCAGCTGGAGCCCCAATTTGAAGAGGTAGCTGGTGCCGATCCTGCGGCCAGCTACAGGAGGGATTTCCCTGAGCTCCGCCCTAGGGGGGGGAAGGGGGTAAAAGGGGGAAAAGCGAAGGGGGACCAGCGATCTCGCTCCGGCTCACGCTCTCGCTCGGGGTCGCGCTCCCCTGAGCTTATGGATGGGCTAGAGGGTCAGCAGGAGGCTGACCCGATTGATGCCACCCGCATGGCGGCACGGGATATCCTGGAGGCGGCCAGGATATCCGGCAACATCAAGGGGGAGGTACAGGGCCGGATGAACCGGGCCTGCCGCACCATCCTGGGGCTAATGGATGAGGTAGAGGCCTCCAGGACCGAGAGCGAGGAGATCCGCATCCTAAAAGCGGACAATAAAAGGATGCGGGAGCAACTCGCTCTCAACTCGGCGGAGCTGAAGGCGCTCCGCACCGCCTTCAGCGAGCGGCAGATCCCGGCCGCCCCCCCCCTGTCGCTGCTGCCCTGCAGTTCGGGACCGCCGAGTTGACCGAGGCTATTGAGGTCATGAAGAGGGACCTCTTCCTCAGCCTCGGTCGGATGATAGCCGACAGGATGGAGGAGGTCAACCGACGCCTCCCGGCGGAGCCCATCCTTCGCCCCCCCGCTGGCACATGACAAGCGGGGTGTCAAGCCTGCCGCGTCCGCCCCTCCCCAGCGAGCAGGTATTGCCCCGCCACCCCCGGCCCCGGTGGAAGCCCTCGAGCCTAAAGCCAGGGCCAGGCTAGGCGATGGGCGGCCCAAAGCCGCCAAAAAGGCGGTGGCCCCAGTCCCCACCCCCGCCAACAACAAGAAGTCCGCCAAGGCCGCCAAGGCTGCCCCGGCCCCGGAGGAGGAGTCCGGCCCCTCGGGCCGTATGCCGCCTGCGCCCACACAGATGTCGTGGTCGCAGGTGGTGCGGAAGAAGGGCAAGGGCGCGGCCAAGCCCCCCCCTCCAGCCCCTAAAGGGCCCGGGAAGACAGCGCACGGGCCCAGACCCGCAAAGCTGTCCGTCCCCAAGACGGCGGCGGTGGTGATCTCCCTCAAGAAGGGGGCCACCACCACCCTGCAGGCCACCATGGCTAAGGCCATTAATGGTCTTAGCCTGAGTGAGGTGGGCCTGCAGAGCGTGCGGGTCAGGACCTCGATGACGGGCTCCCGGGTCATCGAGGTCCCCGGGGAGAAGGGCCACGAGGTGGCTGATACCCTTGCGGCCAAGCTGCAAGGGTTGGTGGGGGACGTGGCGGACGTCAGCCGCCCTGTCAAGATGGCCGGCGTCCAGATCTCCGGATTGGACGAGTCGGCCACCAAGGACACGGTGGCGCAGGCTGTTGCCGCGGCGGGGGCGTGCCAGCCGGAGCAGGTCCGAGTGGGGGCCGTCCGCGCCCTTTACGATGGCACTGGATCGGTCCTGATCCAGTGCCCCGTGCAGGCTGCGGTGACCCTCACCAAGGCCGGGAGGATCCTGGTGGGCTGGGCCTCCGCCAGGGTCACGGCGGTGGGGCCGACACCAATGCGGTGCTTCCGCTGCTATGGTGTCGGCCACTCGCGGGAGCTGTGCCCCTCCAAAGTTGACCGGAGCAATTTCTGCTTCCGGTGCAGCAAGGAGGGGCACAAGATGGCGGATTGCTGGGAGAAGGCTTGGTGCGCCGTATGCCACCAGGCCAAACTCCCGGCAAACCACATGCTGGGGGGGAGGAAATGTTTCCCCCCCGCAACTAAAGGTAGGGACCTGAGGCCGCAGCGTCCCCGCCCCCCCGTTGCTAATGGAAGCGCCACCGCAGCGACCGCCGCGACCCCCGAGGAGACCTGCATGGAGCTCTAAATGCCAGCACACCATTTAGAGCTCCTGCAGGCCAACGTCAACCACTCCGCCAGAGCACAAGACCTGCTCATGCAGGTAATGGCGGAGTGGTCGATTGACGTTGCGGTGGTCGCGGAACCCTACTTCGTCCCTCCCCTACCCAATTGGGTAGGGTCGACGGACGAGAGGGTTGCCGTGGTGGTGCCGGCGATCGGCGGCGGACCCCCCCTCGAGAGGGTCGAGGGCGGCCCGGGGTTTGTGGCGGCCGGATGGGGGACCGACACCGTACTCGTTGCGGTGTACTTCTCCCCCAATAGGCCGCTGGCCGCCTTTGAGGCCTTCCTGGGGGTCCTAGAGGGGGTCGTGGCGAGGGCGGCCCCGCGCCAGGTAATGGTCCTGGGGGACCTCAACGCCAAGAGTGCGGCGTGGGGATCCCCCATAACGGACGTGCGCGGGGAGGCGCTGACGGATTGGGTGGCGGCGGCGGGCCTGGTGGTCTTGAACCAGGGCAGCGCCAACACTTGCGTGCGGCGGCAGGGGGGGTCTATCGTGGACATCACGTTCGCGACCCCTGTCATTGCCGCACGCCTCGCAGACTGGCGCGTCCTGGAGGACGTGGAGACCCTCTCCGATCACCTGTATATCAGGTTGAGGGTCTCCACAAGACCGGGCCAGCCGCCACCCAGTCCTCGGGGGGGGCGGGGAGGGGGGACGGAGGAGTTCCCCAAGTGGTCCCTGTCCCAACTGGACAGGGCCAAGGCGGACGAGGCGGCGATGGTGGAGGCTTGGTGTGCTGCCCCACCCGCCGCCTTGGGAGTGGAGGAGAGGGCGCGCCGGTTCCGCTCCGCACTGCAGGCCGTGTGCGGAGCGGCCATGCCCCGGGCGAAACGGCTCTTCGCCCGGAGGAAGGTCTACTGGTGGTCCGCCGAAATTGCGGCAGTGCGGACCACCAGTAACAGTGCCCGCCGCGCCTACCAACACTGTAGGCGCAGGCGGCACACTGCGGAGGAGGAGGAGAGGCTCTACGGGGCCCTCAAAGAAGCCAAGGGGGCCCTAACCCTGTCCATAGCAAAGGCCAAGGATGAAGCACACGCATCATTCTTGGCCACGCTGGACAGGGATCCGTGGGGGCGGCCGTACAGGGTGGTGCGCAACAAAATGCGCACTGCCCCCCCCATGGACTCTCTAGAGCCTCCCCTCCTGAGGAGGGTCGTAGAGGGGCTGTTTCCGGCAGCTCCCTCGATAACTCCCCCGGTGATGACCGAGCCACCGGGGGACTTGGAGGACCCACTCGAGCTCGCCATCGCACCGGTAAGCGATGACGAGTTCGAGAGGGCGGTGGATCGGCTCCGGGGCTGCAAGAAAGCCCCGGGGCCCGACGGAGTACCGGGCCGGGTACTCCCCATCGCCCTAAAACACCTCGGGGACCGACTCAGGCAGTTGATGGACGACTGCCTGAGGGAGGGACGGTTCCCGAGGGTGTGGAAGGAGGGGAGGCTTTGCCTCCTCCGGAAAGAGGGTCGACCCCCGGACTGTCCCTCCGCCTATCGCCCCATAGTGCTGCTGGATGAGGCCGGGAAGATGATGGAGAGAATCCTGGCCTCCAGGATCCAGCAGCATCTAGAGACCGCCGGCCCGAACGTCTCTAATAGACAGTTCGGGTTCAGAGAGGGGCGGTCTACGCTCGACGCGCTGAAGTCCCTTAGGGACTTCTGTGAGTACGCGTCGAGCAGAGGGGAGGGTGTCGTCGCGGTGTCCCTTGACATCGCAAACGCGTTTGGCACTCTCCCCTATGGGGTGATAAGGGAGGCACTTATTTACCACCAAGTGCCTCCCTACCTGCGGCGGGTCATAGAGCACTACCTGACCGAGAGGGTAGTGCTCTATGAGCAGAGGGACGGTCGACGGGGGTCGACGGCGATGGCCTGTGGCGTACCCCAAGGTTCTGTGCTCGGTCCGCTCTTATGGAACCTGGGGTACGATTGGGCCATCAGGGGGGAGTTGCTCCCACGGACGGCCACCATCTGCTACGCAGATGACACCATGGTGGCCGTGCGTGGGACCGACATGAGGGAGGTGCTGTGCCGGGCGGAAGCGGCGGCCGAGCTGACCATTTACCGGATTGGTCGGCTCGGCCTGAGGGTGGCGCTCCCGAAGACTGAGGCGATAGTCTTCGGGGGCCGGGGGTGGAGGCTGCCGGCGGGTTTGGCGCTCACCCTGGGGGGGGAGTCGGTCCCGATCAAGCCCCACATAAAATATTTGGGGCTTGTTCTGGACCGACGATGGAACTTCGGGGAGCATTTTACGCAACTGGCTCCCCGAGTTGTGGGCGCCGCGTCGGCACTGAGCCGGCTACTGCCGAACGTGGGTGGGCCGGGCTCCTTGTGCCGCCGGCTGTATGCCGGCGTTACAAGGAGCATGGCTCTGTACGGGGCCCCCATCTGGGCGGACAAGCTGTCCGCCCGGAACAGGGCCCTGCTGCAGAGGCCACAGCGGGTGGTGGCCCTCCGAATTGTGAGGGCCTACATGACGGTGGCCCACGCCGCGGCCTGCCTCCTCGCCTGCACCCCGCCCTGGGAGTTGGACGCAGAGGTGCAGGCGGAGACCTACGTAGTTAGGTCCAGGGCCCGGGCGAGAGGAGAACGCCCGGACCCTGAGGAGGTGGAGGAGACGCGCCGGATGACGGAGCGCCGACTGCGGGACAGGTGGAAAGCGGACCTGGAGGACTCCCCCTATGGGACTCGGACCATAGGGGCGATCCTCGGGTCGTTTGACACCTGGTTGGGGAGGGCAGTCGGCGCTACGTCGTACCGGCTTGTGCAGGTATTGACCGGACACGGATGCTTCGGTCATTACCTGCACAAAATTGGGAGGGAGCCCGGCCCGCAGTGCCATGAGTGCGGCGATCCGGACGACACGGCTCAGCACACTCTCGAGGTGTGCAGCCGGTGGAGTGCGGAGCGCCGCACTATGGCGCTAGCCATCGGTCGACGGGACCTCTCCCTGCACAGCGTTGTGTCTGCAATGCTGTGCAGCGACAGGTCCTGGAGGGCTGTGGCCTCCTTCTGCGAGTGTGTCATCTCGCAGAAGGAGGCCTCGGAGCGTGAGCGCGAGGACTCTCCTCTCGCGCATCCGCTCCGGCGTAGACGGCGGGGGGTGAGGCGGCGGCGATTTGCCGCCCGCCTCAACCCTTAGTGACTGCGGGTGGGGGATGGGAGTCCCCCGCCCGCCGTAGGCTAGTCACTTGGCGGTCTGGGAGAGAGGCCAGGCGTGCTCGGCCTCTCTCTCCTTTGGCGCGGGTAGCCCCGGCAGGTGGCCGGGGCTGCCGGAAGGCGTCGTGGGCAGAGCTTCGGCGGTTCCACGGCGCCTTGCCTAACCGGCAGGAGGGTACGCCAGGGTGGTTTTTAGTGGGTTGCGCTCCCTGTCCCCCTCTCATTCGGAGGGGGGGGCGGGGGGTGAGTCCCACATATCCCCTCACTACTCCCATGGTGAGGGGAATGCATAAAGCATTTTCCACCCTGTCAAAAAAAAAAAAAAAAAAAAAAAAAAAAAAAAAAAAAAAGGTTAGGTTAGGTTAGGTTAGGTTAGGTTAGGTTAGGTTAGGTTAGGTTAGGTTAGGTTAGGTTAGGTTAGGTTAGGTTAGGTTAGGTTAGGTTAGGTTAGGTTAGGTTAGGTTAGGTTAGGTTAGGTTAGGTTAGGTTAGGTTAGGTTAGGTTAGGTTAGGTTAGGTTAGGTTAGGTTAGGTTAGGTTAGGTTAGGTTAGGTTAGGTTAGGTTAGGTTAGGTTAGGTTAGGTTAGGTTAGGTTAGGTTAGGTTAGGTTAGGTTAGGTTAGGTTAGGTTAGGTTAGGTTAGGTTAGGTTAGGTTAGGTTAGGTTAGGTTAGGTTAGGTTAGGTTAGGTTAGGTTAGGTTAGGTTAGGTTAGGTTAGGTTAGGTTAGGTTAGGTTAGGTTAGGTTAGGTTAGGTTAGGTTAGGTTAGGTTAGGTTAGGTTAGGTTAGGTTAGGTTAGGTTAGGTTAGGTTAGGTTAGGTTAGGTTAGGTTAGGTTAGGTTAGGTTAGGTTAGGTTAGGTTAGGTTAGGTTAGGTTAGGTTAGGTTAGGTTAGGTTAGGTTAGGTTAGGTTAGGTTAGGTTAGGTTAGGTCAGGTTAGGTTAGGTTAGGTTAGGTTAGGTTAGGTTAGGTTAGGTTAGGTTAGGTTAGGTTAGGTTAGGTTAGGTTAGGTTAGGTTAGGTTAGGTTAGGTTAGGTTAGGTTAGGTTAGGTTAGGTTAGGTTAGGTTAGGTTAGGTTAGGTTAGGTTAGGTTAGGTTAGGTTAGGTTAGGTTAGGTTAGGTTAGGTTAGGTTAGGTTAGGTTAGGTTAGGTTAGGTTAGGTTAGGTTAGGTTAGGTTAGGTTAGGTTAGGTTAGGTTAGGTTAGGTTAGGTTAGGTTAGGTTAGGTTAGGTTAGGTAGGTTAGGTTAGGTTAGGTTAGGTTAGTGTTAGGTTAGGTTAGGTTAGGTTAGGTTAGGTTAGGTTAGGTTAGGTTAGGTTAGGTTAGGTTAGGTTAGGTTAGGTTAGGTTAGGTTAGGTTAGGTTAGGTTAGGTTAGGTTAGGTTGGGGTGCAGGCCGGATTCCTCCACGTTGGCTTGGGTGTTGCAGTCTCTCTTGATCTCGATCCGGAGAGAACGCAGCATCTGGGCTGGTGCACCCTGGGCATTGGCTGAGACTTTTCCCCCTTGGGAATTCTTTCGGCCCATGGCTAATATCCGGCACGGGGGGGGGGGGGGGGAAGGTGACAGGGGTTTCTTGAAGGGTTGCGGTTGTGTACCGGCACTTCTGCCCCGGAAAGTTTCCTTCTGTCACCTGGGGGGGGATGGTGACGAGCAGCTTTTCTTCGGAAAAGTGGCCTCGTCACCATAGGGAGGCGGCGACAGAGGTCGTTGGAAGGGGCGGTTGCTGGGCCGCTTCCGCCCTGGACAGCTTCCTTCTGTGGCCCATTGACGGTTGGTGACTGGGGTAGCTTGAAGGGTCAGTTGCGTGTGCCTTCGAGGCCGTTTCTGTTCCTGGAAAGCTTAACCAGTTACCTGGAGGGGGCCGTGACAGAGGTGGTTGAAAGGGGCGGTTGCGTGTGCCTTTGAGGCCGTTTCCAAACCGGACAGCTGCTTTCTGTCACTTTGGTGGTTGGTGACTGGGTTTACCGAAAGACTGGGGCATGTTAACTCCGCTCTGCAACGGAGCACGAAGGTTCCGCTCTGTACCGGAGCATGACCCTGCTCAAGACGTACTCCCATGTCACCCGAGGGTCCTTCTACGTGTCTTTCGGAATCCCGGGGGGCACTGTAGTTATTGGTGGGACAGCTGTGGTGGGGTGTGTTTGAAGGGTATGGGGACCGACCCTTAGAGGTTGGGTATCCGGAAAGCACCATCCACCACAGGCAGACCGTGTAGGGCCAGTGGGTTGGGGGCCCACATTGCACGGCTTTACCGGTCTGGGGAGATGGTCGTGGGCTGCCGACCGCAGCCGTCTCCTCCTTTGGCGGAGAAGGTGGGGCTCTTCGGAGCAGGCCAGGAGGCGTGTCAGTGGGCAAAGCTTAATTGCGGTTCCGCGGCGCCTCACGACTGGCCAGGGGGGTAAACGCCGGAGTGGTTTTAGACGGTAGTTCTTTTGAGAGTCCGTCATACCTCCCATTGCACAGCCTTCCCTCGGGCAGGGAGGATGCGTAAATGCATTTCCACTCCGTCATCAAAAAAAAAAAAAAAAAAAAGGTTAGGTTAGGTTAGGTTAGGTTAGGTTAGGTTAGGTTAGGTTAGGTTAGGTTAGGTTAGGTTAGGTTAGGTTAGGTTAGGTTAGGTTAGGTTAGGTTAGGTTAGGTTAGGTTAGGTTAGGTTAGGTTAGGTTAGGTTAGGTTAGGTTAGGTTAGGTTAGGTTAGGTTAGGTTAGGTTAGGTTAGGTTAGGTTAGGTTAGGTTAGGTTAGGTTAGGTTAGGTTAGGTTAGGTTAGGTTAGGTTAGGTTAGGTTAGGTTAGGTTAGGTTAGGTTAGGTTAGGTTAGGTTAGGTTAGGTTAGGTTAGGTTAGGTTAGGTTAGGTTAGGTTAGGTTAGGTGAGGTTAGGTTAGGTTAGGTTAGGTTAGGTTAGGTTAGGTTAGGTTAGGTTAGGTTAGGTTAGGTTAGGTTAGGTTAGGTTAGGTTAGGTTAGGTTAGGTTAGGTTAGGTTAGGTTAGGTTAGGTTAGCTTAGGTTAGGTTAGGTTAGGTTAGGTTAGGTTAGGTTAGGTTAGGTTAGGTTAGGTTAGGTTAGGTTAGGTTAGGTTAGGTTAGGTTAGGTTAGGTTAGGTTAGGTTAGGTTAGGTTAGGTTAGGTTAGGTTAGGTTAGGTTAGGTTAGGTTAGGTTAGGTTAGGTTAGGTTAGGTTAGGTTAGGTTAGGTTAGGTTAGGTTAGGTTAGGTTAGGTTAGGTTAGGTTAGGTTAGGTTAGGTTAGGTTAGGTTAGGTTAGGTTAGGTTAGGTTAGGTTAGGTTAGGTTAGGTTAGGTTAGGTTAGGTTAGGTTAGGTTAGGTTAGGTTAGGTTAGGTTAGGTTAGGTTAGGTTAGGTTAGGTTAGGTTAGGTTAGGTTAGGTTAGGTTAGGTTAGGTTAGGTTAGGTTAGGTTAGGTTAGGTTAGGTTAGGTTAGGTTAGGTTAGGTTAGGTTAGGTTAGGTTAGGTTAGGTTAGGTTAGGTTAGGTTAGGTTAGGTTAGGTTAGGTTAGGTTAGGTTAGGTTAGGTTAGGTTAGGTTAGGTTAGGTTAGGTTAGGTTAGGTTAGGTTAGGTTAGGTTAGGTTAGGTTAGGTTAGGTTAGGTTAGGTTAGGTTAGGTTAGGTTAGGTTAGGTTAGGTTAGGTTAGGTTAGGTTAGGTTAGGTTAGGTTAGGTTAGGTTAGGTTAGGTTAGGTTAGGTTAGGTTAGGTTAGGTTAGGTTAGGTTAGGTTAGGTTAGGTTAGGTTAGGTTAGGTTAGGTTAGGTTAGGTTAGGTTAGGTTAGGTTAGGTTAGGTTAGGTTAGGTTAGGTTAGGTTAGGTTAGGTTAGGTTAGGTTAGGTTAGGTTAGGTTAGGTTAGGTTAGGTTAGGTTAGGTTAGGTTAGGTTAGGTTAGGTTAGGTTAGGTTAGGTTAGGTTAGGTTAGGTTAGGTTAGGTTAGGTTAGGTTAGGTTAGGTTAGGTTAGGTTAGGTTAGGTTAGGTTAGGTTAGGTTAGGTTAGGTTAGGTTAGGTTAGGTTAGGTTAGGTTAGGTTAGGTTAGGTTAGGTTAGGTTAGGTTAGGTTAGGTTAGGTTAGGTTAGGTTAGGTTAGGTTAGGTTAGGTTAGGTTAGGTTAGGTTAGGTTAGGTTAGGTTAGGTTAGGTTAGGTTAGGTTAGGTTAGGTTAGGTTAGGTTAGGTTAGGTTAGGTTAGGTTAGGTTAGGTTAGGTTAGGTTAGGTTAGGTTAGGTTAGGTTAGGTTAGGTTAGGTTAGGTTAGGTTAGGTTAGGTTAGGTTAGGTTAGGTTAGGTTAGGTTAGGTTAGGTTAGGTTAGGTTAGGTTAGGTTAGGTTAGGTTAGGTTAGGTTAGGTTAGGTTAGGTTAGGTTAGGTTAGGTTAGGTTAGGTTAGGTTAGGTTAGGTTAGGTTAGGTTAGGTTAGGTTAGGTTAGGTTAGGTTAGGTTAGGTTAGGTTAGGTTAGGTTAGGTTAGGTTAGGTTAGGTTAGGTTAGGTTAGGTTAGGTTAGGTTAGGTTAGGTTAGGTTAGGTTAGGTTAGGTTAGGTTAGGTTAGGTTAGGTTAGGTTAGGTTAGGTTAGGTTAGGTTAGGTTAGGTTAGGTTAGGTTAGGTTAGGTTAGGTTAGGTTAGGTTAGGTTAGGTTAGGTTAGGTTAGGTTAGGTTAGGTTAGGTTAGGTTAGGTTAGGTTAGGTTAGGTTAGGTTAGGTTAGGTTAGGTTAGGTTAGGTTAGGTTAGGTTAGGTTAGGTTAGGTTAGGTTAGGTTAGGTTAGGTTAGGTTAGGTTAGGTTAGGTTAGGTTAGGTTAGGTTAGGTTAGGTTAGGTTAGGTTAGGTTAGGTTAGGTTAGGTTAGGTTAGGTTAGGTTAGGTTAGGTTAGGTTAGGTTAGGTTAGGTTAGGTTAGGTTAGGTTAGGTTAGGTTAGGTTAGGTTAGGTTAGGTTAGGTTAGGTTAGGTTAGGTTAGGTTAGGTTAGGTTAGGTTAGGTTAGGTTAGGTTAGGTTAGGTTAGGTTAGGTTAGGTTAGGTTAGGTTAGGTTAGGTTAGGTTAGGTTAGGTTAGGTTAGGTTAGGTTAGGTTAGGTTAGGTTAGGTTAGGTTAGGTTAGGTTAGGTTAGGTTAGGTTAGGTTAGTTTAGGTTAGGTTAGGTTAGGTTAGGTTAGGTTAGGTTAGGTTAGGTTAGGTTAGGTTAGGTTAGGTTAGGTTAGGTTAGGTTAGGTTAGGTTAGGTTAGGTTAGGTTAGGTTAGGTTAGGTTAGGTTAGGTTAGGTTAGGTTAGGTTAGGTTAGGTTAGGTTAGGTTAGGTTAGGTTAGGTTAGGTTAGGTTAGGTTAGGTTAGGTTAGGTTAGGTTAGGTTAGGTTAGGTTAGGTTAGGTTAGGTTAGGTTAGGTTAGGTTAGGTTAGGTTAGGTTAGGTTAGGTTAGGTTAGGTTAGGTTAGGTTAGGTTAGGTTAGGTTAGGTTAGGTTAGGTTAGGTTAGGTTAGGTTAGGTTAGGTTAGGTTAGGTTAGGTTAGGTTAGGTTAGGTTAGGTTAGGTTAGGTTAGGTTAGGTTAGGTTAGGTTAGGTTAGGTTAGGTTAGGTTAGGTTAGGTTAGGTTAGGTTAGGTTGAGGTCAAATCTCGGGTGTGGTAGAGACGATTTGTGCGATACTCAGTGATCAAAACCTACATTTTTTGCTCACTTGATTTATCTTTTCATTTCTCTTTTATCTAGTTTAGTTTTCTTATTTTCTTAATTTTTGCATTTGCGGTTGGTTTTTGTTTCTTTGGTTTCTGTACGTTTTCTGCGGCAAAAAAGTTCGTGTTGCCGTTATCTTTTTGAGCCTTTTATAGGTTTGAAAAATACCGGCGATCGGCTTCTTTGCCGTACGGTTGGTCCGGTAATTTTCCTTACGCAAGTTTGGAAAATATCGGCCTTCTGGTTTTGTGTTTTTTTAACTTTAATTTTTTGTAATTATTTTGGTTTGTTTACGTTTTTTAAAAATAGTTTAGTCGGTGTTGTCAGCTTCCTTAATTGCCCAGTTTTTGGGCTGGGGTAGCTGCGACGGTCCCGCTAACTATAGCGTAGGTTTAGTTTGTAATTATTTCTGTGTCGTGAATTTTTGTTTTTTCTTAAACTTCGAGTTTTTGCTCGGAGTTTTTGAAAAACGATTCCGACTTTTTTGTGTTTAGGTGTGTTTTTTAATTATTATTATTTGTTGTAAAATTATTTAACCCCAAGGGGCGGGTAGCAATTTTTGTTTTTTAAATATTTTGTTTAAGGTCCTTAACGGTCTGACTTCCAGGTCGGAAGTTATCGGCCTGTTAAGGTACCGGGGTGAGTAAGGTTTTTCGGTTTACCAACTTAAGGTTTTTCCGAAAGTTGGTAAATTCGATAACTTTTAACCTTTTTACCTTTTTTGTGTTTTTTCGTTTTTGTTTTTGCGGCGCCACTGAATACTATTTTTTAGTGTTTATTTGGTCCCGCTACGACCTCGGGAAGTGGGTCAAATCAGGGGACAAAGTTTTCCCCTGATTGCTATTTGTTTATTTCAGGCGCAAAACCTGATTTCGTATAGAAAAGTCGAGATCCGAGTCGCACTTGACCGTTTTAAGTTAGGTTAGGTCCTAACTTGGGTCCTAGCGGTCGGATTTCGGCTTTTCTCGGTAGGGAGGTAGGGGGGGCCGCCATGGCCTCACCTACAAAAAATCGGAGGGATCCGCCTAAGGGGGGGGGGATCATCCACGACTCCGACTCCGAATCCGAGATCGACGATCTCGGGTGGCTCGTGGGGGAGCACTCTGCTCCACAGCCCTCCAAGAGGGCATTGGAGAATCAGGACGAGGAGGAGGAAGGGGAGGAAAGGCCCGTTAAAATAAACACGGCGTTTAGGGGGAAGCCCAAGGGGGCTTACTCTGGGCTGGCCGCAGCCAGGCTGAGGGCCAAGCTGTACCAGCTTGAGCCCCAGTTTGAGGAGGTAGCTGATGCCGATCCTGCGGCCAGCTACAGGAGGGATTTCCCCGAACTCCGCCCCAGAGGGGGAAAGGGGGGAAAAAAGGGTAAGGTGGAGGGGGACCGGCGATCTCGGTCAGCCTCGCGCTCTCGCTCGGGCTCGCGCTCCCCGGAGCCCATGGATGGGCTAGAGGGTCAGAAGGCTGACCCTATTGATGCCACCCGCATGGCGGCGAGGGACATCCTGGAGGCGGCCAGGATATCTGGGAACATCAAGGGGGAGGTTCAAGGCCGCATGAACCGGGCCTGCCGCGCCATCCTGGGGCTGATGGACGAGGTAGAGGCCTCCAGAACCGAGAGCGAGGAGATCCGCATCCTTAAAGCGGACAACAAAAGGATGCGGGAGCAACTCGCGCTCAACTCGGCGGAGCTGAAGGCACTCCGCATTGCCTTCAGCGAGCGGCAGATCCCGGCCGCCCCCCCCGTGTCTGCTGCCCTACAGTTCGGGACCGCCGAGCTGACCGAAGCAATAGAGGTCATGAAGAGAGACCTCTTCCTCAGCCTGGGACGCATGATCAGCGATAGGATGGAGGAGGTCAACAGGCGCCTCCCGGCGGAGCCCATCCTTCGCCCCCCGCTGGCACACGAGAAGCGGGCTGCCAAGCCTGCCGTGTCGGCCCCCCCTCAGCGACAGGGGGCAGGTATTGCCCCGCCACCCCCGGCCCCGGTGGACCTCGAGCCGAAAGCCAGAGCCAGGCTAGGCGATGGGCGGGCAAACAGGAAGGCGGTGGCCCCAGTCCCAACCCCCGCCAACAAGAAGTCCGCCAAGGCCGCCAAGGCTGCCCCGGCCCCGGAGGAGGAGTCCGGCCCCTCGGGCCGTATGCCACCTGCGCCCACACAAATGTCGTGGTCGCAGGTGGTTCGGAAGAAGGGCAAGGGCGCGGCCAAGCCCCCCCCTCCAGCCCCTAAAGGGCCCGGGAAGACAGCGCACGGGCCCAGACCCGCAAAGCTGTCCGTCCCCAAGACGGCGGCGGTGGTGATCTCCCTCAAGAAGGGGGCCACCACCACCCTGCAGGCCACCATGGCTAAGGCCATTAATGGTCTTAGCCTGAGTGAGGTGGGCCTGCAGAGCGTGCGGGTCAGGACCTCGATGACGGGCTCCCGGGTCATCGAGGTCCCCGGGGAGAAGGGCCACGAGGTGGCGGATACCCTTGCAGCCAAGCTGCAAGGGTTGGTGGGGGACGTGGCGGACGTCAGCCGCCCCGTCAAGATGGCCGGCGTCCAGATTTCCGGTCTGGACGAGTCGGCCACGAAGGAGACGGTGGCGCAGGCTGTTGCCGCGGCGGGGGCGTGCCGGCCTGAGCAGGTTCGGGTGGGGGCAGTCCGCGCCCTCTACGATGGCACTGGATCGGTCTTGATCCAGTGCCCCGTGCAGGCTGCGGTGACCCTCACCAAGGCCGGGAGGATCCTGGTGGGTTGGGCCTCCGCCAGGGTCACGGCGGTGGGGCCGACACCAATGCGGTGCTTCCGCTGTTATGGTGTCGGCCACTCGCGGGAGCTGTGCCCCTCAAAAGTTGACCGGAGCGACTTCTGCTTCCGGTGCAGCAAAGAGGGGCACAAAATGGCGGATTGCTGGGAGAAGGCTTGGTGCGCCGTATGCCACCAGGCCAAACTCCCGGCAAACCACATGCTGGGGGGGAGGAAATGTTTCCCCCCCGCAACTAAAGGTAAGGACCTGCGGCCGCAGCGTCCCCGCCCCCCCGTTGCTAATGGAAACACCCCCGCAGCGACCGCCGCGGCCCCCGAGGAGACCTGCATGGAGCTCTAAATGCCAGCACACCATTTAGAGCTCCTGCAGGCCAACGTCAACCACTCCGCCAGAGCACAAGACCTGCTCATGCAGGTTATGGCGGAGTGGTCGATTGACGTTGCGGTCGTCGCGGAACCCTACTTCGTCCCTCCCCTACCCAATTGGGTGGGGTCGACGGACGAGTGGGTTGCCGTTGCGGTGCCGGCGATCGGCGACGGACCCCCCCTCGTGAGGATAGAGGGCGGCCCGGGGTATGTGGCGGCCGGATGGGGGAGCGACACCGTACTAGTTGCGGTGTACTTCTCCCCCAATAGGCCGCTGGCCGCCTTTGAGGCCTTCCTGGGGGTCCTAGAGGGGGTCGTGGCGAGGGCGGCCCCGCGCCAGGTAATGGTCCTGGGGGACCTCAACGCCAAGAGTGCGGCGTGGGGATCCCCCATTACGGACGTGCGCGGGGAGGCGCTGACGGATTGGGTGGCGGCGGCGGGCCTGGTGGTCCTGAACCAGGGCAGCGCCAACACTTGCGTGCGGCGGCAGGGGGGGTCTATCGTGGACATCACGTTCGCGACCCCTGCCATTGCCGCACGCCTCGCAGACTGGCGCGTCCTGGAGGACGTGGAGACCCTCTCCGATCACCTGTATATCAGGTTGAGGGTCTCCACAAGACCAGGCCAGCTGCCACCCAGTCCTCGGGGGGGGTGGGGAAGGGGGATGGAGGAGTTCCCCAAGTGGTCCCTGTCCCAACTGGACAGGGCCAAGGCGGACGAGGCGGCGATGGTGGAGGCTTGGTGTGCTGCCCCACCCGCCGCCTTGGGAGTGGAGGAGAGGGCGCGCCGGTTCCGCTCCGCACTGCAGGCCGTATGCGGAGCGGCCATGCCCCGGGCGAAACGGCTCTTCGCCCGGAGGAGGGTTTACTGGTGGTCCGCCGAAATTGCGGCAGTGCGGACCACCAGTAACAGTGCCCGCCGCGCCTACCAACACTGTAGGCGCAGGCGGCACACTGCGGAGGAGGAGGAGAGGCTCTACGGGGCCCTCAAAGAAGCCAAGGGGGCCCTAACCCTGTCGATAGCAAAGGCCAAGGATGAGGCACACGCCTCATTCTTGGCCACGCTGGACAGGGATCCGTGGGGGCGGCCATACAGGGTGGTGCGCAACAAAATGCGCACTGCCCCCCCCATGGACTCTCTAGAGCCTCCCCTCCTGAGGAGGGTCATCGAGGGGCTGTTTCCGGCAGCTCCCTCGATAACTCCCCCGGTGATGACCGAGCCACCGGGGGACTTGGAGGACCCACTCGAGCTCGCCATCGCACCGGTAAGCGATGACGAGTTCGAGAGGGCGGTGGACCGGCTCCGGGGCTGCAAGAAAGCCCCGGGGCCCGACGGAGTACCGGGCCGGGTACTCCCCATCGCCCTAAAACACCTCGGGGACCGACTCAGGCAGTTGATGGACGACTGCCTGAGGGAGGGACGGTTCCCGAGGGTGTGGAAGGAGGGGAGGCTCTGCCTCCTCCGGAAAGAGGGTCGACCCCCGGACTGTCCCTCCGCCTATCGCCCCATAGTGCTGCTGGATGAGGCCGGGAAAATGATGGAGAGAATCCTGGCCTCCAGGATCCAGCAGCATCTAGAGACCGCCGGCCCGAACGTCTCTGATAGACAGTTCGGGTTCAGAGAGAAGCGGTCTACGCTCGACGCGCTGAAGTCCCTTAGGGACTTCTGTGAGTACGCGTCGAGCAGAGGGGAGGGTGTCGTCGCGGTGTCCCTTGACATCGCAAACGCGTTTGGCACTCTCCCCTATGGGGTGATAAGGGAGGCACTTATCTACCACCAAGTGCCTCCCTACCTGCGGCGGGTCATAGAGCACTACCTGACCGAGAGGGTAGTGCTCTATGAGCAGAGGGACGGTCGACGGGGGTCGACGGCGATGGCCTGTGGCGTACCCCAAGGTTCCGTGCTCGGTCCGCTCTTATGGAACCTGGGGTACGATTGGGCCATCAGGGGGGAGTTGCTGCCACGGACGGCCACCATCTGCTACGCAGATGACACCATGGTGGCCGTGCGTGGGACCGACATGAGGGAAGTGCTGTGCCGGGCGGAAGCGGCGGCCGAGCTGACCATTTACCGGATTGGTCGGCTCGGCCTGAGGGTGGCGCTCCCGAAGACTGAGGCGATAGTCTTCGGGGGCCGGGGGTGGAGGCTGCCGGCGGGCTTGGCGCTCACCCTGGGGGGGGAGTCGGTCCCGATCAAGCCCCACATAAAATATTTGGGGCTTGTTCTGGACCGACGATGGAACTTCGGGGAGCACTTTACGCAACTGGCTCCCCGAGTTGTGGGCGCCGCGTCGGCACTAAGCCGGCTGCTGCCGAACGTGGGTGGGCCGGGCTCCTTGTGCCGCCGGCTATATGCCGGCGTTACGAGGAGCATGGCTCTGTACGGGGCCCCCATCTGGGCGGACAAGCTGTCCGCCCGGAACAGGGCCCTGCTACAGAGGCCACAGCGGGTGGTGGCCCTCCGTATTGTGAGGGCCTACATGACGGTGGCCCACGCCGCGGCCTGCCTCCTCGCCTGCACCCCGCCCTGGGAGTTGGACGCAGAGGTGCAGGCGGAGACCTACGCAGTTAGGTCCAGGGCCCGGGCGAGAGGAGAACGCCCGGACCCTGAGGAGGTGGAGGAGACGCGCCGGATGACGGAGCGCCGACTGCGGGACAGGTGGAAAGCGGACCTGGAGGACTCCCCCTATGGGACTCGGACCATAGGGGCGATCCTCGGGTCGTTTGACACCTGGTTGGGGAGGGCAGTCGGCGCTACGTCGTACCGGCTTGTGCAGGTATTGACCGGACACGGATGCTTCGGTCATTACCTGCACAAAATTGGGAGGGAGCCCGGCCCGCAGTGCCATGAGTGCGGCGATCCGGACGACACGGCTCAGCACACTCTCGAGGTGTGCAGCCGGTGGAGTGCGGAGCGCCGCACTATGGCGCTAGCCATCGGTCGACGGGACCTCTCCCTGCACAGCGTTGTGTCTGCAATGCTGAGCAGCGACAGGTCCTGGAGGGCTGTGGCCTCCTTCTGCGAGTGTGTCATCTCGCAGAAGGAGGCCTCGGAGCGTGAGCGCGAGGATTCTCCTCTCGCGCATCCGCTCCGGCGTAGACGGCGGGGGGTGAGGCGGCGGCGTTTTGCCGCCCGCCTCAACCCTTAGTGACTGCGGGTGGGGGATGGGAGTCCCTCGCCCGCCGTAGGCTAGTCACTTAGCGGTCTGGGAGAGAGGCCAGGCGTGCTCGGCCTCTCTCTCCTTTGGCGCGGGTAGCCCCGGCGGGTGGCCGGGGCTGCCGGAAGGCGTCGTGGGCAGAGCTTCGGCGGTTCCACGGCGCCTTGCCTAACCGGCAGGAGGGTACGCCAGGGTGGTTTTTAGTGGGTTGCGCCCCCTTTCCCCCTTCTCATTCTGAGGGGGGGGGGGGGGGGTGAGTCCCACATATCCCCTCACTACTCCCATGGTGAGGGGAATGCATAAAGCATTTTCCACCCTGACAAAAAAAAAAAAAAAAAAAAAAAAAAAAAAAAAAAAAAAAAAAAAAAAAGGTTAGGTTAGGTTAGGTTAGGTTAGGTTAGGTTAGGTTAGGTTAGGTTAGGTTAGGTTAGGTTAGGTTAGGTTAGGTTAGGTTAGGTTAGGTTAGGTTAGGTTAGGTTAGGTTAGGTTAGGTTAGGTTAGGTTAGGTTAGGTTAGGTTAGGTTAGGTTAGGTTAGGTTAGGTTAGGTTAGGTTAGGTTAGGTTAGGTTAGGTTAGGTTAGGTTAGGTTAGGTTAGGTTAGGTTAGGTTAGGTTAGGTTAGGTTAGGTTAGGTTAGGTTAGGTTAGGTTAGGTTAGGTTAGGTTAGGTTAGGTTAGGTTAGGTTAGGTTAGGTTAGGTTAGGTTAGGTTAGGTTAGGTTAGGTTAGGTTAGGTTAGGTTAGGTTAGGTTAGGTTAGGTTAGGTTAGGTTAGGTTAGGTTAGGTTAGGTTAGGTTAGGTTAGGTTAGGTTAGGTTAGGTTAGGTTAGGTTAGGTTAGGTTAGGTTAGGTTAGGTTAGGTTAGGTTAGGTTAGGTTAGGTTAGGTTAGGTTAGGTTAGGTTAGGTTAGGTTAGGTTAGGTTAGGTTAGGTTAGGTTAGGTTAGGTTAGGTTAGGTTAGGTTAGGTTAGGTTAGGTTAGGTTAGGTTAGGTTAGGTTAGGTTAGGTTAGGTTAGGTTAGGTTAGGTTAGGTTAGGTTAGGTTAGGTTAGGTTAGGTTAGGTTAGGTTAGGTTAGGTTAGGTTAGGTTAGGTTAGGTTAGGTTAGGTTAGGTTAGGTTAGGTTAGGTTAGGTTAGGTTAGGTTAGGTTAGGTTAGGTTAGGTTAGGTTAGGTTAGGTTAGGTTAGGTTAGGTTAGGTTAGGTTAGGTTAGGTTAGGTTAGGTTAGGTTAGGTTAGGTTAGGTTAGGTTAGGTTAGGTTAGGTTAGGTTAGGTTAGGTTAGGTTAGGTTAGGTTAGGTTAGGTTAGGTTAGTTAGGTTAGGTTAGGTTAGGTTAGGTTAGGTTAGGTTAGGTTAGGTTAGGTTAGGTTAGGTTAGGTTAGGTTAGGTTAGGTTAGGTTAGGTTAGGTTAGGTTAGGTTAGGTTAGGTTAGGTTAGGTTAGGTTAGGTTAGGTTAGGTTAGGTTAGGTTAGGTTAGGTTAGGTTAGGTTAGGTTAGGTTAGGTTAGGTTAGGTTAGGTTAGGTTAGGTTAGGTTAGGTTAGGTTAGGTTAGGTTAGGTTAGGTTAGGTTAGGTTAGGTTAGGTTAGGTTAGGTTAGGTTAGGTTAGGTTAGGTTAGGTTAGGTTAGGTTAGGTTAGGTTAGGTTAGGTTAGGTTAGGTTAGGTTAGGTTAGGTTAGGTTAGGTTAGGTAGGTTAGGTTAGGTTAGGTTAGGTTAGGTTAGGTTAGGTTAGGTTAGGTTAGGTTAGGTTAGGTTAGGTTAGGTTAGGTTAGGTTAGGTTAGGTTAGGTTAGGTTAGGTTAGGTTAGGTTAGGTTAGGTTAGGTTAGGTTAGGTTAGGTTAGGTTAGGTTAGGTTAGGTTAGGTTAGGTTAGGTTAGGTTAGGTTAGGTTAGGTTAGGTTAGGTTAGGTTAGGTTAGGTTAGGTTAGGTTAGGTTAGGTTAGGTTAGGTTAGGTTAGGTTAGGTTAGGTTAGGTTAGGTTAGGTTAGGTTAGGTTAGGTTAGGTTAGGTTAGGTTAGGTTAGGTTAGGTTAGGTTAGGTTAGGTTAGGTTAGGTTAGGTTAGGTTAGGTTAGGTTAGGTTAGGTTAGGTTAGGTTAGGTTAGGTTAGGTTAGGTTAGGTTAGGTTAGGTTAGGTTAGGTTAGGTTAGGTTAGGTTAGGTTAGGTTAGGTTAGGTTAGGTTAGGTTAGGTTAGGTTAGGTTAGGTTAGGTTAGGTTAGGTTAGGTTAGGTTAGGTTAGGTTAGGTTAGGTTAGGTCAGGTTAGGTTAGGTTAGGTTAGGTTAGGTTAGGTTAGGTTAGGTTAGGTTAGGTTAGGTTAGGTTAGGTTAGGTTAGGTTAGGTTAGGTTAGGTTAGGTTAGGTTAGGTTAGGTTAGGTTAGGTTAGGTTAGGTTAGGTTAGGTTAGGTTAGGTTAGGTTAGGTTAGGTTAGGTTAGGTTAGGTTAGGTTAGGTTAGGTTAGGTTAGGTTAGGTTAGGTTAGGTTAGGTTAGGTTAGGTTAGGTTAGGTTAGGTTAGGTTAGGTTAGGTTAGGTTAGGTTAGGTTAGGTTAGGTTAGGTTAGGTTAGGTTAGGTTAGGTTAGGTTAGGTTAGGTTAGGTTAGGTTAGGTTAGGTTAGGTTAGGTTAGGTTAGGTTAGGTTAGGTTAGGTTAGGTTAGGTTAGGTTAGGTTAGGTTAGGTTAGGTTAGGTTAGGTTAGGTTAGGTTAGGTTAGGTTAGGTTAGGTTAGGTTAGGATAGGTTAGGTTAGGTTAGGTTAGGTTAGGTTAGGTTAGGTTAGGTTAGGTTAGGTTAGGTTAGGTTAGGTTAGGTTAGGTTAGGTTAGGTTAGGTTAGGTTAGGTTAGGTTAGGTTAGGTTAGGTTAGGTTAGGTTAGGTTAGGTTAGGTTAGGTTAGGTTAGGTTAGGTTAGGTTAGGTAGGTTAGGTTAGGTTAGGTTAGGTTAGGTTAGGTTAGGTTAGGTTAGGTTAGGTTAGGTTAGGTTAGGTTAGGTTAGGTTAGGTTAGGTTAGGTTAGGTTAGGTTAGGTTAGGTTAGGTTAGGTTAGGTTAGGTTAGGTTAGGTTAGGTTAGGTTGGTTAGGTTAGGTTAGGTTAGGTTAGGTTAGGTTAGGTTAGGTTAGGTTAGGTTAGGTTAGGTTAGGTTAGGTTAGGTTAGGTTAGGTTAGGTTAGGTTAGGTTAGGTTAGGTTAGGTTAGGTTAGGTTAGGTTAGGTTAGGTTAGGTTAGGTTAGGTTAGGTTAGGTTAGGTTAGGTTAGGTTAGGTTAGGTTAGGTTAGGTTAGGTTAGGTTAGGTTAGGTTAGGTTAGGTTAGGTTAGGTTAGGTTAGGTTAGGTTAGGTTAGGTTAGGTTAGGTTAGGTTAGGTTAGGTTAGGTTAGGTTAGGTTAGGTTAGGTTAGGTTAGGTTAGGTTAGGTTAGGTTAGGTTAGGTTAGGTTAGGTTAGGTTAGGTTAGGTTAGGTAGGTTAGGTTAGGTTAGGTTAGGTTAGGTTAGGTTAGGTTAGGTTAGGTTAGGTTAGGTTAGGTTAGGTTAGGTTAGGTTAGGTTAGGTTAGGTTAGGTTAGGTTAGGTTAGGTTAGGTTAGGTTAGGTTAGGTTAGGTTAGGTTAGGTTATGTTAGGTTAGGTTAGGTTAGGTTAGGTTAGGTTAGGTTAGGTTAGGTTAGGTTAGGTTAGGTTAGGTTAGGTTAGGTTAGGTTAGGTTAGGTTAGGTTAGGTTAGGTTAGGTTAGGTTAGGTTAGGTTAGGTTAGGTTAGGTTAGGTTAGGTTAGGTTAGGTTAGGTTAGGTTAGGTTAGGTTAGGTTAGGTTAGGTTAGGTTAGCTTAGGTTAGGTTAGGTTAGGTTAGGTTAGGTGAGGTTAGGTTAGGTTAGGTTAGGTTAGGTTAGGTTAGGTTAGGTTAGGTTAGGTTAGGTTAGGTTAGGTTAGGTTAGGTTAGGTTAGGTTAGGTTAGGTTAGGTTAGGTTAGGTTAGGTTAGGTTAGGTTAGGTTAGGTTAGGTTAGGTTAGGTTAGGTTAGGTTAGGTTAGGTTAGGTTAGGTTAGGTTAGGTTAGGTTAGGTTAGGTTAGGTTAGGTTAGGTTAGGTTAGGTTAGGTTAGGTTAGGTTAGGTTAGGTTAGGTTAGGTTAGGTTAGGTTAGGTTAGGTTAGGTTAGGTTAGGTTAGGTTAGGTTAGGTTAGGTTAGGTTAGGTTAGGTTAGGTTAGGTTAGGTTAGGTTAGGTTAGGTTAGGTTAGGTTAGGTTAGGTTAGGTTAGGTTAGGTTAGGTTAGGTTAGGTTAGGTTAGGTTAGGTTAGGTTAGGTTAGGTTAGGTTAGGTTAGGTTAGGTTAGGTTAGGTTAGGTTAGGTTAGGTTAGGTTAGGTTAGGTTAGGTTAGGTTAGGTTAGGTTAGGTTAGGTTAGGTTAGGTTAGGTTAGGTTAGGTTAGGTTAGGTTAGGTTAGGTTAGGTTAGGTTAGGTTAGGTTAGGTTAGGTTAGGTTAGGTTAGGTTAGGTTAGGTTAGGTTAGGTTAGGTTAGGTTAGGTTAGGTTAGGTTAGGTTAGGTTAGGTTAGGTTAGGTTAGGTTAGGTTAGGTTAGGTTAGGTTAGGTTAGGTTAGGTTAGGTTAGGTTAGGTTAGGTTAGGTTAGGTTAGGTTAGGTTAGGTTAGGTTAGGTTAGGTTAGGTTAGGTTAGGTTAGGTTAGGTTAGGTTAGGTTAGGTTAGGTTAGGTTAGGTTAGGTTAGGTTAGGTTAGGTTAGGTTAGGTTAGGTTAGGTTAGGTTAGGTTAGGTTAGGTTAGGTTAGGTTAGGTTAGGTTAGGTTAGGTTAGGTTAGGTTAGGTTAGGTTAGGTTAGGTTAGGTTAGGTTAGGTTAGGTTAGGTTAGGTTAGGTTAGGTTAGGTTAGGTTAGGTTAGGTTAGGTTAGGTTAGGTTAGGTTAGGTTAGGTTAGGTTAGGTTAGGTTAGGTTAGGTTAGGTTAGGTTAGGTTAGGTTAGGTTAGGTTAGGTTAGGTTAGGTTAGGTTAGGTTAGGTTAGGTTAGGTTAGGTTAGGTTAGGTGAGGTTAGGTTAGGTTAGGTTAGGTTAGGTTAGGTTAGGTTAGGTTAGGTTAGGTTAGGTTAGGTTAGGTTAGGTTAGGTTAGGTTAGGTTAGGTTAGGTTAGGTTAGGTTAGGTTAGGTTAGGTTAGGTTAGGTTAGGTTAGGTTAGGTTAGGTTAGGTTAGGTTAGGTTAGGTTAGGTTAGGTTAGGTTAGGTTAGGTTAGGTTAGGTTAGGTTAGGTTAGGTTAGGTTAGGTTAGGTTAGGTTAGGTTAGGTTAGGTTAGGTTAGGTTAGGTTAGGTTAGGTTAGGTTAGGTTAGGTTAGGTTAGGTTAGGTTAGGTTAGGTTAGGTTAGGTTAGGTTAGGTTAGGTTAGGTTAGGTTAGGTTAGGTTAGGTTAGGTTAGGTTAGGTTAGGTTAGGTTAGGTTAGGTTAGGTTAGGTTAGGTTAGGTTAGGTTAGGTTAGGTTAGGTTAGGTTAGGTTAGGTTAGGTTAGGTTAGGTTAGGTTAGGTTAGGTTAGGTTAGGTTAGGTTAGGTTAGGTTAGGTTAGGTTAGGTTAGGTTAGGTTAGGTTAGGTTAGGTTAGGTTAGGTTAGGTTAGGTTAGGTTAGGTTAGGTTAGGTTAGGTTAGGTTAGGTTAGGTTAGGTTAGGTTAGGTTAGGTTAGGTTAGGTTAGGTTAGGTTAGGTTAGGTTAGGTTAGGTTAGGTTAGGTTAGGTTAGGTTAGGTTAGGTTAGGTTAGGTTAGGTTAGGTTAGGTTAGGTTAGGTTAGGTTAGGTTAGGTTAGGTTAGGTTAGGTTAGGTTAGGTTAGGTTAGGTTAGGTTAGGTTAGGTTAGGTTAGGTTAGGTTAGGTTAGGTTAGGTTAGGTTAGGTTAGGTTAGGTTAGGTTAGGTTAGGTTAGGTTAGGTTAGGTTAGGTTAGGTTAGGTTAGGTTAGGTTAGGTTAGGTTAGGTTAGGTTAGGTTAGGTTAGGTTAGGTTAGGTTAGGTTAGGTTAGGTTAGGTTAGGTTAGGTTAGGTTAGGTTAGGTTAGGTTAGGTTAGGTTAGGTTAGGTTAGGTTAGGTTAGGTTAGGTTAGGTTAGGTTAGGTTAGGTTAGGTTAGGTTAGGTTAGGTTAGGTTAGGTTAGGTTAGGTTAGGTTAGGTTAGGTTAGGTTAGGTTAGGTTAGGTTAGGTTAGGTTAGGTTAGGTTAGGTTAGGTTAGGTTAGGTTAGGTTAGGTTAGGTTAGGTTAGGTTAGGTTAGGTTAGGTTAGGTTAGGTTAGGTTAGGTTAGGTTAGGTTAGGTTAGGTTAGGTTAGGTTAGGTTAGGTTAGGTTAGGTTAGGTTAGGTTAGGTTAGGTTAGGTTAGGTTAGGTTAGGTTAGGTTAGGTTAGGTTAGGTTAGGTTAGGTTAGGTTAGGTTAGGTTAGGTTAGGTTAGGTTAGGTTAGGTTAGGTTAGGTTAGGTTAGGTTAGGTTAGGTTAGGTTAGGTTAGGTTAGGTTAGGTTAGGTTAGGTTAGGTTAGGTTAGGTTAGGTTAGGTTAGGTTAGGTTAGGTTAGGTTAGGTTAGGTTAGGTTAGGTTAGGTTAGGTTAGGTTAGGTTAGGTTAGGTTAGGTTAGGTTAGGTTAGGTTAGGTTAGGTTAGGTTAGGTTAGGTTAGGTTAGGTTAGGTTAGGTTAGGTTAGGTTAGGTTAGGTTAGGTTAGGTTAGGTTAGGTTAGGTTAGGTTAGGTTAGGTTAGGTTAGGGGTTAGGTTAGGTTAGGTTAGGTTAGGTTAGGTTAGGTTAGGTTAGGTTAGGTTAGGTTAGGTTAGGTTAGGTTAGGTTAGGTTAGGTTAGGTTAGGTTAGGTTAGGTTAGGTTAGGTTAGGTTAGGTTAGGTTAGGTTAGGTTAGGTTAGGTTAGGTTAGGTTAGGTTAGGTTAGGTTAGGTTAGGTTAGGTTAGGTTAGGTTAGGTTAGGTTAGGTTAGGTTAGGTTAGGTTAGGTTAGGTTAGGTTAGGTTAGGTTAGGTTAGGTTAGGTTAGGTTAGGTTAGGTTAGGTTAGGTTAGGTTAGGTTAGGTTAGGTTAGGTTAGGTTAGGTTAGGTTAGGTTAGGTTAGGTTAGGTTAGGTTAGGTTAGGTTAGGTTAGGTTAGGTTAGGTTAGGTTAGGTTAGGTTAGGTTAGGTTAGGTTAGGTTAGGTTAGGTTAGGTTAGGTTAGGTTAGGTTAGGTTAGGTTAGGTTAGGTTAGGTTAGGTTAGGTTAGGTTAGGTTAGGTTAGGTTAGGTTAGGTTAGGTTAGGTTAGGTTAGGTTAGGTTAGGTTAGGTTAGGTTAGGTTAGGTTAGGTTAGGTTAGGTTAGGTTAGGTTAGGTTAGGTTAGGTTAGGTTAGGTTAGGTTAGGTTAGGTTAGGTTAGGTTAGGTTAGGTTAGGTTAGGTTAGGTTAGGTTAGGTTAGGTTAGGTTAGGTTAGGTTAGGTTAGGTTAGGTTAGGTTAGGTTAGGTTAGGTTAGGTTAGGTTAGGTTAGGTTAGGTTAGGTTAGGTTAGGTTAGGTTAGGTTAGGTTAGGTTAGGTTAGGTTAGGTTAGGTTAGGTTAGGTTAGGTTAGGTTAGGTTAGGTTAGGTTAGGTTAGGTTAGGTTAGGTTAGGTTAGGTGAGGTTAGGTTAGGTTAGGTTAGGTTAGGTTAGGTTAGGTTAGGTTAGGTTAGGTTAGGTTAGGTTAGGTTAGGTTAGGTTAGGTTAGGTTAGGTTAGGTTAGGTTAGGTTAGGTTAGGTTAGGTTAGGTTAGGTTAGGTTAGGTTAGGTTAGGTTAGGTTAGGTTAGGTTAGGTTAGGTTAGGTTAGGTTAGGTTAGGTTAGGTTAGGTTAGGTTAGGTTAGGTTAGGTTAGGTTAGGTTAGGTTAGGTTAGGTTAGGTTAGGTTAGGTTAGGTTAGGTTAGGTTAGGTTAGGTTAGGTTAGGTTAGGTTAGGTTAGGTTAGGTTAGGTTAGGTTAGGTTAGGTTAGGTTAGGTTAGGTTAGGTTAGGTTAGGTTAGGTTAGGTTAGGTTAGGTTAGGTTAGGTTAGGTTAGGTTAGGTTAGGTTAGGTTAGGTTAGGTTAGGTTAGGTTAGGTTAGGTTAGGTTAGGTTAGGTGAGGTTAGGTTAGGTTAGGTTAGGTTAGGTTAGGTTAGGTTAGGTTAGGTTAGGTTAGGTTAGGTTAGGTTAGGTTAGGTTAGGTTAGGTTAGGTTAGGTTAGGTTAGGTTAGGTTAGGTTAGGTTAGGTTAGGTTAGGTTAGGTTAGGTTAGGTTAGGTTAGGTTAGGTTAGGTTAGGTTAGGTTAGGTTAGGTTAGGTTAGGTTAGGTTAGGTTAGGTTAGGTTAGGTTAGGTTAGGTTAGGTTAGGTTAGGTTAGGTTAGGTTAGGTTATGTTAGGTTAGGTTAGGTTAGGTTAGGTTAGGTTAGGTTAGGTTAGGTTAGGTTAGGTTAGGTTAGGTTAGGTTAGGTTAGGTTAGGTTAGGTTAGGTTAGGTTAGGTTAGGTTAGGTTAGGTTAGGTTAGGTTAGGTTAGGTTAGGTTAGGTTAGGTTAGGTTAGGTTAGGTTAGGTTAGGTTAGGTTAGGTTAGGTTAGGTTAGGTTAGGTTAGGTTAGGTTAGGTTAGGTTAGGTTAGGTTAGGTTAGGTTAGGTTAGGTTAGGTTAGGTTAGGTTAGGTTAGGTTAGGTTAGGTTAGGTTAGGTTAGGTTAGGTTAGGTTAGGTTAGGTTAGGTTAGGTTAGGTTAGGTTAGGTTAGGTTAGGTTAGGTTAGGTTAGGTTAGGTTAGGTTAGGTTAGGTTAGGTTAGGTTAGGTTAGGTTAGGTTAGGTTAGGTTAGGTTAGGTTAGGTTAGGTTAGGTTAGGTTAGGTTAGGTTAGGTTAGGTTAGGTTAGGTTAGGTTAGGTTAGGTTAGGTTAGGTTAGGTTAGGTTAGGTTAGGTTAGGTTAGGTTAGGTTAGGTTAGGTTAGGTTAGGTTAGGTTAGGTTAGGTTAGGTTAGGTTAGGTTAGGTTAGGTTAGGTTAGGTTAGGTTAGGTTAGGTTAGGTTAGGTTAGGTTAGGTTAGGTTAGGTTAGGTTAGGTTAGGTTAGGTTAGGTTAGGTTAGGTTAGGTTAGGTTAGGTTAGGTTGGGGTGCAGGCCGGATTCCTCCACGTTGGCTTGGGTGTTGCAGTCTCTCTTGATCTCGATCCGGGGAGAACGCAGCATCTGGGCTGGTGCACCCTGGGCATTGGCTGAGACTTTTCCCACTTGGGAATTCTTTCGGCCCATGGCTAATATCCGGCAAGGGGGGGAGGGGAGGTGACAGGGGCTTCTTGAAGGGTTGCGGTTGTGTGGAGAGCACTTCTGCCCCGGAAAGTTTCCTTCTGTCACCTAGGGGGGGGATGGTGACGAGCCGCTTTTCCTCGGAAAAGTGGTTTTGTCACCATCCCGCCTCTTTTGAGGGCGGCGACAGAGGTCGTTGGAAGGGGCGGTTGCTGGGCCGCTTCCGCCCTGGACAGCTTCCTTCTGTGGCCCATTGACGGTTGGTGACTGGGGTAGCTTGAAGGGTCAGTTGCGTGTGCCTTCGAGGCCGTTTCTGTTCCTGGAAAGCTTAACCAGTTACCTGGAGGGGGCCGTGACAGAGGTGGTTGAAAGGGGCGGTTGCGTGTGCCTTTGAGGCCGTTTCCAAACCGGACAGCTGCTTTCTGTCACTTTGGTGGTTGGTGACTGGGCTTACCGAAAGACTGGGGCATGTTAACTCCGCTCTGCAACGGAGCACGAAGGTTCCGCTCTGCACCGGAGCATGACCCTGCTCAAGACGTACTCCCATGTCACCCGAGGGTCCTTCTACGTGTCTTTCGGAATCCCGGGGGGCACTGTAGTTATTGGTGGGACAGCTGTGGTGGGGTGTGTTTGAAGGGTATGGGGACCGACCCTTAGAGGTTGGGTATCCGGAAAGCACCATCCACCACAGGCAGACCGTGTAGGGCCAGTGGGTTGGGGGCCCACATTGCACGGCTTTACCGGTCTGGGGAGATGGTCGTGGGCTGCTGACCGCAGCCGTCTCCTCCTTTGGCGGAGAAGGTGGGGCTCTTCGGAGCAGGCCAGGAGGCGTGTCAGTGGGCAAAGCTTAATTGCGGTTCCGCGGCGCCTCGCGACTGGCCAGGGGGGTAAACGCCGGAGTGGTTTTAGACGGTAGTTCTTTTGAGAGTCCGTCATACCTCCCATTGCACAGCCTTCCCCGGGCAGGGTGTTTGCTTAAATGCATTTCCACTCCTTCATCAAAAAAAAAAAAAAAAAAAAAAAAAAAAAAAAAAAGGTTAGGTTAGGTTAGGTTAGGTTAGGTTAGGTTAGGTTAGGTTAGGTTAGGTTAGGTTAGGTTAGGTTAGGTTAGGTTAGGTTAGGTTAGGTTAGGTTAGGTTAGGTTAGGTTAGGTTAGGTTAGGTTAGGTTAGGTTAGGTTAGGTTAGGTTAGGTTAGGTTAGGTTAGGTTAGGTTAGGTTAGGTTAGGTTAGGTTAGGTTAGGTTAGGTTAGGTTAGGTTAGGTTAGGTTAGGTTAGGTTAGGTTAGGTTAGGTTAGGTTAGGTTAGGTTAGGTTAGGTTAGGTTAGGTTAGGTTAGGTTAGGTTAGGTTAGGTTAGGTTAGGTTAGGTTAGGTTAGGTTAGGTTAGGTTAGGTTAGGTTAGGTTAGGTTAGGTTAGGTTAGGTTAGGTTAGGTTAGGTTAGGTTAGGTTAGGTTAGGTTAGGTTAGGTTAGGTTAGGTTAGGTTAGGTTAGGTTAGGTTAGGTTAGGTTAGGTTAGGTTAGGTTAGGTTAGGTTAGGTTAGGTTAGGTTAGGTTAGGTTAG